>BLBF01000017.1:12239383-12320880 GCA_015471245.1 Laticauda colubrina | reverse complement strand
CTGGATGAACACAAAAATGCAGTAAAAAAGCTGGAACACACCTCCTCACTAGTCCAACACATGAAAACCACAGGTCACAACATCAACTTCAATGGCACCAAAATCCTAGCCACTATAGAAAACCCCAGCCACAGAATCATCACAGAAGCCATAGAGATTGAAAAAAGACCTGAAAGCATGAATAGAAGAGATGATTCCACCAGACTGTCAATCATTTGGAAGCCTGCACTCTCAAATAGAAAGATCTCCACACCACAAGCCAGGCAAACACCTGGGCACAAACAGACTCCCTCTGATACCTCCAGCTGAAACATACCCCCACTAGGCACCCAGATGAAACCTAGCTTCCTAATAGATAACAGCCGTCCTTTCACACGAAGCCAAGCTGCACTGAAAGCCTCCAGTGCAGGAGCAGAGTGTTGCCAGCCAATCAAAGCCACAAAACAGACAGAAGAAACCAGAAACACCAATCAAACAAACTCCAAGTCCAATAAACACAGACCAAGACTCCCAACCAATCAGGATAGGCTAGCCTCAAATTTAAAACCAACGGCTGTGAGACTCTGACCCACATACAAACTCCATACAGAAGCCTGATGATGGCAGATGAGATTCTGCTGAAATGTTGCTACAACTTTAAAAGCACTACAATGACGTGGGATAATACCCGAAAGAAGCTAAACAGCACACATATACATTATACAATCCTAAAATAATTCCCAGCAAGTTTTAAACTAAATGCCAATATACATTCCCATGTGGTATCCCTCTTATACTATCCCTAAACCTTATATTTTAGCCAGCTTTTCCTTTTCTAAGTTTCCCCGGTCCTTCTTCTTTTTTCCTTCTAGTATTATTTTTATTTTCCTCTGCCTGTCAGCCATGTTTTTCCACACCCTTTTCAATTCTCTTTTTTTGGGGTTTCTTCTTATATATTTCCTTCTTCTTTTTCTTAGTCTTGGAGCCTTACCTCTTTTATTTGTTGCCTCTGTTGTCAGTGTCTCTATTTTAAATCCTTTTATGTCCTTTGGCAGTGGTCCTTGTTCTCCATATTCATCTAGGCTGTTGTTTTCCTCCTTTAACTCGTCCTCTCTGGGTTTTCTTTGTTCTTCTGTGAGTTGCAATGCCATTACTTTACTAACCATTATATCCAACAGTCTCATTCTTTCTTTTAACATACTTCTCACAGTTTGGAGCTCCGATTTAAATTCTTTGCTTATTTCTTCCATTTCTTTAATCTATTGAGTTATTCTTTGTTTTATTAAAGGTCAAATTATTCTGTTATAGTCCTTGCCAAAAATCTCCATTTATCTCACTTTCTTTTTCTTCTATTTTCCGTCCACCTCCAACAGTCGCAAAATATTGCATTCCTTTATAGTTTACTGTAATTCCCACTTTTTAAAAAAAGCTTCTGGGGTTCTTGTTGTATTAATAATCTTTTATTCCATTTCTTCTCTCTTTCAAATATTTATACAACCAGTAATTTTCCATAGAAACATAAGAGAGGGAAATCTTTAACCATTAGGTGGTGCTCTATATCACTTTCTTTTCAAAGTTCTTTTATTTTTAATTCTCTTTTCCGTAGTATTAACATTAAATTTTATCCATTTCAAAAAAGTCCAACATTTTATCCAATTGCTAATTAATGTCCAATTCTATATGTTATTCCAAATTTAACCTTTGATTTCATATAATTCTTTTATTTCTGGTTTTTTCTTTACCTGATATTTTCCTCTTATTTCCCATTCGCTGCTACTACTCTTCCAAACAAGGACTCTTTCTTTCCGCTTTTCAGGTTTATCAAAAGAATATTCAAAGACTTTTTATCCAGTTACACGCTGCTCACCATTTCCACTCTCCAGCACAAACTTAAGTCCCGGCAGCTTCCAGTCTTCAGGGCAGCCATTAAACTGCTGCTTCTCCCTGTCTTCTAGGGGAGTAAATACCAAGCCAGGGAGGGGAGATGCGGCTCGATTCAGCTGGCAGTCTCCCCCTTTTTCCCCACCCCTACAATGTGGGTCAGATGGTTCCGGTCTCTCAGGGACCCCTCCAACAGGGCATGCATGGATCAAAGCCGTGCACGATCGTGGTCTCTGGTCCATCTTCAATGGAAATGCCACCGGAGGTTCAGTCTCCAAAAGTTGAAAGAAGTTGATGGAGTTAATATGAATTGTTTATGTAGCAGTTATAATAACAATATTACCTTGACAATCAGTGTCTGGTTATTTAAACAACTGAAAACTGAAACTTTTTTTTTAATCTAAAGAAAGAAAGCTCCCTCCTACCTACCTACCTACCTTCCTTTTACAAGAAATCTGGTCTAGTCAACATTTTTGAAAGTTTTCTTTAATTATGAACATTTCTGGTCATACTTCTTTCAAATTCTCATATTATAGTTATGCTGTATATATCATATAGCCTGGTGGCCTAGTGATGAAGATGCTTGCCTCCCACTTGGAAGGTTGAGAGTTCAGTCCTAGGTAGTGGCAGATATTTCTTCCCCAGGGTGAACAGAAAAAATATCTGATATGAACTCTGCATGGCGTCAGGATGGGCATCTGGCCAATATACTCTGATCTCCATCCTTTCGCTCTGATTCTACCCTGAATTAAAGTATTAGAGGGTCATAAAAAGGGAGTTGTGTGTATACCATATGTAACTTTGTTTAATAAAATACTTAAGAGGAGGTCTCAGTGAACCTCTGCAAGTATATAGTTTATTCAGAGTTTAACAGCTTGTTCTCTTCTTTCAGGGAATCAATATCCACTTAGCCAAAAAAATGATTGAAGATCGTAGTAGAGATTATATGAATGCTAGACGTGTTGCTAAGGTATGGATGATGGTGGATTTTTGTTTTCCTTTTTATGAATGCATTTTACTGCAATACGTGTCCGATACAACAACTTTCAAATATTAAAAACAAAACACATTATTGAATTATTTGTCTTGTTTTAACTATTGTAATATCTACCTATCTTTTAGGAGTATGAGACTGTGATGAAAGGTTTGGACCGTAATGCTCCCTCTGTCCCACCACAAAATACTCCACAAGAAGCACAGCAGGTAGACATGTGGAAAAAATACATTCAGTGGGAAAAGAGTAACCCTCTGCGTACTGAAGACCAAACCCTCATCACAAAGAGAGGTAAGTTCATTTTTTTTTGCTTTTCAACTACTTTGATAGAGTCTAGATTCTAAATCTAGAGCACTGTGTTGTATGCTAAGTCTTATCTTACTGCCCAGATCACTTCCATGATGGAATTGCATGGCATTTGCAAACAGAATCTGATAATTTTGGATTGGAAGAATAAATCTATCTTTGCTTAGATTAAAGGATATAAGAATGATTCCTTTGTGTGCTAAATACTATGATGTTGCTTGGTTCACCAACAATTTTAAATGTTAAAAAATACTACTAAAAATACAAAACAAGTACATTTGTGAGAATGCCCTCAAATTCACAGACTTATTGAGGAACAATATTATGTGATTTTTCAATCAGACAATGCAAAATTGGTTAATAAGGAAGAAACATTGTGATTTAAATAAGTAATAATTTGTTCTGCAAAATGCCAAATAAATATTGTCTCTGTGTCTTCTCCTAGTGATGTTTGCATATGAACAATGCCTCTTAGTATTGGGTCATCATCCTGATATCTGGTACGAAGCTGCACAATATCTTGAACAATCCAGCAAGCTGCTAGCTGAGAAAGGAGTAAGAAAAAATATTGAAATATCTTCATGCACACTGCTGACATACATAACACATTGTTTTGTGTTATCTATGTGTTTAATTACACAATGTTATTTAATATTAACATAATTAATTATTTTAAAATTGATCTGTTTTTATACAGTATAACACCAAGTTGACTTAATATGTTAATCCAGGTTTAAAGAATTGAAAAATTGTATGGAAACAAAAGTAACCAGTATTGTGAATTTATTACAGATAGTCTTCTGATTACAATGGCAATTGAATTGGAAGTCCTATCACTAAATATTGAGATCCTAAATGGTGTTGTTACATGACCACATTGCTTAGTGAGACTGCAATTTCAGCAGTCCCAGTTGCTATTGTAAACCCAGACCCATGCAAGTTGTTGAGCGAGAAGAGGCAGAAATCCCAGGAAAGCAGGCCAGCGGGCATTCTAGTGCTGAAGGGGAGGTCCACTAGGGAGGGGCAGAGGGTTCTACAGATAGATACTCCAGTGCATGGGTGGTGGGCTGCAATCAGATGTAGGCAGATGCACCAATAGCAAGGGGGTTGGTGGGGGATGCCATGGACAATAATTACAGAGCATGGGTGAGCAAAAAGGCAGTGGATATGGGAGCAATTTTCAACTATCTGCTGGCTTTGCTATTGATTTTTCTTGAAATTAATATCATGTGACTGGCTGTCACATGATCATACTCATGAACTGAGAACAACATCTGAATTTTAAACACATGATTGCAGAAGCGTTACAATGAACAAAACTTGAAGAACCAGTTGTAAGTGCCCTTTGTTGTAAGTACATCGTAACTTTGAACAGTTGCTAAAAAAGTGATTGTAACCCAAGGACTACTTGTATGACATAAATGTTTGCAGCCAATATGATGAATTCCAATATCCAATTAGAAATCTGTCAACTTTGCTTGTTTTTGATATGCAGTCCAATTAAGTTTACAATGCTAGTATATTTTTTTCAGTGAGCGTGGTTTAAAAGGCTAAATATTGTTTTCTGACTATCCTTTTTAATTTTTTTGCCTGACAAATTCTTTTCGTTATTTGATCTTATTTTAGGATATGAACAATGCTAAACTTTTCAGTGATGAAGCAGCAAATATTTATGAAAGAGCAATCAGCACTTTATTAAAAAAGAACATGCTTCTTTATTTTGCCTATGCAGATTATGAAGAGGTGAATCAAAACATTTCTTTATTCTCTCAAACTTTAATGCAATCCTCCCCTATGTTTAGAGATTGTTATCTCGATAAAAATACAGTCACACTATTATGCTGGTCACATTAGGCCTAAACTAATCAAATATTTTTTTAATTTGTGCAGAGTCGTATGAAATATGAGAAAGTACACAGCATATATAATAGACTCTTGGCTATTGAAGACATTGATCCTACTTTGGTATGTTTGATCTCTAGTACTTCAACTTTCAAAAAAAATGCCCAATTTCGATTCTCTTGGTTTAGCTCTCTCAGTGGCATTGTCCTCAATTTATGTAATCAATTATATGTTGTTTCAGTTTTTTTGTCATTGTGATAAAGATTTTATTCCTATGCTTATAATGATGAAAAATACTACATGTTGTTTCAACATGTGTTTAAAGAAAAAAGCAAGTAGAATCACTGTTAACAATAATTTCATTCACGTTAACAGCATTCGGGTCATCAAGAATGCTAGAATATCCTAGCAAAAAAAGTAAAAAACCAAAATAACAGTTTCATGATATCTATATATTTTTTTATCTTTTATTGATTTTATTATACTCTCTGTTTGATGTGAGCCACCCAGAGTTGTTGAGAGTCAAGTAACACCCAAGTTTAATTTGTTATTGTTGTTATTTAACTTGTGGTGATACATACATGAAGAATGATATTCAAAAATAAGTTCTAGTGATACAAACTTTTTCAGCTGTTTAAGGTTTTGTTTATTTATTTAAACAGTTTTATCTGGCTGCCCAGTTCATTACATATAAAGCTGAGCAGCCAAAATAGGATTGAAAAGTAAAGGAAGATAACGAATAAACATAAAACCATCATAACATGATATAAAACATTGTAATTGATAACTAGTATCTTAATTTGCACTCAGAAGCCAATAGAAGGCTAGTGTGGTTCATAAAGCAGTTATGTTACATGGGTACATCAAGGGTTGTTGTTAACCCATAACTATTCATGCCACTGCATTCTGGAGAAATTATAGTATTTGGATGGTCTTCACAGGAAGTCCCATGTCAGCAATTCAAGTAAGAGATAACTAAGGCATGAGTGACAAGTGAACAGTATCTCCAGATCCAGGAATGAATACAGTTAATAAGGTTGTTCAAAGGCCCTTTTATCCACAGCTGCAACCTGCTCTTCAAGCAGGAGGTGCAAGTCCAATTTGGGCCTTCAAATTGTGCATTGAATTATCAGAGTTGGAAGGTACCTTGGAGGTTTTCTAGTCCAACCCCCTGTTCAAGCAGGAAATCCTATACCATTTCAAACAAATGGTTGTCCAACCTCTCTTTAAAAACCTCCAGTGTTGAAGCAACCACAATTTTTGGAGTTGTGAGACAACTAATTTTGTCTGGGAGAATGCAATCCCGCCTATAACTAAAGATGAAAAATCTATAGATGTAGGGACGGGGTGGAGGCATTAAAACCAATAGCCACTCAATCTTGCTTAAATTGAACTGAAGTTTGTTATTTTCCCATCCAGACTCTTTTCCCAGTCCACAGACATTATGAAAGAACCTTGTTTGCATAATTTGATTCACCAAGGATAGAATGGTAAAGTTATATATCACCAGCATACTGATGTTATGTACACTCTTACTAATGGATGGCTTCATGTGCTGGTTTCATGTTAAATAGAAGCAGAGAGCGGGTAGAGCTCTAACGGAACCTGAAAATCAGAAAACTAGGGCTACATTGCTCCCCATCAAAACCAACTGACTTGGAAGAACATAACCATACAGCACTGTGTGCACCCCCAACACACGCCCAATCCCCTAAGCCAATTCAGAATGATACTATGATTGATGGTATTGGGGGCTAAGGAAAGATCAGGCATGGTCAGGGTAGATGCATCACCCCCATCTTAATTCTGTTGTAGGTCAAGTACAAATGCAATTAATGCTGTATCAGTGCTATAGCCCAGTTTGAAACACGACAAAAAAGGGTCCAGATAATCTATTTCCTCCAGGTTCCTCTGGACCTGCAAGCCTACCACCTTCTCAAGGTTGGAGACAGGGTGAAAATCTTCCAGAGCTGTTGGATCCAAGGATAGTTTCTTGAGGATGGGGTGGACCACCACCAATTTAAGGGCGGCAGAACATCTCCTCCCTCAAGGATGACTTCACCATTGCCTGGATCCAATCACAGGTTGTCTCCCAAGAGGCCTTAACCAGCCAGGAGGGACACAGATGTAAGTTACAGGAGGCCATAGATTTGTCCACATCCTTGAGACCAACAGGCTTAAACTTCACTCATATAACCATATGACTGTGCCTCAAGCAATTTCAAAGCACTTGCACAACTGGAATCCAATTCAGAATGGATTTTAGTGACTATCTACCTTAGGTATCGTTGTAGTTGTCCTGCAGCTATTCCTCAGGCCCATCCTTACCTAAGAGAGGCTGGGTCACTTTGAACAGTACCTCTAGATGGCTATCTTTACCTAGAAACACAATTAAGGGGAAAATAATCACATTCCTGATTAGATTCATTCTTAGTTTTGTTTCAGAAATATCCTAGACATTTCTGCTGCTGTTTTAGTTCCAGAGCTTTCAGAAAACCAGGGATATTTTCTGGGATCCACAATCAGAAAGAGTGTACATAGATACAGCCCAATCTAGAGGTGTTGTTGACCCTTTCATTCAAGGTAGCAACTATGGCTTCATAGTGACCATGAAATTCCAAGCTGCTTCTGACCCCATACCCAGGGGAGGCTGGTTGAAATCCTTCAGTATAAGTCTGGGAAACTCTGCTGTCAATCCAGTAAAACTGAGCAGCTCAGAAAGCAAAGCTGGTCCAGTAGCAGGAATCCCAATTGATCACCAAAGTCCAACTTGATCAATAAGTCTACAAGAGCTGTCAGGATCTTTCAAGTGACAATAGCAACCCTGCTGCCCTGTCTTAGAATCATGGTTGGTGCTACACTTGAAACCCAGATGGGCACTTTTTTGAGTGGAGAATTCCCAATAGCCAACCAGGTTTTCCACATCTAAGCAAACCTAAACAATTCATTGGCAAAATTCACAGCCCTAAAGGTTACTGGCAATTTGGATAGCGGCTGGAGGGCCAGTCACTTGAGCAATGTGATAGTGCAGATTTTTGATCAATGAATTGTATATCAGTTATTTGCTATGTGAGGCTGTTTACCCCTCAAGGAATTTGAGAAGCAATATGAGTTTAAACAATTACATGTTAGGTTTTGGATGTTTAAGAACTAAAACATGTTAAATATACATGCTACCTTGAATTTCAAAATACAAACATTTAAATGTGCAACCAAGCCACATTCGTAATAAAGCATAGATCTCTTTATACTGCACTGCAGCTAAAAAATTATCCATTCCTCAGGTTTATATTCAGTACATGAAATTTGCAAGGCGAGCAGAAGGTATAAAATCAGGACGAATGATATTTAAGAAAGCACGAGAAGATGCCCGTACCCGCCACCATGTCTATGTTACAGCTGCTCTGATGGAATATTATTGTAGCAAGGTAATTCTTTATAGTGAGTGAAATTATATCAGTTTTTTAGATGTTTCATTTTTTACTTGACTAATAATGTTTTTAAATTCACAGGACAAGTCAGTGGCTTTTAAGATTTTTGAGTTAGGCTTGAAGAAATATGGAGACATTCCAGAATATGTCTTGGCATATATTGATTATCTTTCTCATTTGAATGGTAAGTCCCAGGAACACAGAGAAGTTATTAAATTGGACATTATAATTCACTTTGTCTTTTTTCCATTAGAATATAATATTCATTTATTTCTTATAACTGTCCTAAATGCAGTGAAAATGTGAGAAAACATTTTTGTATAAACAAAATAAATTTTTTCCCCAAAATTGAGCACCTAATTTGTAACTATTGGGCAATTGATAATTGTGCAGGCATTCACACATAATTAACTGGTTAAAAAAAACTGGACTTTAGTGTTTTTAGTGTTTTTGTTTTTGTAAAAGTTTATTTCATCAGGATTTATGCCCAGAAAGGTTATTTTACACAATCTTGAAGAGAGTGTAGACAAAGGCTGATGGATTGCATAGTGGACATGTATATAACAGAGCACTAAAAAGATGAACTAGGAAGACTTTGGGTTAAATCTCCCCTCATAGTCAAATGTACAGTGAGTCCTCACTTGCTGACTGACCAATTCAATGGCTGAAGTTACATCAGCACTGAAAAAGTAGGTGTCTGACAAATCCTGGAATTGGTGGCTGTTCCTGTCCCCGTGTTCACTAGATCATGATTTGGGTGCCTGGCAACCAATGCATATTTACAACACCTGCAGCATGCTATAGTCATGTGATTGCCATTTGCAGCCTTCCCAGCTAGTTTAAAAATGACACTTTTACAAATAATAATAATAATAACAATTTATTTGTTTGATCCTATGTACCCTGCTGTTGTCAACAATTGGATTCTAAATTATTCTGTGAAGATTTGGATTGTTTCAGTGTGATACAGTACCTTTAATTGCAATAAATATGTAATTAAAAGTTAAGTTTATATAGCTTCTTTTCAGTCTTAAGCCCCTTTTGCTCAGCTTTTATGTAGGAAAGGCAGCCATAAGTATTTTGTCCCATCCACGTGGAATAGGCAAGGATTTTCAAATAATCGAAGTTATTTTCTTATAATTTCTTATATTTTTTAAAAAGGTATGGGATGAAGATATGTTAGATTGAAACGATAGAAAAGGTGATAAGTTACTGAAACAGTTACTACTTGTCTTGAATTAAGAAGAAATCGTTGCCTTGTATTTTTTCCTTTTTTCCTTTTACAAATTTTTTCTTCCCTTTTTTTTCTGTCTGCATTTTTTTTTTCTTTTGGTATTTTTCTTAGTTTGCATCAGTATTTCAATCTTGTTTTTTAAATTTAAAATGATTCTTTAAAAATTTCTGTTTTTAAAAATCAGTCAAATATGTTTTCATCTTTGCTTTTAAACTCTGTTTTAAATAGAGGATAATAATACAAGAGTCCTCTTTGAACGTGTGTTGACCTCGGGGAGCCTTCCACCAGAGAAATCTGGGTAAGCCTTACCAAAGCTCCTTCCTGCAAGTGATCTCTTATTTTACTTGTAAATAGAGCCATACTAAGAGAAGCAAAGAATGTAGCACATTCATTTTATGGATGCCCCCAATTGCTTTGATGGTGTTCTGATCTGACATGGCATGCTTTGGCACTTTGACCTGCATGCATCAGAAATGAGTTTACTGTAATCCGCTCAGTCACTTAGACAGTGAGATCGGCAGCATATAAATCTAATTAATACATATATACATGAATGAATAATTCCACCTTCCTGCCTGATTTATACCTACATTCTTCCCCATCTCATCTGTTTATTCTTTGAAAACTGCAGTAATGAGTTTACTGTGGAAGTCATTTGTACAGTGACATTGGTGATGTATAAATTTGATTAATACAAATATACATGAATGATCATACCTCCTTCCTGGCTTTCACCGTACATTCTTCCCCAACTCATCTGTGTTTACTTGCTGAAAACTATTCCCTTTAACAAGCGATTTCCACTTGGACCCTATTTTTTGGAGCCAAAGTGCTGAGGAGTTATGTACATTTTTGGATTACTTTTGCCTAAATTTAATAAATAGCTATTTTGTCTGCCATTTTGCTCCTAAATGTAGTGAATTGTATAATCTATGCATGCAGTTCATTTTGCTTCCATTTTACTTATAAGAGCTCTTCTACCATGGTCCCACTTTATACAAAAGCTGACTGGTTGTCATTCAACCTGAATCAATATTAAATATAGAATTATTTCCTTTGACTGTCCCTCCTTACTAAAGCAGCTTATAGAGTAGACTCAGTTATCAGTCTAAAATAAACATTTAATAGAAAAAGGAGGCAGCTAAAATTAACATGTGGACAATTGCTTTGCCTTTTAGTTATAAGAAAAAAATGACTGGTATTTGTACACAATAAATTTAACATTAGACTAGAATAGTTTCTCATGCAATTGATTAGTAGCAAGCCACCAACACATTTTTTTTTTTAAGTTAACATGTAGCAGTGACTTACAATAAATTGGATTTGAAACCTGCTGGTTATTGAACAGTTGCAAAAAACATTGGCACTATTTTAGACAGTGCAGTTAGAATATGCTTAAATAGGCATGTTTTCTATATTTTGATTTTTCTGTCTCTTGTTGGGCATATGAATTAATTGTAATTGGGTTATTTGTTTTCTTTGGTATTTTCTTATATAGAGAAATATGGGCTCGATTTTTAGCCTTTGAAAGCAATATTGGTGACTTGGCTAGCATATTAAAAGTTGAGAAACGAAGGTTTACAGCTTTCAAGGAAGAATATGAGGGCAAAGAAACAGCTTTGCTGGTGGACAGATATAAATTCATGGATCTGTACCCTTGTTCTGCCAGTGAACTCAAAGCTCTTGGTTATAAGGTAATTTAACAGATAATATTACATTATGTCCATTGCACTTTCATCATTTAAAGATTTTTTAAATTTATTTAGTGAAATGGATTAACACTTTCTTTTAATACAATTTCCAGGATGTCTCTCGTGCAAAACTATCAACCATAATTCCAGATCCTGTAGTGGCACCTTCTATAGTACCTGTGCTAAAAGATGAAGCAGACAGAAAGCCAGAATATCCAAAACCAGATACCCAGCAGATGATTCCATTTCAACCAAGGCATTTAGCACGTAAGAGGATTACTAAATTCTGTCAAGATAAAAAGGGAAATTCTCTGCTATATTCTGACTGAAACTTTATTTTAAAAATGCCTTTCTAATTCACTCTTACACAAGTATTGCATGAAGTTTGAGTTAAGTCATTTGATCTCAGATTTTTATTCATTGCATATGATGCCTTGTAAGATTCATCTCCAAAATAAACAAAACTCCAATCAAGCCTTTTTACTTCTGCTGTAAAACCATTAAGTTATTTTTGTGTGGTTGTATTCTAGCTCCTGGTTTACATCCTGTTCCTGGTGGTGTATTTCCTGTTCCACCTGCTGCTGTAGTTCTAATGAAACTTCTCCCACCTCCTGTATGTTTTCAGGTTAGTTGTAATACAATTAAATTAGTCTTCTGAAGACTTTGGTAGTTTACTGCCTCATTTTATTAATATTACATTTATTGAAATATAATACTTTTATGTCAATGTTCCTATTAAATAGCTAATCTTTTTTTTGTGTGCAGGGTCCATTTGTGCAAGTAGATGAACTCATGGAGATTGTCAGAAGATGCAAACTTCCAGATAGTAAGTTGTTTTTCCTCTGGCCCCCATTTTGGAAGTGTGTTGTCCCTGTTCCGTATCAGAGCATTTGTTAATCCCAGACAATTACTATCCTAGCCAATGGGTTCTGGGCTGGTGATACAATGGAACTTTGCCAGATTGACCTGGACCATTCTTAGAGAAACTGGATAGATCTGGTTTTTTTGGGAAACGGGAAACTATAGATCTGGTTATGGTGATCCCAGTAAGGTCATTTCACTGGGTCAGTGGCTGGCTGGATTAAAGGTATTATATAAACAAGCTCATCCTTAACTTTAGGGAATGGCTGTTTGAACAAAAATATTAAGACAGTATTCTATACTTTTCTCTGTAATTACTGATGGATGTAGTTTATCTATAATATCTCTAAATATAAATGATATGTATGTTCAGAACTATTGAGCAATTTTTTTTTTCACAAAATGAACTCTTTTCTTCCCTCTTCCAAAGCTGTGGATGAAGCTGTACGGATTATTACGGGAGGTTTACCTGACCTTTCAATGGAAGGGAATGGACCTTTGGAAAATAATACCCTTCTCAATAAATCTGTCAAAAGACCAAACGAAGATTCAGATGATGATGAAGAAAAGGGATCAGTGGTTCCTCCAATTCATGACATTTACAGAGCACGACAACAGAAGCGAATCCGATGAGGCATGTTGCAAATTCAGTTGTTAAGCTAAAGGACTTGTAATATGTTGTCTTTCAACAAATCAAATGTTTAAAAAGAATTGAAAGTTTCTAACATGCATCTTGCAACTGAAGTTGTTTTGTTACTGTGGTGCCTCTTTTTTAACCAGCTGTTTTTTCATCAGAAAAGGAAAAAGGCAGATGAACTAGCAAATCTGAGTTCTGGCAGCAAACTACACATTGGGACATAGACCATGCAAAACGTGTTTGCCATGTGTTTGGTTGGTCTTCAGCTGTATCCTCACACTCCACTTGAATTCTTGTGGGGATTTTGACAGTTTTATTTTTAAAAACTGGAAAGCTTATAATGGGGAAATATTTTAAATTCACATTTCTGAAAAACCGTTCTCACTTTGCTCACGTAGTGTCTGTCCTGCCTTATTCTTCATTTTAATTTATGGCAGAATGAATGGAAGCTGTTTTGTAGTTTAAAATAGAAAAAAATGTTCCTTTCAAATAAAGGATCTCCATAAAGTTACGTCTCATGAATTTTGTTCTAGCTGACACAAAAATTGTCAGTTTCTTCAATTCGCTAATCATCCTAAATACTGAAATGAAATTGTTTGGTTCCACTGGTGTTTACTTTTCTTTGGATAAGCCTACATTTAAGTTTGTCTTCAGCATTATTTTTCTAAGCATTATTTTCCTTAGAGTTGATGTGTGACAAAATGAAATGAAATAAACTTTTAAATGAAATTTGTAATTCAAAGATGCAATTTTTGATTGTATCACAATATTGAAATATAAATAATTGTCCAGAGCATGAACATTACTTCACAAAAGTATATAGAACAGATCTGTTAATAATTCAAATAACTTATAGAAATAAAAATATTCCATAGAAATATAGTAATAGAAAATGGTTTGAGAGCCTTTTGAACTGAAGAGTTCCCATTTTCATTGACATTTAAATTAACGCTAGTCAGCAAATACTTCAGGCATGCAATAGTAGTCATTGATAATTTAGGAGAGATACAACTAGCTTTTCTCAGTTAAAAGATTAACATTAGTTTTTGTTATGTAAATAACAATGCAGAAAATATTTCTGGTATTTTTTAAATTACAAAATAAAATGCTAAGTACTGTGATAGCTACAGATAACCTTTTTCCAACATACAAGCTAGTTTCAAGATAAGGGAAAAGAGTTTGCCACTTGCCTATTACCTTTAGTTGTATGAAAGGTATGAAATATTGTGTAAAGCACTTAGTATTTCTATAGTCAATACAACTAATTATAGAATTTATCTTTGACCTATTTTGCCCTTTCTCGGTACTTTTAAATAATTCCAGAGAAAGTTTACTTTTCAAGTTGAAGTCTGCAAAATGCAAATCTGACTACAAATTTCATATAACAAGTGACTCACTCTTTATTGTGTGTACTATGCTAATTTTAATAGAGCTACTGTGATCCCTGCAGAAAATAGATAATATTCTCTAACCCATGCACTGATGGGATTTTGAGAGGAATAAGACTGTAACTTTTAGCATCAGATTCCACTTCATCTGTTCCATGCAAGAAACACAAACTTTGGTCTCTGTGGAGAGATGCTGAAAGAATCTGAGCTTTAGGCTTTCCTATACTATTTGCCATGAACAAAATTGGAAGAAAGGAAGTGGTTTGGATTGTCTGAGAGAGCACATGTGGAAGTATTTATAAGCATCCATGCTTTAGTTTTTAAAATCTAGATTATTGCAGACATGACATTGCTTCACTTGTATGAGTATGAAAAATATTGTATTAGTCAGAATAATTTCATCATCACTGTTTGATAGCTATTAAAGGACAACTACAATCACGTGAACAGTTTGTAGCCTTGGCATCAGTAATACATCATGCTATTTGCCATTAAGGACTGGCACATTTACGCAGCACATGATTTAAAGCTATCAGTATCTTTCTCCCACTGTTAATTTTTTTCCATCACCTTTCACTGCTTAATAGGCAAGACCAGGTAGACCAGGCTTCATATGAAACTTACGGTTATTACACCAAGATCCATTCAAACACCAGGCACAAAGTACACCCTTACAAGTGAATGGATTTGCCAAACCTGAATTAAACTTCAATTCTTCAGGACTCTTTGCATCATTCCTATTTGTCTTTGGCACTTCATTTACAATGTGGGAGTCATTTTAGAAAACATTGTATTTCCTGAAGAGTTGCCTATTTTAATGCAGCATTTTTATTTTAGAGTTTAGTGTGGGGATAAAAATTATAGAGGGAACAATAAAGCAAAATCCAAACCTAAAGTAAGCATTTGTGAAATAAATGTGTGACAATGGTGAAAATAGAACAGCAAAAATGGGATAAATTATTGGAAACTGCAACATACAGCATAAAAATTATTAATTTATTACAGATGAATGACCATCTCATATTAAAGATGCACATACAGCATAGATGACAGCAACACTGAGGAAAAACATCAAGCTTGGAATATTAACAGTTCAAAAATTCCCATAAACATACATATTCTGATAAAATACTATATAAGGCTTTTTTTTTCATTGCTTTCTGTCTTAAAGCAATAAAATTGGTGGATGAGTAAATTTAAATATCAGATAACAGCTAAGAATCTGAAATCTGACTGATTTTAATGAAAAAGGTTTAAAATAAGAGCTAATTTTCCAGAATTGGTTAGACTGAATAATTAAATTTACTGTTTCTGACTATTAATGTTAGAAGTATTAGTTTTAGACTACTTCAAATAAAAAAAACATCTGGACTCCTATTTTTGCTTATTAAAATTCTGAAGCATCAAATTTCAAAAGGAAGGCATTTGCGGGAGCATTATTTAAATAAAAAACAAACCCTTCACAAAGTGTTCAATAATATATACTGAACATATTACTGGACTGAAGTAATAATAATAAATAAAAAATACCAAATCCAAATCTGGTGAATTGTGCAACCAGACATCATCATCATCATCATCATCATCATAATATTTAAATAATAATAATTATTATTTAAAATTTGTATACCACCATTTGTATGCTGCATCAGACCAATTATTGTTTAGTTTAGAAAATGATCAAATATTTTGTTTTTAAGTAATTCTAACAATTAAAAGGATTATTTAAGTGAAAAACTTCAGACCTTTTGCTCTTTGACAACGCTCAGTCATATTTAACAGATGGCCACTAAGTATTTGGACCCTATATTGCATCCATCTTTCCAACCAAAGCTTCTCTGCTTTATTATTCTGATTTTTGAATATAACTTCAATATAACTTGAATATAACATTCTAACACAACACTTTTATTTCAGCTACTTTAATTCATAAATAGAATTTATTTTATAAACTTTGACACTGGAAAGCAATCCATCAGTAATTCTGCTTCAGAAACTCAGTTATTTTATAAAAAACCAAGATTGTTTCATGTTTATGAATTTTTGAAATTAGTTTTTAAGGCAGCCAAGCAAATATCAATAAATTTATTGGAATATAATCCTATAAGAGATGAACTATCTTAACAATCTGTAACACATTTATATATATATATGTGTGTGTGTGTGTGTGTGTGTGTTACAGATTGTATACAATTCATGTTACAGATTTGTGTGTGTGTGTATATACACACACACATACACACACACACAAATCAACAAATGTTTTGCACCCAACTGAGCAAGAGTAGCATACATAGAAGCATCTTCCTGCTCTGGATGAAGAGTCATATCTCAGCATGTGAAATTCTGTGCTGCGAGCCTAACAGGGAAGGTGAGTCAGAATTCATTTGGGTCTGCCACCATCTAGCTCAGGGCTGTCAAACTTGCGGCTCACAGGCTGGATGTATAATGGGCTGGCCACTCCCATGCCTGGTTTAGCAAAGGGGGGGAAAGTCATGGTACGTCACATGACGCCACCATGACAAAGCGAGTTTGACACCCCTGATCTAGAGATGAGTGTACCAATGCCAATATTTGCAACTAACAGCAATTGAACTGGTAGTTTCATAATTTCACTCGTAAGGAGGATATAAACCAGGACTTTAATCTGTCTTTTCTTCTTATCCCAAACTTTATGTAAATAATATTAGTAACATTCAATGCATTTATCTTACTCAACTGCTTCACCTATAATGGTTTGCTTGTCTTTAGTAGCATTTTATACTTCATTAATAGAAAACTAAGAAACTAGGAAATTATGTAATTGTTCTCTGAGATTATCATTTTAATCCTTAATATTTAAAACCTCATCCCGTTTTCTCATTATATCTTGTGAAAAATTCTTATTCAAAGTCACGTTCGTATTTTCTGAAAAGAAAATCGACACTAAGAAACTGCTCTTTTCAAAAGTTCTCACAGGTCAAAAGAAAAACACTTCCTTGAATCTACAGAATAGCATTCTTATGAATACGGAAATAAAGAACTGGAAAATATTCTACAAAAATATATGATTTTGACTGAGTATCTGCAGGTACAGAAAAAAAAATGCTATAGAAAACGATGGCTCGCAGAAACACAAAAGAGCCCTGGCTTGCAGAATATATATAAAGTGCTTTTAACTACCAATATTCAAACTCTGAATATATGGACATTTAAATTGTAGATTTTAGAACAGGCTTTAAGAACTATATAAAGTACATATATATGTAAGAACCTATTAGCATGTACTTTGCATTATGCAAACAGAATGGTTTTCATAATTATCCTTATATGTTGCCAACGGCCATTATGGCTAATAAAGTTATATACCAAGCCCAAATATTTTATGTATATTTTACATAATATTTGATCACTGCTATTGAATTATTTGGAAACGTGTTTGGAAAGCTGTTTCTTTAAACATTTCAATGTTTTTTCAATAGAGGAAAGGTAATTATAGTAAGCCAGCAATAATATCTAAGCATAGAATCACAATTTTTTCCAGGTTTGATTTTGCTTTGACAAGAATACAGCAAATCACTTGATTCCTAAATTTATCTGTATTCCTAAGCTGTCTGAAAGGAACAAGTGGAATGCGGTGATGCAAGCCAATCATGCTGGGGACTTCTGTAAAAAGTCCAATTGGAGTATGATCAGCACAATTCTTGAGATACTGCATTTTACCCTAAATGCATAAATGTATCTTCCCCAGGTAATGTTTTAGAAGTCTCTGAATAGCAGTGGGCTGTGTAGGGAAAGGTGATCCAGAAGGGTACAGAGCATAGCAGGACTGATAGGGATCCTAAACGAACAACTGGTTTCTAAAAGAAGCTTTCATTTCCCACCCTCTTTTACAAAAAAAGAGTAAAAGCAACTAAAACAGTCTTTTGGCCCTGGACTGAAGCCCTATAATTGAAGGACTGCATACAAATGGATCTGGCATTTTTCAATTTTCTTCACAGTTAAGGAAATTCTTTATTCAATATTTTGCTGAGAATTTCATCATAATAAGGACTGAAAACCAGCTTGTTGTAGTCAACAAGGCGAATATACTTGATAGCAATCTCCTCCAGCTCTCTCTGAATAGGGCCCAATCCACCAAGCACAGGAGGAAGTGATTTCTGATGACCACAAGCAAGGTAATTCTCTAAAAACAACTGGATCCTTGAATCTTGAGAAAAGAAGAGAGTTAATAAGACAATTTAAGAGGCCCTATGTTGTCTTGTTCATTTTTCTAGAGCCAAACTAAAATTATGTGGCAAATATATGATTCTGCTGCTTTCTGGTTCAATAAACCTATCTCAGTAATAAATTCTAAATTTCCTTCAGCATTATTGTCTTTTTACTCCAAATATCCCAATGCATCTATGTATTCTAGTCACATCCAAAGATATAAAATATAAGTGGTCATATCCTGTTTTTATATATATGCAATTATCCCAGGATAAAATCCTGAATCTTTTAAAATCATTTAGCTTATTCGCTTAGCAAAAAAAATTGTTTATGGATATAAAAGAAATGGCCTATACAAAGGTTATCCCAAATATTTTCTACTTTTTTATAACATTAACATATTGCATGTTCTCAAATATGAATATGAACTTGCAGACAATTATAAACTCTGAACAAAACTCATTTTATCCATAATCATACCTATCAGTGTGCATATAGCGTTATCAGGATTGGCAAGAGCCTGGATTTGTCCTTTAAGCACAATCACTTTTTCAGATGTAAATGGTGTAAAGCCATGCTGGGAAAGGCAACTGTTAACTTCAGCACAAATCTTTTCACTTATGACAGCCAAAGTTTCATCCAAGTTGAAGGAACTAGAGAGAAAGATTAGAAGAATTAAAAAATGATAAAAAAAACTTCCATATATTAGAATAGCTCAGATGAAACTTTAAAGCTGATTTATCTGACAGCAAAATCATAAGCCTTGCCCAAAAATAAAAACCAATAAGAAGTCCTGAAGAAGTAGTGGAAGCTATGCCATTATTTTTGTGCCTTATAAATATACTGGTAGTACTCAACTTACAACAGGTTTTTTTAGTGACCATTCAAAGTTACAACAGCACTGAAAAATGTGACTTATGACCATTTTTCACACAACCTTTGCAGCATCCCCATGATCATGTGATCAAAATTCGGATGCTTGGCAACTGGTTCATATTTATGACTATTGCTATGTCCCAAGTCACTTGATCTTCTTTTATGATGAGCAAAGTCAATGGGGAAGCCGTACTCACTTAACAACCAAGTTATTAATTTCCAACTGCAGTGATTCACTTAACAACTGTGGCAAGAAAGATCGTACAGTGGGGCAAAACTCATTTAACAGATGTCTCACTTAACAAAAATTTTAGGTTCAATTTTTAGTCATTAGTCATTCCTATTACTACCTGTAATAGGAAATTAAATTCATAAACAAATGACAATGGCAGAAAGTAGCATTTCCTATTCACACTAGGATTAATTATGATTTGGGGGAGGAATTCAAACCTACATTTTTCAGAATGCACATGTGAGTTCATTGGCAGCTTTAGGTTAACTGGCTGGCTGTGAATACAGAATCTGTAGGCCCAGTAGACCAATTGGGGTAACGTTGAGATCAGCTGATTTTAAGTAGATTCCTTATTCCAAGTTTAGAAAAATCTACCAAACGAATAGTGTTCCCAATAATTTTAAGGCTTTTTATTATCAACAGAAGCAGGGAAAACACCAGAATCCTTTCAAATAGGTAGGCCTAAGCTTGAAGTTTCATGTCAATAGCATTCAGCATCATACCATAAGAGACCAAAATCTGCAAGGTACTCACGGAAGGTGTAGCCCTGTCAGCAATACTTGGATAGCCATTTTGAGTTTGTTGGTAAAAGCTGGCAAATCAGAAAGAGCTGAGCCTGATGCATTGAATGTAACCAGAAGAATAGCACCAATTAGAATAAGCTGGTCCAACTCCAGCTGCATTTCCTGGAAACGGCTTTGGTCCATTAACACAGTCTGCAAAAACATTTTCAGCATAGAAAATGGATCTAAGTTTGGAATATAAAGAATGACAAGGTGTGATAAGAAAGAAATCTCACAGCCTAACATAAGTGGGCTTATTCAAAGTTCTTAGTATAGTTAATTTCCAAACTATTCTAGGTGCCAGCCTCTCAATCTTTTTGATCTTAAACTACAAGTATACATGTATGGATTTCCCCCAAAAAAATCTCAAAAAATTTATAACTGGCCAAAATCAAACCTTTAGTAAATACAAAGCTTCCAGAGAAGTAAAAAGAAGTAAAAAGTAAGAAGAAAAGTACACCAATAGATCAAATGTTGTATAATTCCTTCTGATTAATTAATATTATATCTCAATTCAAGATATACTTGTCTACAATGTCCCATTGAGCTTCTTCTATTAAAAATCATGAGAAAGTTGAACTCTGCCAGGTTCATAGTGTTATAAAAGGTACTGGATTCCATCACCTATCTTGAAGCTGTAAATCTGCTGTAGTTAAATCATTCTGGGCAAAGTTCATATACCAATGAACAGAATGTTCCAGTTTTTAGTAAGCTGATTTTTAAACTATATTTTAAACCAATATAGATAGAAATTTCTTATAAATCACAACATGCCATGTGTATCAAAATATATCAGTGAGAAAAACTGGTGGGTCATTCAAACATAATTTATTTACAGCAATTTCCATGACTGATACAACTTATAAATTATGGGTATAACTTTAAAATCCTAGGTGGCTTGGTACCATAACCTTTAACTTATATAATCTGTTCTAAACTATATTTTAAGAACTGATTCATGCAGTAAGCATTGTATTTGGTTACATGCATATGCCTAAGACAAAGTGTCATTTTGGTAATAGCTCAAAACTGAGCTGAACTGAAGAAGCTTCCTGGATAACAAGCGAAATGTCTTCAGAGAAAAACAAAGTCCAGTTGCTTCTTGAAAAAGCATCTTTGGGACAACTCAAAACTGATTTCTCTTCTCATTTGTCCCATTGTTGAAGTCCCTGTCGGTGCTGCTTTGAACTGCTCAAGTATTACACAGCAGCTTCTCAAATAGTCAGAAAGCTTACTGATATTGCTATTAAATTGTCTCAGATATACTGTTTTGTGAGGTATCCTCTTTCCCAAAACTCCAAGAAACACAATAATAAAAAGTAAATAAATAAAATAGTAAATAAAGTAAATAAAAAAATAATAAAAAGTAAAGGATCCAGTATAAATGTTATCTATGTGTCATTTAAAATAGATTTGCCCTCTAACAAGTACTAATAATTATTTTTCCATGAGGATACATTTATTTATTAGATACATATGGCACCTTATTTTTCCATTTAAAAAATAATTTTATTACAGATTTTATAGCAATAAAAGATATAAATTAGAAGAAAAGAGAAAAATGCAAGAAAAAGAAGCATAAAAGAACTCTCAAGTCAGTGACTTCCCACCCTCTTCAATGCAAGTACAAACAATTCTACTGTATAACTTCTTTGTTGCCTCTTACCTAACAAATATAAAACGCTTCATCCCATAAGCTACCTCTTAACAATAGTCAAGTCAAATATGTAATGTCTTTTTCAATCTAGTTATCAGCAAAAGATCCAAACAAAGCTCTAAAATTTTAATATTAAGTAACATATGTAAAACTCGGCATTCCACATATCAATTCTTAAGTATAACACAATTTACTTTAAAAGGCTTTCAATGATCCCACTATCCTAACATAAACAAACATAAAAAAGAAACTTCAAGTTTAATATGAAGACAAATCATTTTTCCTTCACAAAAGACAAGCTCTACTACACATTCTAAATAGCAAATTATCCTGTTCAATGTATGTTCCATGTCTCTACTCTAACTCATAAGCACATGCACATTTTCACAAAAATATAGTTCCAGCATAATATAAAACACTAAAATTAACATCAAGTCAAATAATAAAATAAATTCTTCAAACTTCCTAACTGAAAAAAAAAGAAAGAAAAAAACAGTTAAATGCAAAATCAGTTTAAGTACGATAAAGTTAGGATTATATAAAATAAGTACATTTAGTCCTAGTAGTGTATGTCCAGAATAATTTGATAGTGAAATAAGTGGCTGTAAATTTAATAAATACAAAAATAAAAATAAAAATGTAAGTGAATCCAGAGAAGAGAAAAAGTAAGAAAAGAGAATATCTTCTCTTTACAACCTCTTGTGAGTATTTGTACTCTTCTCCATAGGGGAGTCTCTGAGGATTTTATTCTGCTAGTCATTGCTGACTCCAGGGGGTAGTGTTAATCTCCGTTTGACCCAATGACCTTGAAACACTTCCATGGTCATGTGTTCAGCATGACATCACAGAATAGTTATCTTCCCACTGAAATGATACCTATTCATCTACTTGCATTTGCATGCTTTGGAACTGCTAGGCTGACAGAGCTGGGGCAAGTACACGAGCTCCACCCCGTCACATGGCACTCGAGTCTCAAACCTTTCCAGTCAACAAGCCCAGCATCTTAACCATTGACCCCACACACCATCTCCTCTCCGGAGCTACCCTAAAAATAAAATGGAGGAGTTCCAAGGAAATGGGACTTTCTGTGCCTTCTCTAAGAGTCTAAGAATAAGAAGGAAGACATTATTCTCCTGTATACCCAATAAAGAAATGCAACAATTTTCTAGAGGTAAATACTCTTTGCCCATCATTACCCACTCACAACTAGATATGTATTTTCTTTCCTTGGATTAAATTCTTCATTGCCTTAACAGGAGGGGTTAAGAACAAGGCTTATTTAAAATCTGTCCTAAGATTCCGCACAGTTGTTGTTATCTAGATTTCAGAAATTACAGATATAGTTACTTCTGGGAAAGGTTTCTGCAGATGGTTCCACTTGAGTAGTTGGATATATGCATGATTTTGTACAGCAACAGGACTCAGTGCCGGAACTTTACTAGCAAAGGCAGCATCATTATTACTAGCACAGACAACTTTGGATTGTAGATCAACCATGGCTTCTTGCAGCCATTTAGTCACAAAATCTAAGGAATCTATTTTAGAGAGAGAGAGAGAGAGAGAGAGATTTCTCATACAGTCATTACTCCACCAATTTATTTATTCATTTAAAATAAACCTACACTGTCTTTCAAGAGTGATTTCTGCAGCAAAATATTCATCATGTACTTCAGATCCATCTCCGCTTATATCCCCCAAAATACTGATAATTTCTCAAATCCAGGTTATCACACACCTAGCTCCATACAGAAACCAGGAAGGGCTTAAATCAGGTCCACAAGTGGAAGGGGTCATATACTGAAGCTACCACAAAATTGGCAGGTACCACCATTTCTTATGCCCATTTAGTTACTCATTATCATAACAAAAACACTTGAATAATTATGGCTACCATTATTGTCCATCTTCCCAGGACATTTACAATCATCCAACACAATAAATAAATTCCACATTGCAGAACAGCTGCCAGATTTACATAACAAAACCCATGAAATCTGGTGTAATTTTTTTATTTGGCTCAATGATATATAAAGATGTGTGAAACAGCACTGATTATGCAGGCATTTGGTGGTAGCTTTTAATTTGTTTTGACTTGTATCATTTTGGATAGCAGGGAAACAAGGATTGAGTTCATATCTTATGAAGTTTTTTATTTGATATTCTTTTGAATACTGAACAATAAAATAAGTTGTTAAAAAATGAAACTAAATATTCCTGCTGAATCTACTTCATAAATTCCATTTTAACAATAGAAGTGTATCATTTAGTAAAGGAAGGCAAGAAAAATCATACTTGGCTGTTTTTCATACAGTTCCTGAAATTTCTTTCTTTCATATTCTACTGACTGTTGCATTAAATGTGGCCTAATGCTACTGACAGCAAAATTAGCCATGTCCATTTTCATCAAATCCAACACAGAGAAAATTGCTCTGCAAAAAACAAAAAGACATGAAGCTTTTCAAAATTTAGTCATACTTTTAAAAAATAAAGCAAGCCTTGAACAGTCAAGAAAATTAACTAAGTCAAAAGAAAATGAAGAATTAGTCTTCTTTCAAGGGAAGTTTATTGAAATAATGAAGTATTGTCCAATAGTAGTTACATTAGAATATTGCTTTATATATTATCCTTATTACAAAGCTTGAAATGGTTCACTAGAAGTTCTGATGTTAAATTCCCATTATACGGAGATATATCACGTTCAGCCTTTGTATTTGGAAATTATTGCATGAGATTTGAATTACACTTGAAAGATACTAGATTGGAGAAAGCTTCATTATTTTACAAATTATATTTAAATAGCAATCTTATATCTATTCTCTGGGGAGAAAGTTCCATTGAATCAATTTGGATTGATTTCCGAAGAAAGGCAAATAGCATGATTTTATCCATACTTATTCTGATAACTGTAGCCCAGTTCCTTCTGATAACATATGTCCACCTCAGAGAAATTCCACTTCTGAATGCCAGGGAAGAGGATCTGCTGTGATGAAATGCTACCCATCAGACAATTCCTTCTACAGAGAAAAATGGCATTTGATGCAAAATTCCAAGCTAGTAATGTTCCTCCCAACACATAGAGCTTTTTTTCTGGAAGGAATCCATATTTATAGTCAGGGGAGCCTTTAAATAAGAGAACTCAGTGAGACTGGGAAAGAAAGTAATCAAAAAAGAAAAAAAAACAGACCCAATCATCCAAACATCAATACCAGGGAAGATACTGGAAAAAATAATAAAAAACCAGATCTGCCAACATCTAGAAACAAGTAAAGTAACAACTAGCAGTCAGCATGGGTTTTTAAAACAGATTATGCCAATCTTATTTCATTCTTCAACACAGTGACTAAATTAGTAGACCAGCAAAATACTGTGGACATAATATATTTAGATTTCAGCAAAGCATTTAACAAAGTAGACCACAACCTACTTCTTAGTAAGCTAGAAAAAAGTGGAATAGATAGCACCACTACTAGATGGACTCGCAACTGCCTGGCAAACCATACTCAACGAGTAGTCCTTAATGGGTCTAAGTCTACATGGAGGGAAGTAAGCAGTGGGGTGCCACAAGGTTCCGTCTTAGGCCCAGTACTCTTCAATACCTTCATTAACGACTTAGATGAGGGAATAGAAGGGGAACATACCAAATTTGCAGATGATACAAAGCTGGCAGGAATAGCTAACACCCAAGAAGATAGGATCAAGATCCAGATGGATCTTGACAGACTAAAACACTGGGCCGTATCTAACAAAATGAAATTCAATGTAGAGAAAAGTAAAGTCCTACACTTAGGCAAGAAAAAACAAAAGTACCCATATAGACTGGGTGAAACCAGGCTCAATAGCAGTAACTGTGAGAGGGTTCTTGGAGTCTTAGTGGACAACCAGCTAAATATGAGCCAGCAGTGTGCAGCAGCAGCCAAAAAAGCGAATGCAAACCTAAGTTGTATTAACAGAGGGATACAATCAAGATCAAGGGAAGTACTAATACCACTCAATAAAGCCTTAAGTAAGACCCCACCTAGAGTACTGCATTCAGTTTTGTTCACCACATTACAAAAAAGATGTTAAGACTCTAGAAAAAGTACAGAGAAGAGCAACCAGGATGATTAGGGGACTGGAGGCTAAAACATATGAAAAACAGTTTCAGGAACTGGGCTTGGCTCGTCTAGTGAAGAGAAGGACCAGGGGAGACATGATAGCAGTTTTCCAATATTTGAGGGGCTGCCACAGGAAGGAAGGGGTCAAGCTATTTGCTAAAGCTCCTGTAGGCCAGACAAGGAATAATGGATGGAAACTGAACAAGGAGAGATTTAACCTGGAAATAAGGAGAAACTTTCTGACAGTGAGAACAATCAGCCAATGGAACAGCTTGCCCTCGGAAGTTGTGGGAGCGCCACCACTTGAGACTTTCAAGAAGAGATTGGACTGCCATTTGTCAGAAATGATGTAGGGTCTCCCGCTTGGGCAGCGGGGGGTTGGACTAGATGACCTACAAGGTCCCTTCCAACTCTGATTATCTGTTATCTGTATGTCAAAACATCACTCATAAAAGACTTCCGGTTTGCAGGGCTTCGGCGGCAGAATAATCCACGATCGTGCGCGGTTTCTGCTTGCACTCGCTGCTGGAGTGCCCTGAGCCAGCCGGCTTCGGGGCTAAGGCCACCCTTAGAGGTGGATGAAGATAGGGGAGACCCAGCAGGGTTCGAGAGGAGCCGCATCTCCTCTCCCTAGCTGGCTTAACTCCCTTTTCCGAAGGCAGTAAGAGCGGCAGTCAGAAATGGCTGCCACAAAGAAACATTCATCCGGAAAAGAATGTGCAGGAGGAAGCTAAGAGGTGAAAGTTTTGGCTGACCAGGATAAGAAGCAACATTCAAGATTTCCTGGAATTTAAACTTTAAAAAAAAGATACATTGCCCCCAAAGATCTAGAGGCAGCAAATGAAAGTGAAAAGGGAAAGTTTGTTTTTTTCTCACTCTCCTTCCTTATGGTGACAGCAGATGAATGAGAAATTGGAAAAACCCGCTTTGGCATCAGCAGGTAATTAAACTGGAAAATTAAAGTCAAGGGGACAATAAAGATTTCTGATCACTGAAAAAACTTTTTTTTCTTTGCTGTAAGTGGGAAGGGAGAGGAAAAGAATAAGAGTAAGATTTGGCTGGAGGAGACTGCTTGGAATCTAAAAGATTAAAACTAAATTGTAACAAGGCTTCCAAAAGATACATTTTAATTGGAACTTTGTAACTGAACTACAACCCCAGGAAGAGAAAGTGAAAAAAGAAGAAAGTGTTAAAACAAAACAGCTTGTGTGTATTTGGACAAATTAGTGACTTTGGGACTCTTGGAAACTATATTTGAAGGATTAAAAACATTTGGGGGGTGTTTAAAAATTTTCTACAATAGCATTATTGGTGGATGAACTGAAAATGGAATTCAAAAAATATAAAGAGGAACAAGAAGGAAAGGGCTTTTTTGGCTCCATTTTTCATTTTTTAGAAATGGCGATTTCTACTTATGAGAAATTACAAGAACAAGAAGTTTGGGACAAAAAAGAAGCCATCTTTAAAGAACAAGTAACTTTATCTGGGGAAGAAAGGGGAAAGGGGGGAAAGAGAATGGAGAATTTAAGATCTAAAAAAACAACCAGAAAAGGGAAAAATAAGGTGAAAAGTAGATATAATGTTAGAAAGCAACAGAAAAGAGGAATACAGAAGAGGGAAATGAAGAAGAAGAGACAAGGGGGTAAAAAGGGTAGAGCGAAGAAGCAAGGGAGCAAGGAAGGGAAGAGAAACTGTAAAGGTTTGAAACAAAATATAAAGAAACAGGACTTAATTAGAGATAATAGGTAAAAATATAACTGAAAAAGAGATTCTGCAAAAGTACATAAGACTGTATTGTTGTATTTATATTAGAAATAATATTAGAAAATTTGAAACAATATATGATTATAAAATGGGATAAAATATTCAATGTAATTTAATGAAAATCTTTTCTTTTTTGAACAAAATAAATGAAATATGAGAGAAGTGAATTAAGAAGGAATGGGAACATTTTAAGTATATAATGTCTTAAAATGTAAGTTTTTTTATATTTATATAAAAATTTATATATATATATATAATATATATATATATGTGTGCTGTTTAGCTTCCTTCGGGTATTATCCCACGTCATTGTAGTTCTGTTAAAGTTGTAGCAACGTTTCAGCAGAATCTCATCTGCCATCTATAAAGGTTTGAAATAAGCTGTAAAGAAACAGGACATTTAGAGATAATGGGTAAAATACAACTGAAAAAGATATTCTGTAAAAGTACATAAGACTGTATTGTTGTATTTGTATGAGAAATAATGTTAGAAAATTTGAAACAACATATGATTATAAAATGGGATAAAATATTCAATGTAATTTAGTGAAAATCTCTCCTTTTTTGAATAAATGAAATGAAATATGAGAGAATTGATTTAAGAAGGAATGGGAACATTTTAATTACACAATGTCTTAAAATATAAGTGAAATGGGGAAGTAACTATGCAAAATTTATAAGTGTTCCCATAGAAGCATGATACTTACTTGAAAAGGAATGTATAAAATGTTTAAGATTTAAATGAATATTAATTTTAATGATAGAGTTTAATTGGCATGGATTGTTGTTTTAATTATACTATATATTTACATTTTTTTTCTTTTTTAAAAATATAGTGTGTAGCTTCAGAATGTACTAAGCAGAATCCGAATGAAAGTTATGCATTATTTTAAGTGTTAAATTTAGGAGAAAGACACAAAGGCGCCATACTCCAGTTATTACAGGAGAAATTTTGTGTTAATGAGAAAAGATAATAGACAGCTGAAAGAGGACAAAGGATATAACTATAATGATTTAAATTGAGATGAAATAAATAAAATAGAATTAAGAGAGTGAAAAGAGGGGAGAAGCTATAAAGAAAATGTAGAATGGTAATAAGATATGGAATAGTATATAAAAGTGAGCATGAATTTGAATTTATGTCTGTACGAAGAGATGTAACCCAGGATCAAGCTGCTTTCAAAAAAGATGTTTTATGTTTTTATGTTGTGTTTTGTTTGTATATGTTTGTTTTTTTAAAAATAAAATTTTGGGAAAAAAAATCACTCATAAAACGTTGCACTCCTGCGCTTATCTGTAAAAGGACACTTAATCCTTAGGATACACGTTCTGGGAAAAAGAGGCTCAAACAATTCACAAAGAGCCTACTATTAGGAAATTCGTTCATAAATGAAGGCATGGATTTTATTTAGTTTGCAAGGTTCTGAATGATAATCTCCCATTTCTTTACCTTAAGCGTGATAAATGAAACTGTGTGAATCTTTACAGGTAGTCCTCGACTTACGATAAGAATGGAGCCCAAAATTTATCTTGCTAAGTGAGACATTTGTTAAGTGAATTTTGCCCCATTTTATGACCATTCTTCACACATTTGTTAAGTGAATCACTGCAGTTGTTAAAATAGTCACATGGTTGTAAAATGAATCTGGCTTCTCAGAGGGTTTGCAATTGCTTCTCAGAAGGTTGCAAAAGGTGGATCACATGACATGAGGACACTGTGACTGTCATAAATACCTATAACTATTGCAGCATCTTAGTGATCATGTGATCAAAATTCAGGTGCTTGGCAACTGGTTGCCAAGCACCTGAATTTTGATCACATGATCACTAAGATGCTGCAATAGTTGTAAGTGTGAAAAACTGTCATAAGTCACTTTCTTCAGTGCTGTTGTAACTTCAAAACACTAAATGAACTGTTGTAAGTGGAGGACTACTTGTACTTTGTTAGGATCGACTATAAGGGGCTTGAACGTTCACCTTAAAGAGCTGGAAATACACCTTACTACAAAACATTACAAGAATTATCCTTAGCTAAAGAATAACCTTCCTTTATTATTCCAAATTTCTTCATTCTTAACATAAGGTCCCCAATAAAAAGCAAAGAAGAAAATATATTCAAGTAGTCCACATAGCATTTAATGCCTGTTAAAAATGATGCAGCTGATTAAGCCATTTTGGACTGAAGACTTATTCTTTTTTTTTCCTTTTCCCCCTCTAGCACCTGAACAGGGGAACAATTTCACGAATGTCTTTCAACTTCTGAATTTCTTCATCTCTCGCTGGAGCACAGAGTGTCCCCATCATTCCAATGATGAATTCTGCCAGCTTAGAAATGTCAAGGGCACCATTCTCAGCTTCCTGTTTTATCAGCTCCAGATCAAGAGCTTCGGTAATCTGATTTCTTAATCGAGTATGGCCAGGCAGCAAAAAAGACAAGAGAGCCTGAAAGAAAGTAATGTCCTTTTTATTAGCTCCTGGTACTAATTACACTGCTGTCATACCATTCAAAAATAAAAATCACTATAATACAACATTATGTAACTACGAAAAGTGGCTATATAAAAATATACAGTCAAATGACCTTAGGTTTCAGAGTTTTATTTCCTGAAATTTGGACATTCAAGATGCAGTTGAATATAGATTTTTGCTCCATTGTTTTTTTAAAGTCTCTTGAGCAGTTTAATTGGGAAAAATTGAAAAAGCACAGCTGAAACAAAGCAAACAATTTTATTTCTGCATGCCCTACGTTTTTTGCAACACTTTTATCTCCCAATATCATGCTATAAAGAAGCAACGGATATAATTTCAATATGGTAGGCAAAGGCTTATCTGAAAGTTTATAGCCACTGTACAGCCAAATCAAAACATCTTGTTCAGTCAAGTGGCAGCATAGAATGACCAGCATAATGACTCAGTAGTGTCAGGTCATAAGCCAGACAATAGTACATTCATTTTAGAGCAATATATAACAGATTTTAAAGGAGTGACAAGAGAGCAAAGCAACAAAAGATATTTCAAAACTACAAATAAGGGATCTGCATTGTCCATCCATGTTTCCAAAGCATAAGAAAACAAATAGATCATGATTTTAAGGAAGTAAAAGCTTTCTTTAATGAATCAAACCAGAGTTCATCTAACTCAGCATACCATATTCCACAGTGTTCCAAAAACTGCATCTGAAAATCAAAATGGGACACAAAGGCCCATTTTTACATCTCATTTGGTAATCCATGGATACTATTCCATTGTTTTTGAATACTTTAGTACTTTAAAAGAACTAGCAATGATGTAAATGGGATCATTTGATAAAACACATAAATCATCCTTGCTTAATGTTCAGGAATCATGTGAAGTTGCAGTGGTACTGAACGAAGGAACTTGTGACCAATCCTCAAAGTTCTGACGGTCACAATGCCCCCACAGTCACACGAACAAAATTTGGACTTTCCACATTTATGACCACCTCCTGCTGCCACTCCTATCCCCCAGCCTGGCTGACCAGATATTCAAAAGATTTGAATTCAAACTTCGAAGTTCATTAGTTGTACAACTAAAACTGTACATAGACTGCTGCTACTTCAGTTAGTTTTAAATAATTATATATGAAGATAGACAAGAAATATTCAAATGACAACAAATACTTTCTATCTTACCTCTTTAATTTCTCCTACCAGTTTAATTGCATGATCATATGAAGGCGGGCTTTCTTTTAACTGTGTTTCCAAGCAATCCCAAAAAGCTTTGTGGATAATATCTCTTACTCTTTTTTCAAGACTGGTAAGCAAAATGAAGATAAATAAATGAAGACATAATAAGCACATGGTACTTAGAAGAAAAGCAACTCTGATGTGCGGTTAAACAAGAAACACACAAGAAAGGCATGGGTAAATCTCTTGCCAGTGAACCCACACAGAGTATGTATTTAAGGGGGAATCACAATGGAGAAGAGCAAGATCATTTTTTGCTAGGCTCAATGACAATGATAACATTACGAGAAATTGAGCTGGTTTTATTACTCATTCAAATATATGAAAGGGAATGGCTACCAGAGAAGGTTAAGAGCTTCAATTAACCCATGTTTTGAAAGCTTCATGTATTATGTACCAAACAAGCAGTTTGCCTTTATCCCATGCTTGTCTCTGTATGGAATTCCATTTTAAAAAAGCATATGACCCTTTCATTGTTGTTCGCAGTTGCTAAAACGATAAAATGTGCAATTAAAAAGAAATAATGGAATGCTTGACCTGGTTTGGGAGACAGCACTGGGGAAGATACCACCTATAAACAAAGAGTGGCACAACTTGGAATACATGATTTTAAGGATTTTAATTTTTTTATATTAAATCATCCATGACAACTATTCTTCCTTCTGCAAAGCAATCTCACACTTTGGCAAGAGTTGCCCAATTCCTATTGTGTTTTAATAGCTGATCCAATACTTTTATTGTTTGTTTACTGTATACTGTATATTTCATAAGTATTGTATTGTTGCAGGTGCATCTTAAAAATAAATAATTATGTCATAATATATTTTCTATTGCTCTTAAAAGTTTCCATGGGTATTCTTCCATAAAAGAAAAATAGGCTCTCTTTAAGATTGAGTCTAATGGGCTGTAGAAGATTTCCACAAAAATCTTCTATAGTATTGGTCTGAGCATGTTGGAAAGCATCTATTTTATGCTTTCAAATAGCTGAGCATCAAATATATGCTGAGCATCTATTTCTTAACTGCAGTAGTGACCTCACTTTTGGAGCTACTGGTCATGCTTCTTTTCCTTTAAGATTATGAACTATAGCCCAGCTCTAGAATTTTTTCAACCCATAATAGGCCTCTTACCTGTTTGCTGGCAAGTCTACTGGCTTAATCTGAAAATCTCCATTGATAACAATCTCATGGGCCAAGGCCATGTTTGTAACACCTTTTGCTGTATCCATCAATTCCTCCACTGACACAAACTGAGCAGGGCTAGCTGTGGACCAAGGAAATATGCTTCAGCAAAGAATATCCTACTTTGTTGAACATACAATCTGATCATTTCAATCAAGCTATACAGTACCTGAAGCGGTAATATAATCATGTATTATACATATGTACCCATCACTATTCCCTTTCAAAATAAAGAATCCTTAGGCAACATGGAGAACTAAGAAATGCTATGTAAAATGTTTCTTTTTTATTAACTGATAATAGTTAACTTATCCCAATCTTGTTATGCCAGCATCATTCATACCTGTCAACACATTTCTGCTTTTGCAAATCATCCTAGTTTTTAATCATATCTACATAGCAGTTCACAATCTTTTGTTCTTTAAATTTCTCACTACTCTAGTTTTAAGAGTGTTATAAACTCCACAAACAAGCATGTTCTTGGTCTTCTTTTTTCTCTCATCACACTCACACTTTCTTCATATATTTGTCCACTCTCATCCACTCTTTAGATATGATCAAATTATTTCAGATCTGGCCTGCACATTGTTGCCAGACATAAAGCCACTTGACGCTTCTCAAATTTTGCACATTTGGTCAATCGGAATTTTGACAAGAACCTTCCTAAACATACTTAGATTACTAATGTTTACATTAATCTTTGGTATAAGGAAACAATATACGCATTCTTCCATTCTTCATGCACAGATAAAACCATCACATGTGTTGAAGAAACTGCACTGTCATTCATAAACAAAGTACATCCAAAGTTCAATGTTTTACGGATTTCTGGTTTGAGCTTTTTCGGCGACAGACTGAAACTGTGCCTCTGCGAGGCTTCGACCTGTGCTTGCCCCTGGAGCGGCCCGAGCCGGCTGGTTTCGAGGCTAAGCCACCCCGAAGGCTTAGAGGTGGTGAAGAAGGGGGAGACTGCCTGCAGGGTTGAGGAGAGCCACATCTCTCCTCCCCAGCTGGCCATTACTCCCTTTCCCAAAAGCAATTGTAGCGGTGGTCAGAAATGGCCACCACAAAGAAGAATTCGCCCGGAAAAAAATGTGCAGGCGGAAGATAAGAAGAGAAAGTTTTGGTTGACCGGGTCAAACAGCAAAAGCAACAAATAAGGTACCCTGGAATTGAAACTATTAAAAAAAAACAATAACACTGTTCCCTAAGAAGATTTTTAAGCTGCGAAGGAGAGAGAAAAGGGAAAAGATTTGGGGGGGGTTTTCTCCTTTTCCTATACTGACAGCTAAGAGACTTCAGCAAGAAATTGGAAAAAAATCCACTTTAATATTAATAGGCATTTAATGCTGAAAATAAAAAGTCAAAGGGATAATAAAGATTTCTGGATAATCAATGCTTTTGAATACAGGAGAGAAAAAGAAGAAAAGGGCAGGATCTGGAAGGGAAGAGACTGCCTAGAAGTAAAAAGAACTTACAGGAAAATCTCAACAAGACTTCAAAAAGATACATTTTAACTGAAATATTGCAACAAAAACCCCAAGAAGAGAAAGTGGAAAAAGAAATAAGATTTTTGGTTATTGTATTTGAATGACTAAAATCAATTGGGTGGTTGTTTAAAACTGTTTAAAATGGCTCCACTTTTAGAAGAACTGAAAATGGAACTTAAAAAGTACAAAGAAGATGTACAAGAAGAGATAGTTTCTTTTGGCTTTGTATTTCAGTTTTTAGAAATGGAGATTTGGAATTATGGGAAACAATAAGAAATTCCTGCAGAACAAGAAGATTGTGACAAAGAAGAAGGTATCTTTAATGAACAAGTAATCTTAGGTGGGGAAAAAAGGAAAGGGGGGAAAGAGAATGGAAAGTTTAAGACTGGGAAAAACAACTCCAAGAAAAAATAAAGTGAAAAATAAGTATAAAATCATAAAGCAACAGAAGAGGGAAATGCAGAAGAGAGAATTAGAAGTAGAGAGACAAAGGGGTAAAAAGGGGGAGGAGAAGATGAGAGGGAAGAAAGAAAGAAAAAGAAGTTATAAAGGACAGAAATAAAATATAGAAAAACAGGATTTATTTTGAGATAATGGGTGAAAATTTAATGGAAAAAGGGATTCTGCAAAGGTACATAAAATAGTATTGTTATTATTAGAAACAAAAATAATTTTAGAAAATATGAAACAATGTATGATTAAAATGTTTGATAAAATAGCTATCGTAATTCAGTGGAATGCTTGTCAATAAATAAATGGAACAAAATGAATATTTAATGATTTACAAAACATGTGAAGAGAAATAAGGGAAAAATTAATTATGGAGATTATATGTGCCTTTAAGAAAGTATGATATTTAATTAAAAAGAAGTGTTAAAGATGTTAAGATTTTAATGATTATTAATGAAAGAACTGAATTGGAATGGTGTGAAGGTTTATAATTACATATATTTATAATCTTTTTTCTTTTTCTTTTTTAAAGAATATAGTGTGTATTATAAGAATGTACCAAGCAGAATTCGATTGGAAGTTATGTATTGAAGGTCATAACCTTAAGGTATATATTGAAGTTTAAATAAGAGTTGAATGGATGTAATTAAAAGATATAAAGATGTCATACTCCAATTAGTAACTACAGGAGAAAATTTGTTTAATGAGAAAAGATAATATGAAATTGAAACAGAACAGACAAAAGTATAAATATAATGATTTGAATTGAGATGAGATAATCAAAATAAAATTGAGAAAATTAAAAGAGGGGAAAAACTTTATAGAAAATGTAGAATTATATAAGATATGGAATAGAACACAAAAAGGAGCATGAAATTGAGTTTTGTGTCTGTATAAAGAAGTTCAACCCGGGATCATGCTATTTTCAAAAAAGATGTTTTACTTGTATTTTGTATGTGTGAAAACCCAAATAAAACTTTATTAAAAAAAAACAAAACAAAGTTCAACGTTGTATTGTATCAGTTAAAGCAGCTGTACTAGCACCCTTACCATTTTTCAGCATTCTCACAGTACTTAAATTATTTTTCATAACTTTCTCTGCTTGGACACTAACTTTTATAGTTCCTTTCAATTTTACTCTGACATATCGCTATCTTTCCCATTCAAATCTCTATTTTTGTTTCATTTTGCTTTCAACTCAAACTATTTTATCACCTTTATTCTTAATGTAGTTATCTTTGCTATCCCCTGTTCTAAGCCTCTTGTGAACTTCTCTCAATGCAGTTTCTAAAGTTTTAGATTTTAACAGAGAATGAAATGATAAGGGTGAAGCCACATGGAGAGAAAAGATGGGCTTAATGAGCAATCACTCAACCACTGCTTTATCAATATTCATATTTCTTTATATCCCACCTTTAGAATTTTTACAAGTAAAGCAGCAAACATATCTAACACACTTTCCTCCTATTTTCTTTATAACAGCAATCTTGTGAGATAAGTTGGACAGAAAGAGAATGACTTGCCTGAAGTCACCCAGTAAAGGGACTAATGGTGGCTTATAAAACTAACAAAGAAATTATAAACATTAATACAGCTAAAACCAGCAATTTAAATATAGTCTGAAGTATTTTATGCTAAAATTCCAAAGAACCGATCATGTTGTACCATTATCAGGACCAATATTTTGGATATTAGAAAGAAAATACAGTCCAAGTACTGCATGGTAAGTATCAGGAAGTCTTTATAAAGAGCCATGGTGGCACAGTGGTTGGAATGCAGTATCACAGGCTGACTTTGACCACTGCTAGGAGCTTGATCCTGACCGGCTCAAGGTTAACTCAGGCTTCCACCTTTCCAAAGCCAGTAAAATGAGGACCCAGATTGTTGGAGGGAATATACTGACATTGTAAACCACTCACAGTGTGCTGTAAAGCACTGTGGTGTGGTATATAAGTCTCCTATTGCTAGTAATAATAAAGAAGTTTTTAATTATGATGTTGCTACAGTTCTAACAGAATCCAATTCAAATTTTCCATACTCAATCCACAGAAATTAACTTCACTACCATTGAAATGAAAAAGTGGTTTTCATTAAGAAACTTAGGTGTAAGCATATGTACATACTATTTTTCATCTCTTTTCTGAAAAGACATGGTCACAAAAAAATGAAGGTCTCCCCCAAAGGAAAGGGAATTGAAATGCCAGGTAAATAAATTATATTATTATTATGGTTGGTTGCACAGTTAGCCAGGTGTTCGGAATGGATTTGGCATTTTTATCAATGTATTGATTATCATTATTTTCATTATGGTATCCATGCTTTGAATAAGAGTTAGTGGCACACAGAGATTAAGGATAAACAAAGGGCCATCTGTGTAAGATGAAACAGAAATGTGATTGTAAAATAGAATCAGCATTTAGTTCTTAATTCAGAAAATCTCCCAGATTGGCAGACTGAAGATTGGGCAGTTTTATGTTAGCCATACATTAGCTTGCTAATTAGCTTAAAAAAACACTTTTATTGGGACGTGATACACTATCATAGTGAACATTCTAATGTATACATAGTACATATTAAAATATGTGTTTAGTTCAATTAATTTGTGATCAAAACCAAAATATCAAACCTCATATAGTCAGAAAAAAACAAAAGGAAACACCTTCCCCAGGAAATTAATAATATTATCAGCCATCAAGGCAGAGATAAATCTGCCAGTAGGTGCTGCCAAAATTAATCTCAAAAGCTGTCATATAACAATTATAATCAAACAATCATAGCAAGCCCGATACATTTCTGCAGGCATTTTTTAATTCTAACCAAGCCAAACAAGAAATTAGTAGGAGCAGAATTAATTCAGAGCACTGTGGCTGATTAAATGGGCAGTGCAACAGAATGTCCAAGAGTATCTGTTTGAGGAAGAGCCCAGGGGATCTTGCGGTAGTATATACTGTTGAATTTTCCCTCCAGGAACATAAATGGCAAGGCTAATCTGGCTAATGGCAAGGCTAATCTGGCTAATGAAAGGATTTTTTTCTATAGAGGAACTAAGTAAAGAACAAGTCCCACCATTGCAGTAAAGAGACTTTACTCCATTCCCTATGCAGGTCCAAGTAATTTTCTTGGAAAACACATTTATACATTCAACACATTCATAGTGAGTCGTTTCTGGGATTTTTTGAGGTGAGGGTAATGTTCCATTTTTCAGAAGAAGGCTGCATAGATGTGCAGAGCAAAAGGAAACTTGCAGGACAATTATTTTGTTTGTGGTAAAAAGAATTCTATAGAAATAATTTTGCTTACCTTCAGGTATGTTGCTTCCACTAGGACTTGGTGTGTTCTGTCGAATCTTCTTTCGGACAACCTGCTCTGCATTGTCCACCTGGTCCTGTTGATTATCCTGTGACACATCTGATTTTCCCTCAGTTACATTTGGTATGTTTGGATCCTGAGACATCCTCAATTTTGGCAGTTAAGAAAGATGGAATTAGACATTCATATATTATCACTGTTGCCAAATTCTATACTAAACCATTATTCATACAAATTTGCATCTACCATAATTGATGTAATCTAATTTTTAAAGGTGAGAAAAGTAGCATACTAAAATAACAACCTAGAAGTTATAATAATCCTCATCCATTTTTTTTAAATTCAGCATGATATATTTGATTCTGTAGATTAAGAATTACATGTGTGGAGTGTTCTCATTTAATAAGCACACTCACACACAAGTTAAATGAAGTGTTTTGTTGAACAACTAAATCCCAGGATTGCTTTCAGATGAAACTAACAATCACAGGGAGACACAGTGGGGGAAAACAGCATTGCACAAAATCTTTGTGTGTTTTTTTTAATTCTATTTTTTGTTTTGGGATAGGAAACCTTAAATCTGATACCACCTTATTTTGAGATATATGTAGTACCCAAGCCACCAAGTGATAAAATAAGCAACATTCATCACTCAGTGAACTTATGCCATACTGAAATAATATTCTTGAAGTAAATGTTCTAAAGATCAAACAAAACACAGAATTAACTTTAAAGCTAAATGGCAATATATTATTGGCTGTGGACCAAACGGATTCCAATTAAACTAGAACATATTGTGCAATAGCATCTCTCATCCATGCAAGAAGAATTCCTGCCTAGGCCTCAGACTTTTAATTAAATATTCATCTAGTTGTCCAAAATATAAATAATTACAATTTCTCCGAGTGCAATGACTGCTAATGGAGAAATAAAATCTTTTTTTGCAAGGCACCAATTTCCAAGCAGAGTGTGAAAGACAGTGCTTTTGTCAATTTTCTGCACCCAGAACAGAATGAAACAAAATTCATCCCTTGCTGCATTTCCATGCTGGCTAGAGGGAAAGCATCCTGCTTTGTGTGTAAATTGCAAATCAACAGATACGATGCTCAGGGAAAGAGATGGTCATATGATCAACCCATTGTGTTTTGATTCCAAAAGAATATCTGGCATGATTGTAAACGTAACAAAGAGACATACTGACCAGCAACATATATGCAGATCTATATCTCTGCCACCAGAGAAAAGCACATAAGGTGTCTTTATGGATGGTGAGTACCAAGCAAGTTAATGATATACTATATTTTTCTATACATTGTTTACTTGTTTTATTGTAAGCTGTCCCGAGATGGGCAGCCATATAAATTTCATAGAAACAAATAAATAAAATTTCCACCAATCTATTGAATTTCTTGTTCAGTTACTGTTTATTTTTTATTGTTTTATATTTAAAAGTGACTGACAAAGAATAGCCTATCAATCTTTTCTACTCTATAATGATGACTGAACTGATCTACATTTGTATTTGCACATGGAGTTGTGAATATTTTAAGTTTAAAAGTTGTCTATTATATCAAAAGTATATTTTAAGCTTTTGTGCATAACTATTATCAAATAGATATTGGAAAATTGCACTTCACTTCCTATCCTCAAAATACTGACGTTTCAAGATACATTCCTTCTCTGAATACCTGTTAAAACATATGTTTTATTTACAATATCAGAGTCCCCAATAGCTATAGGTAAAGACAGAATAATCAGAACAAACATGCTAACTCACTGCAGATCCTGGCACAATGCAGCAATTGAAAAGGAGTAGGTAGCAAAATCTTAAACATCCTAACTATAACAGAGGTACAGAACTATTTCCAGAACCAAGACTGGTCTTGAACAACTTGCTATGTCTAACTCGCCACAGTCATTTTGCCACAGCCAACTTATTATGCATTCAGTGTTTATCAGCACAGAATATGCAGCTTTCCAAACCGTAACTCTGAGTGCCAACAGTATCATTACTATTAATAATTATGGTCTGTTGTTCCAACTCAAAATGAAAACTGAACCCATGTTTTGAGGCACAAGTTTAGTTTTAATTTTTTTTCTGAGAAACTTATATTTTTACAATAAGGAAGTCCCTTATTCTAAACAGGCAATATGAGAAAATATCTTGCAAGATAAGGTTGTTAGACTTTTAACAAACTACACATATATGCTGAAATACATATGCTAAGGTGCAGTGTTTTAAAAAATGGAGCTTAAAAATAATCTAGCTCTAAAATCTTTGTCCTATTTTAGTTCCTTGTTTCAAAGATAAATTAGTCTTATTGAAAGACTTTTATAATCCAGAAATCAATGTCCCTGTAGCAAGCAGACATAAATCATGTGAATTATAGTTCATAGAATCTTTTGCACAGATAGTGATCAACTGTATCATGAACAAAATATTAAAACTGATAGTTTGTTGTTAATAAAATAAAATTTAATTTTAAAAAAGGCATTTCTACGATCAGCATCTGAATAAAAGTCAGATTACTGACATCAATTTTCTATATCGCTCCAGAACTCTGTCTGCCTTATAAATGAACACTTACTTTTCACTTTAATGTCCTTGTAATAAGGTATAAATATGTATAGGTATAGAAAAAAAAACCCACAAAAACAAGATGATAATTTCTAGCCAGCAAAACCAAACAGGATTAAGACTTCTGAAAGACAGACATACCGAAATTACACTTTTTTAAAAAGACAAGAAAAGCTGAAAGTATTAATAACAAACCCTGTTTCTCACAAATAGAGAATGCTGGACTTATTGTAATGATTTGTAGGAATTTAAGACAGAAGCACTTTCTCTCAATGACTGCCTTTTTTCCCTTAACCATGCCACCAAAATGGATTGCCAAAATGAATTATTAAAATGAACAAGGAGCAATGGCTGGAAACTGAGAGAACCAACTCAGAACTAAGGAGAAATTTCCTGATAATTAGAACAATTAATCAGCTTGCCTTCAAAAATTGTGGGTACTCCATCACTTAAAGTTTTTAAGAAGAGATTGGACAAATTTGGCTTAATACCTCTATCCAAAAGAATTCTCATTCTTGAGATTGTTTGATGCTAAATAGATCTGAAAGAATATTTATATTCTTATATGCAATTACAGTAACCAACATACCAACCATGATCAATTTTTAATTTGGAATCAGATTTATCCTCATGGAAAGGTCAAAAAATAATTATGTCAGAGCTGCCATAGTGAACTGACTTTAAAAAAAAAAATTAAACTCCCCCCCCCCCAAAAAAAAATTGTGTTTTCCTCCTTTCCTTCAACATTCTTCCCTGCACACACCAAGCCTTAATGTAAGGCACAACACATACATCTATTTTCAGAACCTTTCTCAGTGTAAGTCACACAAAAAGAATGAAAATACTTTTCATCAGGGTTGCTAATGCTGATTTTCCACTCTCTATCTGGGTTTAATAGCTTTTTCTTTTAATATTTAATGAAATCTAAGTTCTTCTACACATTACATTATAGTGTACGTATTAAATAATTAAAAATAACTTAAGTTTAAGCTGACTGTATTTTTTGTTATCATGCGTGTCTGGTTTGAGGGTGAAATCTTGGTTGGTTTCGGAAACCTTGGTGACAATGGGTAAATTAATAGGTTAAAAATAATTCAGTTTAAAACTCATTTACTGTGTTTGCTGTTATTTGGGTTTTTTTGTGTAGAATCTGGGCATGAGTATGAAATCTTGGTTGTTGTTTTTTAAGGAACTCCACTGGCAAATGGTTTCTCATTTGTTCTTTCACAAGCCTAGGAACTAAGGAAATAAAGAAGCAATTGAAATTTTTCCATCAATAAACAGCTCAACCACCCCCAGCCCCCGCAGACAGGAAAGATGCTAGAATATAAGCTGACAGCAAACAGCGCTCCTTGCTAGCACTCATGAAACGTCTGTAAGAAAACAAGCAAACCCAGAGAGAGCACCAAGGACCGACCCCTCAGTTATTTTTCTTCCCAAGGCCAAGGTCGGCAGCCTGGGCTGGGGGTGAAGGGAACGAGACACGGGCCTCAGAAAAAAGTCCTTGATCACCCCCGCTGCCAGCGACTGGTGAATTAAATCGTTTTTTTCGCCGTCTCTACTGCAGGGATAGGATGGTTTTATTGAAGGGACTTACAATCGCGGCTAAGCCTGAATCTGACGGATAGAGAGGAGGCCTTTCCGTTTCCCAAAGGCACACGCCCTCTCCCCCTCCCTCTTCTAGCCACAGCTATCCAGCCCATTTAGTGCCGAGGGGGAGAGAAAAAGGGCCGGCACTAAATGGGCTGGGTCCTCGGTCGCTCTCTCTCCCCCCCCACTCCCAGCCCCGTCTGCTTCCTCGCTTACCTTGCGCGGGCGGCGGCAATTTTTCACCCCCTCTTGCGACCAGCTCCCAAACGAGGCGGGATGGAGAGCGGAAAGCCAAGGCAGGGCGCGGCGCCGGCAGCGCAGTACCAACAGCAGCCACACGGGAGGCCAGACACGGAGCTTCTTTCGCGCGCTTCTCCTCACGGCCAACCGGGGGTCTGCAGCGGCACGGAAGGGGCTGTCCGTCCGCCGCAGAGCGCAGCCATGTTAGCGCCCCGCTGAGGCAAAAAAAAAAAAAAAAAAAAAGAAGGCGCGCATGCGCGTGCAGTCCTGAGGGACAATAAGCGAGAGCTGGCGGGAAGATGTCAGTGCTCCGGCGACGTTGTTCTCGGACGGGGCGAGGAGAGAAGGTCTTTCTCTGCAGAGATCGGACAGGGTCTCCCCGCCGCTCCCGGAGCCCGTTCCAGCAGTCCCGGGCTCAGCATCCAGTTCTCTTCCTCCCCCCCCCCCCCCGCATGACTGTGTCTTCCTCTGGGCGGGGAGATCCGCCTCGCAAGCAAAACGACAATTCCGCCTTCCCCAAGCCCCGGGAATAGGAGCGTGCTTTTGATTTTAAAATTGGGGAGGAGACAAAAAATGGGGGAAAGACTGCTAGTAATGATGTTTTTTTATTATTATTATTATTATTATTATTATTATTATTATTATTATTATTATTATTATTATTATTATTATTATTATTATTATTATTTTCCAAAGCACCAGAAGGTCAGGCAAGAAACACTGGATGGAAACTAATCAAGGAGAGAAGCAATCTGGAATTAAGGAGAAACTTCCTAACTGTGAGGACAATTAACCAGTGGGACAGTTTGCCTTCAAAAGTTGTTTTATCATTGGAGGTTTGATTGGACAGTCACCTATCTGAAATGGTATAGCATCATTTAATGGTACCCCATGACATCATCACTGTAATTTAAGTCTCGTGACTTCTTGAATAAATTCACACAATGAGCTAATCTATAGGATCTCCTGCTTGAACAGGGGGTTGAAGCCGAAGACCTCTAAGGATCTTTCCACCTCTAATCTGATTGATTATTGATTGATTGAGTGTAAAGGCTCTGCTGATTCTTTTTATGACCCGGTGAAGCAGGTTATTAGTAAATGCTAAGAAGAGATGAATAAATATAAAACACATGCAAACAAACACAGTATATTAGAATGCAGAGGAACTTTACAGTAACTGGATGTTCTTTCTGTAGATGCTGGCTAGGATTTCTGCAAGCAATTTTCAAGGCAAATGCAAACAAACACAGTAATGAAAAAAACACATTTATCTTTGTACAGGTAGTCTTCCATTTATAACATATGTGTGCAGTGACTGGTGAAAATTACAATGGCACTGAAAAAAAGTGGCTTATGACCAGTTCTCAAACTTCTGACTGTTGCAGCATCTCTACAGTCACTGGACCAATCAAACTGGATGCTTAGCAGTCAGCATGTATTTACAGTGATTGCAGCATCCCTGTGCTCTGGGAATGTCATTTGCAATCTTACCAGGAAGCATCTGACAAGGAAAGTCAATGGAAGAAACCATATTTAATTAAAGATCATGATTCACTTAACTAGTTATTTGCTTAATGGTGTAGGTAAAATAAAAAGGTCATGAAATGGGGTGTGACTCATTTAACAACATGGAAATTTGGTGCTCAATTGTACTCTTAAGTTGAGGACTTCCTGTACTTACAAACAAGCACAGTCCTATAATGAAAAAGAAAGGCAATTACAGTTCTCCAGACCTCAAACCAACAGCAATGAAAGAAGCAACAAGAGCTGCAACAAGAGGTTCACTTTTCTGGTTCTCCTTACAGCAGCAAGGAGGAGGGAGGGAAATTGTGCCAGCTGCGAAGTCACCAGATCTTGTTTGTCATGTGATGGGGGGGGGGGGGAACCCATGCACGACCACATAGATCTCAGAAATTGCCCATTGTAATCACATGCAGCTTCCCAACCCCAAAGACAGCTCATAGGACAAAAAATTGCCATTAATATGAGATTAAATGAGGTTATACAGAAGATAGAATTGGAAGGAACCTTGGAGGTCTTCTAGTTCAATCCCCATGCCCAAGCAGGAGATCCTATAGCATATCATTTTGGATAAATGGCTGTCTAATCTCTTAGTTAAAACTCTAATGATGGAGCACCCACATACCTTCTGCAAGCAAGCCATTCCACAGGTTAAGTTCTCATGCAGCACTAGGTTGTCCAGTGACTTTAACAAGCTGAGTAGGGCAAGAATTCTTAGAACAGGCCAATCAATGAAGCTTCATTAAAGAGGAAGCTTACTGCATGGTTTTGGGTTAATTGCTTTCAATTTATAATGTTTTATACATATCCTAAACATATTGATAGAAAGAAATTGATTCATGATCAGAGAGTATTTTTTAAATAAAATGCATACAGGTTAAATACGTAAAAGTATATACATGCATAAGTTGAAACAATAAAATAGGGATAAGCAACGAGGAAATACAGTAACTGATATTAGAAAAAAATACAATGTTCGTCCTCCTTAAACAGTGGCGGACCAATTCACATTGATCAGGTTATCACCATTTACCTTTTTATTAAATTCCATTGGAGAAAACCTATGGTGTTTTTTTTTTTAGAAGCTTCTGTGGAAATATCTGCTGGCAAAAACTGAACACTCTTAGACTCAGTCCATCCTCTGCACTTAGCAATAATTAAGTGCAGTAATGTAGGTAGCATACTAGGCAATATATGGGAATACGGTATACGTTATTGCTTTGATAGCTACATCTGAACAGTTGCAGTGATGTAGTTCTATGGTGCCCAGTGTTGTTCCCCATGGTTCTAATAAGGAGAAAGCGGAAATGTTTTCCTAGCTCTTATTTATGGCTATTATCTAAGAGTTAACCTTTGGGGAATAAGACATTCAAGCTCAAACCTGCTATACTACTCTACATGCATAATACAATGCAGCTAGGCTACAATGATAACAAATGCACTTTACCTTTCATAATGTTATGTTTTTATCACTATTGCATGTTTTAAGTTAATAGAAGCCTCATTGCCAAGAATACATATCTTCCATTTGGAAATGAAATATGGAAGGTAGGTTCTTTTACATTATTGATAGCAAAGTGTAAAATGGTTTGGAAGCAGTGTTTCACTGATTATGATTGAGGCAAAGGAAGGAAGGCAAGGTATTTATCTTCTAAAAGTGCCATTGTGCATGACAACCCAGTCTAATAGTCTTATATGAAAAACGCTGATTCTTGACATATCTTACAGAATCACATATTCTTTCTCATTCCTTTGTCTATCACACTGCCTTCCTTCTTAAGCTGTTTCAATGAAAATTGCTGATCATGGGCCATCTCAAACACATATAGGGGAAGGTGGAATACATGAATCTAAAACCACCTTGATTGTTCATTTATACCAGCCTAAACTTTCCTCAAATTTACACCTGAACCACCATTGGCCACTGCATGGCATTGTTATGACGCTACAATCCATGTATGCCTGATTACTACTAAATTTATATGCCATTCATCTCACAGTTCAAGGCAAAATTGTATCACACACAACATATCAGAATGGTTATGGCTCAGTGACACAACCTTCACTTTATATTTAGAAAATGTACCTGAAGTGCATCACTTTTTCTGATGAGATTTTTTAAAAAATTGGCAACAGCATCGTAAGAGAACTCTTATTTGCCAGTATAAAAGTATCACAAACACAACTGACAGAGCAGATCTATAAAATCTAAAAATCTATATGGGCAAACTTTATATTCAGATGTCTTTTAAAAGTATTTGAGATCTGAAGAAAATGTGGAGTTGATGTTATTAGAAGACGTAGCAAAATTAAAACAGATTTTAGCAAATTAACAAGTCAATGAAGAATTCGGTATGTTTAGTTTAATGAAAAGAAGGTCTAGGGGTGACATGATAGCAGTTCCAATATTTGAGGGGCTGCCGCAAGAAAGAGAGGATCAATGTATTCTCCAGAGCACTGGAAGGAAGGACAAAAAGCAATGGATGGAAACTAATCAAGGAAAGAACCAACCTAGAACAAAGGAGAAATTTCCTGCCAGAACAATTAACCACTGGAATGAGTTGTCTCCATATGTTGTGGGTGGAGATTGTCTGAAATGGTACATGCTTGAGCAGGGGGTTGGACTAGAAGACCTCCAAGGTCCCTTCCAACTCTATTTTCTGTTATTTTATTTCTCTAGGCAGCAATGACTTGGGTCCCACTCAAAAGAAAGAATGGGGAATGTCTGTAGTTTATCAATCCCTGAAGTTGATGGTTTGCCTGCACATAAAGATAACATAATGTACAACATTTATGCTTTACATCAAAGCTACACATGTATGAATAGAAAGGTACCAGGTTTGTTGCAATGATTGTAATCGGGTGAGAAAAAATGGCATAATTATTTTCAGTGGTTTAACATTCTTATAAGTTTTTTAGTGATGATGAACTTGAGTTTGAAATACCTCATTTAACATATTTGGCAACTGTTTAGAAATTGTGTCTTTTCCTGAGATTGTAGAAGGAGGACATGCAAACTAGGAAAATATAGTTTTAAGATTATGACAACAAGTCTAAAATCACATGAATCCAGATGACTGCCCAGTTCAAGTAGTTATTAACATTTCGTATTCTTTTTGGAAGCAGGTGTTTGTATATTTTAGACAAGCAACACCTTCCCATAGTTCTCTCATTTTGATATACTACTACAAACAAATAAACTTGTCAATTTTCTTCTTGAAAGAAATGCTTTGGAGTAATTGACATATACTTTCAATATGGTGTAGAAACATTCAAAACAACTGAAACAACTGAAGGATTAAAACTAGAATATCAATTTCCTCATCCAGTTTGATTCAAAACTAGAAAAAGAACAAAATACACATCTGATTGCTTATTTTTACCACTCTACTGAGTTTCAAATTTCTTCCTTCATACAAAATATTTGAAAGCAATCTTCTAAATCTATAATGCTGAGTACCAACCTTTAGCATTATTTCAAACCAGATATATTGTGCCAGAAATACCATAATGTAGTACACTGAAGCTAATGAGAACTCAGAAAAAGAGACAAGTATTTTCAAATTAAAATCTGATTTTAGGAGGAAACCAGCAGAAGACCAGTAGGCTAAGTATTTTGATGACAATTGCTCCCGAATAAGTACTTGTAATTTAGAGGCATTATGTTATGAAATATTATGAGATAATAGCAATAGCACTTACTTATATATCACTTCACAGTGCTTTACAGAGCCTCTCTAATGGTTTGCAGTCAGCATATTGCCCCCAACAATCATTTTACCAACTTCAGAAGGATGGAAGGCTGAGACAACCTTGAACTAGTGAATATCAAATTGCCGAACTGCTGGCAATCAGCAGAATTAGTCAGCATTGCAACCACTGTGCCATCATAGCTCATTTAGAATATAAACAGATTTGAGCATAGAAGTTTCCTATAATGGAGCAACTTTCACAGGTTATATTGGAAACTTTTAGTTGCACTTGGTTTAACCTCCTTTAATTCAACATTAATCTTCCCACACTGATACAATTGTTTTCTCCATATAAGCGCAGAACTACTTGTATAGCACCAAGGGTGATTTACAGCTACTCTTTAATTAGAGAAGGAACCTAAAGGCTTTGTTTGCCACAGTAAAACAGATTCCTGGTATAGATTTGTCTTATGTTTTGCATAGATTATGATTATTTAAAAAGTGTTTATGGTGTTAATTCCAGACTTTCATCGGCAGATTCAGGGTTGTAAACAAAGAAAGGGTTCAGCAGTTGTTTTAATGTAATAAATGGCTTTTCTTTCAATCATTTGGCTTTCAAATACAAGGAATGACTGCTTATTTTGAGCTGGTGTGTTGTGTGGTACTGGTCAACCACTCATCTGACCATTTCTGTCAGTATACTTCAGCATGCTACTGGTCAAATGACAATAAATTGGATAAACTGCCAGAAGCAAAATACATGGCCAGGTGTTATGTGACTGTAACAAGAACATACGCTACAACTAAAACCATCAGCAATTTAATTACATTTCTTTTCTCCGAACTGCATTCTGCTCAAAGAGCTTGTGTTCACAAAAGAGGTCAAAAGATATTTGCTTTCAGCTTTTAATGATGTATTCCTACACATTTAGGAGAAATACTATTTTCTCACTATTTGGAATATGAATCAATAGCTTTTATTGTTTTTAAATAGCAGTTTTACAGGTAGAGTCCACCCCTATTTACATAACACTTTTAAGTACAATATAAAACAATTTTGTAAAGATGCACAGTACAGATTTTTAGAAGTCAAGTCTACCATTATCCACAGGAACATCTGTCTCACCAAAATACTGCAAAAAGATAGTTGGATTACTAGTATAGAACTGATCTAGCAACTTCTTACGTTCCTTGGCAGAGAGACTGGAGTCTTCATGAATAGTTTTTAGTAAAGACACCAATTCCACTTTTGTAGTTTTTTTGGCACTGGAATGATACTCACATTCATCAAGCCTTTGGCAAAAAGTATATCCTGGAATAAGAATAAAATTTATTATTAAAAATATCATAGACATTTGAGGTATTTATTATGGTTTTCTTAAATGTTTTCATAATATTCCCCTATTTAAAATTCATGAAATAATCCTGGAGATTTCAATTTTTTTGGATAAAGGTGGAGGACTGTCTTGCTTAAATGTACTTTAGACTCAAAGGGTTCAAGTTGCCCAACTAATCCCAACTCTCTTTCCATGAAGTGTAGGACATTTAGTATAGAAAATAGTAAGCACTGAGATATTCAGTACTTCTGAATAGGTTGAAAACACCATGTAAAGTTTTGCATAGCCCATATTGTAGATTTACTTTTAATGTCACTCTTCCTGCCAAAGAGCAGATTCTTCTAGACTGGCTTATTTAGCAGCTTCATTTTCATAGTGGACTATGCTCAAAGCAGCTCACACTAAAGTTTATTATTAACATGACTAAAGCTTATGAAAATAAAGTTTACCAATATTCAGACTGGAATCGGTACCTCTCTGTATAGCCAGAAGCTTATCACTGACCATTTTATGTAGCGTCCCTGAAATCTTGAACAAAATAAAATAACATTAGTTATTAAGAATGGAATAAATTACACATAATAGTGTGGAGAAAATGACTTGTGGATACCTACTTTTAAAACGTCTTTCTGATAGTCCACCAGAAATAAAATCAAAAGATCTGTTTTTCCTTTAGATAATGTTTTATTGTTGATTATGGCTTTGGAGAACATTCTTTTCACAACCATCCTGTTTTCACACTATAAACAGGGAAGGAAGCGGGGGGGGGGGGGGAAGCAGAAGGATTAAAAGTTTATACTGCTAGATCCACCTCATTTCCTATAGCTATAATTATAGCATATATTGACAATTTCAAATGCATGCCTTTTAGTCTTAGTAAATTGATCATCTTGTAAAAGGGCAGTCAACCATAGTTCTACAAGTGCAAGTAATTTAAAACATTATGCAAAAATGAGATTGATTTATTTCAGGGCAACTTATAAGCAAGCATGCTTTGCATTCTTCCCATGGTCTCCCTTCCAGCACTAAACTACGTCAGCCAGCTTATTATGATGCTTTCCTGGGGCAATATTAAAAGTTCATAATTATGGTATAGAAATCCATGTTGAGGTCACCTTCTCATTTCACTGCTCCTCTTCTCAGGAGGAATCATGCTGCCATAAGTATAATTGTGGTTTTTTCCTAACTACAGCGGTACCTTGGGAGTCAATTGCTTCAAAAACTCATCGAATTTGGTACTCGATGCATTTTGTTGTGAAAATGCAATCCCAGCACTCAGCGTTTGTTTAGTACTTGACATACTGTGATAGGAAGAAGGGAACGGCAGCAAAGAACAGACAGGAAGTCAGCCATGCTGAGAAGGTCACTGACATAGGAAAAGGGACAAAGGTATTCCTGGGCAAAACAAAGGGTCACATGGTAAGTCATGTGGTTTGTTGGGATTTGTTCTTTTTAGTACTCCTTACATCTCTCGGAATCAATTAATGACATGTACTGAGGTACCATTGTAGTCTTTGATTTCAGCTACTAATCATTGACACTGGAAGGATCCAGTGTCTAACACAGGATTCAGGAAACTGAAGCCTTACCATATTGATTGCTGTAGATTATGTTGTTGGGAACTGTAGTTTAGCACATCTGAAGGTTTACAAGTTCTCTATCCACATCCCCATGCTACCAAAGAGCATAAAGAGGCTTCACACATAAAATACTTGCCTCACTTTGTAGCTTAAGTTCAGAATTCTGAGCTATCACAGCCATGAAGTAAAGCAGTTTCCTGAATTCCTCTCTTGCAGGGCTATCCAATAACTTTAAATAGAGCTGAATGGCTTCCAAAGCCTGATCAGTTTTTCCATTAACTGGAAAGAAAACCAAACCAAATTATTATATTGCATTTTTATTTAAATAATGATTGATGAACATATGCATAGTTTGCCACTTTTACCTGATTATAAACTATATAAGAATGTGAAATATAAATTTAGATCAGACTGATTAAATCAATATTCAATTTTTTTTCATGGTCTGCACCAGAACGTACTTCAAATTTCTTATTAAAATAATACACTTGATAAGATCATAAATATTTAAGAAAATGGCCCTTTTATCAAACATGGTCCTTTTATCAAACATGGTCCTTTTATCACAGATTGATTTAATAAGAATCCTAGTTAGTTTTTTGTTAGTTATAAATAACACTACCGCTACCACTGCCAATATGACATACTGGCAGAATGAATCTGCTGACAAATCCCTATCACATTGTTATAGATTTCCAATGTTCATTATGGAAGATTCTCCTTGTAAAAAATACATGATATATCCACATATTGACTATTGTCTGCTTCGGTTTTGAAACTAATTGTATCAATACATAGATGTCATGTTTAAGTATTACATGCAAACAGGCATAAAAGATAGCTTTAATTAGGATCATAGAGGTGTCATGGCATTCAAACTCCTGACTTGGAGATGGTTGTTTTTACAGATTTTTACTGCAGTTGTTAAGTGAAGAAGTGTTAAAGGTGATAGTTCAGCAAATCCTTCTTTCCCCATTGGCTTTGTCAAAAGGCAGCTCTAAAGGTCATAAATGAAGATCACGCGACCCCAGGACTCTGCAGCCATTGTAAATAATTTTGATCACGTAACTGTGGGGAATGCTGAGATAGTCGCAAGTATGACTGTCACTTTGTTCAGTTTCATTTCAAATTCAAACAATTGCTAAATGAATAGCTGTATGTTGGGAACTACCTATGTATATACAAAGGTCACTGATCTTCTGCATGCTACAGAGGACTCTACAGTGATATATATACAGTAAAGGTTACATCCCAAAGGTACTTTGAACTGTTAACCAAAGAAGCTTCTTGGATGAGAAGCAAAATGTCTTCAAATAAAAAAAAAAAAAAAGTCCAGTTGCCTTTTGAGAAGGCATATAGTTCATATTCACTACTTATCACTATCCCTCACATAAGAGTGAATTTCACACTGTGATAATTCATCATTGTTGCTTGATATTAGTTTAGCTATGAAGTCTGACACTGGAGTTTCTAAATCATAGATTAGGACTTAGCATGTGGTCACTGAAGTTTACTTTAAAAACTATGGTAAAAGAAAGCATGATTTAGTGCAATACGTGAATATGAAGCAAGATAGAATTGATTTGTTGAAGCCGAACAGATATATTTTAAATGCACATCTGACCTTTTATCCCACCTTATTTGTTAAATATTTGTGACTTGAAGTGGCAAGCTTATGTAATACTCTGTCCTGTTCCTGTTTTCCCCGCAACCACCACCACCCTGTGTGGTATGTTGGTCTGAGAGGGAATGACTGGCTCAAGATTGCACAGCCAGTTCTCATGCCTAAAGTGGGAATAGAACTCTCAACCTGCTGGGTACCTTGCCCACTGGATCAAACCGGCTGCCATTTTTACTTCCATCCCATCATAAGGCTATTAAGAAAAGTAACAGCCTATGTTTAGATTCTCCATTGTCTTTATAAGTACACCTTTGTGCATTCCCCCTCTTTTCAAAATCAAAGCAGTGTGCTGGAGATCGCATAGATACTTGCTTTTCTCTGGATGGCCCCGTTTGACCAACACAGGGAGGAGGGGGAATGTATGACAAATTTGTATGACAAAACACTTTGCTTTTTATAACATTTGTTAAATCCATTCACTTACCTAGCAACTCAGCAATTCCCAGGTGGATTTCAGGCATATGGTTCAGCAATGGTTCCTTTTTTTGGCTGTAATACCTTCCAACAGTATCAAACAACAACAGTTTCCCCACATGCACTTTGTCAGGCCGATCAGGTAAACTGCGGCTTACTTCAACCACCATCGCATCTGGGAGGTACTCCAAACAGTCAATTGCTGCTGATAGCCATTCATCTGCCCTAGAAAAAGATAATGCCTACAATGTTCTATTGACTATATCGTAGACAACATTTTGTTATGAATAAGTCCCACTGGAAGTCAAAAGAACATTCTAGGGCCAAAGGAACAATGATGAAAGGATCTCTACTTAAAGAAGATAAAGCAGCCACTGAGCATGGCACATTTGGGCAGACCTTATGACACAGAGGAGGAGGAGAAGCCATCCCGAAAATCAGGAGTGAGCAACTTGCACCCCACATATGGCCCACAAGTCCTCTGCAATATGTGGAGGTGGGACAGAGAAGCCAATATATTCAGCTTTATGAACTGGCAGGGGGACTTAAGGGACAAAATGGGTGCCCAGGCCCTAATGTTTTCATCACTCATAAACACATCTCCCAATCAATAGTGATTTTTTCCTATTGGTGGATTTTCTAAAGGGGAAGAATTGTAATTCTCTTTAGGCCCTCATTCAGTCCCATTTCCCTCAGAGGCCATAAAATTATGCCCCTTGGAAACTCTCCAAAATTAAAAATGTGGCCTCAAATCACAAAAGGTTTGCCCATGTCTACTCTACACTTGAATATCTTCCTTCGCTGCTTGAAAAAAAATATTTATTTAGGAAGGCAAATAAAATTTGCTGATAAATTTTTTTTGTGCCTTTCTATTCACACACACACACACACACACACACATAAATACTTACTGAGCATTACCAAAAGCTTTCAGAATTTCTCGGTCAAGATAGTTGTTTGTGATACTACATTCAGGTTCCTGCTTTGTTTGTGGAAATTGGGATCCAATTTTGTGGTATTTAAGTAAAGGATCAAGCAATGGAAGATCTATTAACTGCAGGAGACGGGCAATAGTTTGCTCTCCCCAGACTTCATTAATGACTAGGAAAAATGAAGGGCACAAATCAAATAGTGAGATTTTTAACAAACATATAATGATCAAGAAATGTAATCCAACATTGCAGTCTTTGCTTGTGATGACTGACTTCTTCCACAGAGAACATTAAAATAATTTATTTCTCCTGTTTTATTATCAGCCACAAAAGCACTTCAGAATAAAAAAAGATAACTAATAGAGATTTATGTGGCAAACAATAAAGACTTCAATGTATCCAAAATGCTTTACATTCTTTCCTGTTTGAATTGCCAGAGATCTTTATTAGATGGGAAAATCAATCACGTAAATCATGCTAATAAAGATGCATAAAAGAAAGAAACCCTTGTTAACATTTTTCCAGTTAGAACAATGACATCCTTAACTTGAAGTACTAAACAAAGAACTTGTTTGGGGTTTTCTACATTTTTTCGGAGCAATCTGCAAAGCCAGACATACACACAAAAATGATGGAACTAGCTACTAAGTTAGTATCGGATTTTGTTCTTGTTCAAGAAGCAGACTGAAAGAATATGGCAGCCACATGTTACAATCATCTTGTTTAAACCAGCTATGGCTTGAGAATAATGGACTATTTGTACTGCTAGTCTCTAAGTAGTTTGATAACAGAACCACAAGTCAGGCACAAAGTAGGAGACAAGGCCAAAGAAGCAAATTCCTTGTTCCTTCAAAAACTTGTGTCTCAACTTATGTTTTAAACTTGTGTTTTAAAAAAATTGAAAAAGTAGAAGCAGCAGGACAAAGAGAAGGAGACATGACTGTCTTCAGCATGAATGGAAATATTTGATTTTGTTGAGGAGCTTGAGACTACAACCTGAGAAATAACTCTCCCTTTCCCATCTCTAATATACACATACTGTTTTATGCACCCTCTGAATTCCGGATTACATCAAGTGCTGCAGGTTGTTCACTAGTGATCTTCTAGGGCTAGGCTGTCATTATTCTCAGGTACCACCTATTTTTTTTCTAATGTGTTATAGATTCATACTATCTAAGATAACCATGATGTGAAACCATATCACAGAGTTGTCAGGCTTGTGAGAAAATTAGCAGCTGTGAAGAATTCAACAAATACCCAACACAACATGTTCTTTTGCTTTATAGTGGGCATGATGGAGAGAGACTAATTTTCTATTTGTCTCCAATCTAAGAAACAGAAAAGCTTTACTGGAGATGATGTCTATCCTCCTTACCTTGACGAGATAAATGTGAGGATGGATTTACTTGGGGAGAATTAACAGGTTTTAGACTCAGGTTTTCTAACAGATCCTCCAAACTTTCTGATCTCACTGATGATGTACCAAGTAATAATCTTTTTTCCTGTCTGTAGTTAAAAAAATAGGAATGGAAGATCGAAGTATCAGTAATATTTAGTATAGCAATATTTAGATCTTGTTTCTATACACAAATATGAACTTGTGTACAATAACTCCAATGGATACATGGATACATACATGTACACTTCCTTTAGAAATATTTTGGATATGGTTGCATTTTTAAAATTCCACTCAATTGGAATTGGAATTTCTTGTCCAATTCTTAGAGATGCCAAGACATGTCCCTGCCGTATTCTTGGCAAGGCTTTTCAGAAGTGGTTTGCCATTACCTCTTTTCTGAGGTTGACAGAAAATGACTAGCCTGAAGTCATGCAGTTAAATTTGTGCCTAAGGTAGTACCAGAACTCTTGTTCTCCCAATTTCTAACCTGTTGCTTTAAGTATACCACCAAACTGGCTCTTTATAATTAATCTACATTAGATTATCACATGGATCCTTCTATTAAAGAAACAATTCTACATACCTGCATTTATTTATTTGTATCCCACCTTTTTAAAAAATAACTCAAGCCTGGCGTCTTAACCACTAGATCTAGTTGGCTCTCTTATGTTTCATTATCCATAGTAGTCATTCTGATCACTAACAAATTCATTTCCCAAGAATAAATTGTTAATAGTCTATAATTATTGCCAACATTTATATTATGCAAAATAGTTTTCAAGCTTCCTCATTTTTAAGCATCACTTAAGTAGTTGTTGTAATTTTCAATATACAGACAACTGAAGTTAAAAAACAGACACTTAGCGGTTATGATGGACTTTGTTTAATGATACAAGACCCAGATCCAGTATCACCAGCCAATGTTCATAAATTAGCTTGCTAATATCGAAGTGCAATCTTGGTTTACTTTGCAAAGTCAGGTAATTTTATAGTTATGTTATTAATGTTTAATGCCACTGTAGTCAACCAAACAGATTCCTTGAAAACACTTTTATGGGTGTCTCTCCTTTTTGAAGTCAGATTAGTGGCACCAAAGCTATGGTCTTTTTTGGGCTGCCTCTCCAGCTATGAAACACACTTCATAGAAACACTTCAATGGTCCTTACATTGTTACTTCTAGGCAAATAACAAGATGCAATATACATTTTCCCCATCTAGGATTCTCTAGATCAGGGGCGGGCAACTATGGCCCCTCTACATCTTGTGACTGGCCAAGGAATTCTGGGAGTTGAAGTCCACAGGTTGTAAAGGAGCCATAGTTATCTACCTCTGCTCTAGATGGTCTACAAAACTTTTAATTCCATCAAATCCATGCTCGTTTTACTATGAGATTTGTACTGCCATACAACCAGGAGAGCATAGAAGTTAGGAAGATGCAGTCAACCAGAAAAAAAATATAACTTCCTAATTTTTCAATATTTCATCTTGAGCATTCTCACCCAGACCTTTGTTGCATAGAATGGCCAAGCGGTTTTCCGCAGAGGGTCTCCACTTGATTCCTTGTATTTGAGAATCTGTAGAGGCTGCAGCTACTATCCTCAAACACAGATCGTTTGTCTTTTCCAAAGACTTTGGTGGAAATAGCCTCAAACACCTTGTAGTCCATCAATGCCTGGCATACTCGTATAACTTTACTCCGATTAATATCTTTGTCACCAAAATATTTGTTTTGGAGAAGATGGGCGTAGACAACATCCACTGCATTGGAGCCAATAAAACAGTCATTATAACATTTCAGATTCTGACGTCGTTTTTTCACTTCAACTTGGGTCTCAAGCGCGTGGATAATGCTGCTCCAAATGTAAGTGGCTCCAAATGGTCTCTGTGCCAAGCTGAAGCCTTATAATGCAATACAGAAGATGAATTAGCAGATGTATTTTCTTTCTCAACAGTATAATTAATGTACAGGTAGTCCTCAACTTACAACCACAATTAAGCCCAACATTTATGTTGCTAAGTGAATTGGTCCCATTTTAAAACTTTTCTTAGCACATTTTGTTAAGTGAATCACTGAAGTTAAATTAGTAACATGGTTGTTAAGTGAATCTGGGTTCTCCATTGACTTTGCCTGTCAGAAGGTCACAAAATGCGATTCACATGTCTGGGACCCTGCAACTATCATAAATATGAGTCAATTGTCAAGCATCTGAATGTAAATTGTGTGACCATTGGGTAGCTGCAAGTGTGTAAAATGATCCTCAGTCACTACTTCCAGGGCCATTTTAACTTCAAATAGTCACTAAATGAACTGTTGTAAGTCAAGGACTACCTGTACTCCTTATTTTAAAGAATCCTTTCCAAACAGGGATTACCAAATAAATTATTCATTTACTTCTGAAGCTTTTCTCTCTGACTTGAGGTGGCATTAGTTAAAATCAACTTCATTTAGTGCCACTGAAGTACAAAGAGATTTTGCTTGGCATAGTAAAGCCCATATTCCAGAAGTAGGCTGCGGTATGGACTATTCTGAAGAGATGCCTTATGTGTTTTAAATGATGAAATTAATACATTCTGCACTTATCACGAACTAAATTTGGCTCTTCAAACTTGCCAATGACATGTAGACTGTGCAGTCCACCACAAAAGAAAATAAAAGAAAAGGGAAGGGGGGGGAGAGAGGGAAAGGAGAGGAAAGGGAAGGAGGAGGGGAAATGGAGAGGAGGAGGAAGAGGAGAGGAGAAAAGAAGAGAAAAGAAACGTTTTGAACTCTCATTTAACTGGATAGCACTGGATTCTACTAATATTCCTCTTCCTAGAAATTCCAGCACAAAACTATAATGTAACACTTCTTGTAGGATAGGTTGATAGTCTTTATAGTAACATAAAAAGTGCAAATAATCTTTGAAAAAGTTCATCAGAGGGTAGATCAATTTAACTGCAAAGTGTATTGATATAAAGGACTTTATAGTCAAAGCCCACAATGGCCAATGAAAAAAAGAGTACCTTGTAGCTGGATAGGGAAAAGACAATTCTCTAATGCTTCAGGAATGGGGAATCTGCCACCTTTTAGAGGTTGCTACACTTCAGTTTCCGGTATCTCTTATTCATATCATGTTGGCTGGGTCCATTATGACTTTCTTTTTTATTATTTTGAAAAAATATTTTTAACATACAATAAATTCATTCCATTTCAATCATGTGTCAATTAGGTACATATTTTATGTGCTTAACAATTACTAATAATATTCTTATCAATATATCAATCACATTCCCATATATAATATTCAGTATGTCTATTACACTAGTTTCTCTTATTGCTTTATAAATACATTTAATCCCTTTTAATTTATTTTCCAGCCATTTATAAAACAAGTCCCATGCCATGTAATATTGAGATTCTTCTTGATTTCTAATGTTAATCTATTCATTTCTGCACATTCAAATATTTTTTCAATTACTTTTTCCTCTATTGGTATCTTATTACTTTTCCAATTTTGAGCAAATACAATTCAAGCTGCTGTAAATACATGTATAATTTAGTATGTTTTTTTCTTTGCTATAACCTTCAGGTACCATTCCCATTATGACTTTTTATGGCTACCTCGATTCTGCCAGACTTAAAATATACAGATACCAGTTTGGGGTAGGCGAATATCAGTTACCACAATCCCCAGTCAACATGGGTTATTGAACCAATGTCTAACCATTTAGGAGAAACCATGCTGATTTTAAGACCACTGTGATGATTCAGGAAAATGAATCCGGTGTATGTTAAAAAGAAAGCAAAAAGACTGTTGTATTGTGGGAAAACTGAATAAAAGGCAGTGCATAAGGATAGAATAGATAATAAGATAACCTAGTGCCATAGAAGATGCCATTTTGATCTAAATCCTTTGGCAACAAAAAACACAACAGGTTCTTTTTAAGATTAAAATTGTTGTAATACAATTTCCCTGCAAAATGTTTATTACAATTATTATTTGTAAGTTATAATTATTATAGTTATCCACATTAAAACAAATTCCTCTGACATGGGCACATCTATTCAGTTGTTAATAGGAACGGTCAGCCTCTAATAATTACGAGTAGGCTACTACTGTAAGTGTTTCGGAGACATATTCTATTCACCTGACATATTGACAATTAGCAATAAACTAATTGGCAATAAATAAATAAATAAAATAATTGGCAATAAACACAATAGAAAGTGACAGCCACATGACAGCAATGGATGCTGACTTAATTACAATTACAATGCAAAATGGATGAAAATGTCCAAGAAAAAAAAATGTCCAGGGATAAAAATCATGACCATAAAGCTAAAATATTGAAGGGGTTTCCCCCTTTCAATTTTTTAGCTTTATAGTCATGATTTTTATAATCATGAGAGGATGCATTTTTGCAATTCCTAACATCAGAGGATGAGCCAAACTGCAAGGGGCAACACAATATGACTTCTTTGCCTAGGGTGCCAAAGTGGCTGGAATCAGCTCTGGGGAGGATGGAAACCTTACCTTGAGACCTCTAAATAGCACCTTTCAAATATACTCTTATCAGGGCAATCACAGTAATTATACCTAGAGGCATTCTGCTTTAAACAAATGGAAGGAGTTTTTGTGTGCATGTGTCTTGGTTTGCCAATTGTTCAAAATTTAACCCTGGACTGCCACAAAAACAGGAGATAGAGATAAGCTTCAGAAGACAGATTGCAAAACCTATTTTGAGGGCCATATGCAAATAGGGCCTGAAGCAACTGGAAAGAACACAGAACAAATGAGGTACTGTTGCAAAATTTATTCTTGGTATATAACTACTACCGCGCTTATGCTGATTCGCAACATTTCAGTCAGGAGAGTTTCTTAGTTTGCTATCGCCAAAGTGGGAAGAAAATACCTAATTTCCTAAAACCTTCCCCAAAGATCCTAAGGCAAAGGTAAGAGTTTTTCAAGCTTAACATAAACAATCATTTATTGACGCCTTTTATCAAGAGGGACTACGGTGACACTCTTGGCAACCATTCTTAACTTTTTAGGAAAAAGGGAGAAACTGACAAGCCCGGAGCCTCTTTCTCTTAAGGCAGAAGAAGGTCGGCAGGAAGTACCAGATAATCTCTGCTTACAAAACGGCATTTCCTCCTTGAATTAACACGGCGGAGGGAAAACCGCGAAAGCAGAGCCATAATTTAGGAAACCCTGCGCTAAAGTAGTAGGGCTGGGAAGTAGGTTAGAGGGAGTCCGCTTAAGCACACATTCTCCTCAGCCGGGACAAGCGCCGCATGTTGCTTACTACCCACCTCGTCCAAAGCAGCGGCGGGGACGATGAAGTGGCGAGTCCTTCTCCTACCCGGAGTAGACAGAGGGCCGGGCCAGTCCTTTCTCCTCATTCGGACAAGAGAAAGAAAGAAACCGCACAAGGGCGGGCAACGGGGCAACAACCATCTTTCTCCACGACCAATTCGGGCGCGGGAGCCCAGGGGGAGCCAGACCACCGGGACTGGGGGTACCCATCTCTTCAGAGCAGCGGGGCAGAGAAACGTCCTAACGCCCAGATCCGACGGGAAGTTCTCTCCCGTCCTGATTTACCATGAAGCGCGGGAACAAAACAAGGGAATTCTTCCTTCCCTGCAGCAGCACCAGCTTGAAAGAATCCGTCCCGACCGGTCGAGTTTCCTTCCTCTTTTCCCTTCGCCTCACCGTGACACTCCGGCCAGTAGCTTTACCCTTCTCTGTAAAATACAAGAACTCCAAGTTTTGTCTCCCCTCCTGGAAGATACCCCGGGAATCCAAGCCTTACCTGGGGGTCTGTTGGCGGGGCTATACACCGCGCAGAGATTCAAAGCTGCCGCCTTCTCTTTCACCGTAGCCATCAGCGCAGCGACTTTGGCCAAACGCGTCTCCGCGAATGATACAAACACTCGCTACCTCCTAGTAGTCTCTTCGCCGGGGTAAGTGGGCGAGGCCCTTATATGTGCAGGACGTTGCTATTGGTCCAAATTGGTTCTCCGGGGCGGAGTTTCGGATACGCTTCTAAGTCTAAAGAGAGGAGTTGAATGTCTCCTCCTGGATGAAAAAACTGAGGTGTAAAGAACCATTTTTATTCCTTGTAGTAAAGGCCGGTACCTCGGATGATTTGTTTTTCATGTTTCGTTATAATAGAATCATGGCATTGGTTGCTCCGCCAAAGCGATCTAATGTGATAGAAAAGAGTATTACTATTCATATCCAGTTATTTAAAAAGAACTTCGGAAAATTTTTATCAATGTGTGTAGATTTAAGTGATTTAAGTGTTTGAGGAGGCTTTCTATGCATTAGAAATGCCCTGTGCTGTTCCACCTGTCTTCTAAAATACTAGACTTAGATAGAAAGACAAGAATGGTGATCCGGTTGTATGAGTAAGAAGAATCTTCAGTTAGCAATAGGATCTAACTCTTTACAACAGAATGCATGTGCATGTTTACTGGTGTTCCAGCATAGATAAGGGTGACTATAAATGTAACTTTTTAACCTGTATAATTAGGTAGCTGAAGTAAGCCTTTTTAAATCCAACATGAAACAGCCAGTGACCCTCACCATTGGCCCCACTAGATGTAGCTGGTAGAGTTGGGGATATAACATCACTTGAAGTAAACTATTGAGATAATGCATCTCTCTGTAAACAGTGCTGAAACATGAAATTCAGCAGAAAGTTCAGATCAATAAAGCTGTAATTATGGGGCTTTATGTCATGTACAACAGATATAATTCTGATATTTAAAATTCTCATATTAAATTTATTGGTATATGGCAGCAGTATTTATTATGGTACTTGGCTCATCAAGGAACAAATTGCAAAATGATCCAGCAACAAAATTGTTCAGTGTATCAGGATGTGAAGAACTAAGTCATCACAGAGAGAACAGCATATGTGTAAACACTGCACTCCTTGTTTTATTTCATTAGATGCAAAACAGATGCACAAATCTTGGCATAATTTATCAGAAGTAGCTCCCATTCATGGAATTTGTGTTACTCAATAACTAGGGTTGTTGATTCTAATGGTTTTATTCTATGCATGAATGAATCTAGATCCAATTCATTGAAGATTACTCTGAGGTAAATGCATCAAGGATTTAGGTGTTTAGAGTTGGTGCCAAAATAGAATTAATGTTATCCTATTGCATTTTTCCACATTGATTTGTAGGAGTCAGTGGGTGTATTTTCTCTATTAAAAATCAGATACAGTTCCCATCTTTTGGGACTTTTTAATAAACCTGATTGATCCTGGAAGCTTGCATCCTATTTGTAGCATTAAGTTAGCTTAAGGCAGAGAAAACAAGGAAGTTGGGAGGGAGGAGTATCAAAATATGAAAATATTAAGGCTGTAGTCCTCACCAGGCTTACAGAGAGGAAAATTCATTAAATTCAGTGGAATCTGTTGAGGTAATCCCCTGTTAGGAGAATGAGCGCATATAGGGAGACATATTTTGAGGGAAGTGTTTGAATAATATACACACAGTACACAGATACACTGTACAGTAAATGTAGATTTTTACTTCCAGAAAGTTTAAGCAAATTCCAATCACAGTCCAAAGTCATTCACAAGTAAATCAGTTAGTTTTCAATCCAGGGATAATCCAAATATCAAATTCCAATGTCAAAAACAATTCAGTATCAGACTTACATTAAATCCAGAAATATCAGTCAATTAGAAGAAATGGAGCAACAGCAATATTTTCCCACAGAAAGAAACAGAGGTACACTTTCTTCTGAGACTCAGACTAAGACAATCCAGATTTCTGGCTCCATCTTATGGCCGTTTGAGAAACCACACCCAATTGCATGCTCTTGCATTCCCTTAAAGAGACAGTATTAAAATGTCTTTCCTGGTTCATATATTTCTAACCCAAATATCTGTTAGGTAACTTATATTCCTAACATTCTCCCCTTTTGGGAAAGACAATATATATAACCTTACATTCTAAGTCCATAATCTTCACAGAAAGCTTTATGCTTTATAGAGCCTTGGGCCTTTGTAACATGATCTGCTATATTGTTTTCTGACGTACAGTATTCCATCTTAATCATTTTACTTTGCACACACTGTCTCACATTTAAATATCTTAAATCTGTGTGTTTTGTTCTTGTTTTAACAACAATATTTGAAGCCATCTGTATTGTTGATTGGTTATCTTCAATAGAACAATAGGATCTTTACATCAATTCCCATATCAATTAATAATTGCTTATACAAAACTAAATCTGTACATAGTAAAGACAAACATGAGAATTCAGCCTCCATTGCTCACAAACATAGATGTTTCTGTCCAATAGATCTCCATCCAATCAATGCTTTTCCCAATAATACAGCAGCACCCGATGTAGATTTTCGTCTGTAGCAAAACTTGCATCAGCATATGCAGTCAAATTCAGTTCATCTTTTGCCTCCAAATACAATGCATAATGCATTGTTTGTTTCAGATATCTTAACACACATTTAGCAGCTTGCCAGTGCCTTTCAGTTGGCTTAGCGTTAAATCTCACTAATTGATTAACACAGTATGCTATATCTGGCCTTGACCAATTACTGCGATAAGGTAAACTACCAATCAAGGACTGATAAATGTTCTTATCAAAAATATGACTTTGTACATCACCATGGCTAAACGCCTGGCTCATTGGTGTTTTAGCCGACTTACAAAGTTCCATTTTGAAACTTTTTAGTAATTGGTTAATTTTTTCTGCCTGTGAGATCTTGTATCCTTTCCTAGTTCTATCTATCTTTAAACCAAGATAATGTTTGATTTCTCCTAACTGTTTTATCTTAAATTTATTTTCCAATGGTGAAATTATCTCAGTAGCTTCTTGTTCAGTTTTTGTGATTAATGCTATGTCATCAGTAAATAATAACAATAATGACACTATTTCATCACTTTCTCTTTTAAACAAACATGGATCAGCCATGCCAGCTACAAAACCTATCTTAATTAATTCTTTAACTATACATTGGTTCCACTCATATCCTGATTGCTTTAAACCATAAAGACTCTTTTTCAATTTCCAGCAATCATTATTATCAGTATTATCATTTTTGAGACCCAAAGGTTTCTTTAAATATATAGTGTGTTGCAACAGTGCATACAGATAAGCTGTCTCTACATCCAAATGATTTACAATATATTTCTCCTTAGCTGCCCACACTAATGCTGCTCTTAATGTGGTAGCCTTCAGACTAGGTGCAAAAACTTAATCATAGTCATTTGCTGTCTGATTAAACCCTTGTGCTACGAACCTGGCTTTATGGGTAACAGTCCCATCCATACCTGTCTTCAGTTTATATATCTATTTGCATTCTGTGGCATGTTTACCTGGTGGTAACTTAACATTTTTGTATACATCCAGTTTTTTTAATGACTCCAGTTCCTTATCCATTGCTTTCTGCCAAGTAGCCTGATCCTTAGCAGGATACATTTTCAGTTCACGATAGTTACTTGGAACTGCATTCACTTGGCATACAACACGAGCCTGATATCTATCAGGTGATCGAGTTACTCAGGTTGAACGTCTTGGTAATACAGGGCTTACTGGTGGACTTTCCTGTGCCACCTGCTCCTGTTCTTCTACCTCCTCCTGTGTCTATTCTACTACTTCCTCCTGTTCTTCCTCTTTGATGGCTATTTGTTGTTTACTGATACCATCTTTTGGGACTATTTGGGTGTCAATAATAATATCATTTCTGGATTCCTGTTCCAGTTTATCCCACCCAACATGCTCAATAAATTTTGCACTAGCACTACAATAAACATGAGCTGTGCCTCGATCCCAGAATCTAAATGGTCTATGGTTGGCCTCATAACCCACAAAAAATAACTTCTTAGCTCTATGTTGCCCTTTCAGTCTTACTTGTGAGGGAATATGCACCCATGCTGGAGCTCCAAATGTGTGTAAATAACTTAAATTTGGTTTTCTGCCAGGCCAATGAGTGAATGGCAATTCTCCAGTTGTTGTATTTACTACATTGTTTAAAACATGGTTACTACACATTATGGCTTCACCCCACAGTATTTCAGGTAAACCTGAATCAGATAGCATAGTGTGAGCCATGGCTTGTAATGTTTCCCCTCTTCATTCTATAAACAAGTTATGTTGTGTTCTGTAAGGTGCAGAACACTTATGTTCAACACCAGCCAATTTCAAAATTGTTTGGAATCTTTTGTTAACAAACTCAGTCCCATTATCAGTAACTAATTTAATTACTTTACTTTTCATTTTTCTCTCAGCAAACCTTAGCCAGTTAAAGAAATGTTGGAATGTTTCTGTTTTGTTCTTCATAAGATAGCAGAAACCGTATCTTGAGTATTGGTCCATAATACTCAAAATATAACAGGCACTTCCTAAACTTGGTTTCTAAGGATCAATGATGTCAGCAAAAACAACCTCTAAAGGTTCTTTTTTCTTAAACCCATTAAGTTTGTTTGCTGGAGTAACCTTGCTCTTTTCTTGACTACAAGCATTGCACTTTAAATACTTGCTACATGGCTTCAATTTTACTCCCTCTGCCAATTCAACAGTTTGTCTGAGCATTTTGAAATTAATGTGCCCATGACGTCTATGTTGTAAATGTATACATTTATCATGTGGCTTAACATTGTTGTAAACTGAGTTAGCCATCTTCAACTGGTCATCATGTATCACATATAAATCATTCTTTAAAGTAGCAGTAACACTTTTACCCTCTTTCTCTATTGTACAGTTATCTCCCCTAAGGGTTACTACATAGCCAAGATTAACTAAAGCCCTTACTGATAATAAATTAAATTTCAGTTTAGATACATATAACATAGTTAAATGTTTGTATATACAAGAACAATATGCAGTACCTTCATCTGATGCTTTAATCTTCCATCTATTTGCCAATGAAACATGTTGTTTACTTGTGGACATCTTTATAAACCTGTTTCTATCTTTAGTAATGCACTGTGATGCTCCACTATCAACAACCCACAAATTATTGTTTACAGTTGAATTGCTAGACATAGCTAAACTAACATTCATCTTAGCCTCCTGGTATTTACTAGTATTCTGCTGTTTTTCCCTCCTTACAGAATCCAGCTATATGTCCTCTAGCCCCACAAGAAAAACATTTCCTAACATTATAGGCAGTTAAAGACAAATTCTCTTCTTGTGGTTGTTCCTTCCTCAGTTGGTCCCTTTCCAGTCGTCTACTTGCTTCCTCTAACAATTTTCCAGTTATGACAGTCAATGTCAGTTTATCTCTGGGCAGGACTTCCAGTGAAGAGACATAATCATCATAACTTTCATCCGATGAGGAAAGAATGATATAAACTTGATGCAGCTCTGAAAATATCAGTTCTTTTTCATGTAGCTCTTGAAAAGTTATTTTCATGAAGTTTAAATGAGCTAGCATATCTCCATCTTTCAGAAGACGTGCTCTAAACAGTTTATGTGTAAGATGTATGTGTGCACCTACACTCACGAACAAAAATCTTCTTCAAATTCTCCCAGCAGCAGACTCTTCTCCACGAATATGGACCTGCTGCTGGTCACTCAGTGTTAGTCCAATTATACAAAGAGCTCATTCGTTGTTCAGTTTAAAGTCAGCAAGCTTCTTGGCATCATCTTCATTTTCTGGATCCCAAGCATTTACATCTGGTGGGTCTTGAACTACATTCCATAAACCTTCTCTACGCAGAAGTAGACTGCACTTCATAGACCAGGAAACAGTTTGTTCCATTCAACTGGGTTATCAGTGATAGACGTGTTGAAGTGACTTGTGCCATCTTTAGAAGGATAGTAACCCACAATTAAACAGCAAACAGCTGTCTGTATACAGTACTGTGCATTCACACTAACTCTCAGTTATCTGAGCTTGGTATGGCCTGGGCCCATAACTAGTGTTGAGGTAATTCCCTGTTAGGAGAATGAGCGCATACAGGGAGACGTATTTTGAGAGAAGTGTTCGAATAATATACACACAGTACACAGATACACTGTACAGTAAATGTAGATTTTTACTTCCAGAAAGTTTAAGCAAAGTCCAATCACAGTCCAAAGTCATTCACAAGTAAATCAGTTAGTTTTCAATCCAGGGATAATCCAAATATCAAATTCCAATGTCAAAAACAATTCAGTATCAGACTTACATTAAATCCAGAAATATCAGTCAATTAGAAGAAATGGAGCAGCAGCAATATTTTCCCACAGAAGGAAACAGAGATACACTTTCTTCTGAGACTCAGACTAAGACAATCCAGATTTCTGGCTCCATCTTATGGCCGTTTGAGAAACCACACCCAATTGCATGTTCTTGCATTCCCTTAAAGAGACAGTATTAAAATGTCTTTCCTGTTTATATATTTCTTACCCAAATACCTGTTAGGTGACTTATATTCCTAACAGGATCCACACTAGAAGAAATTAAATTTTGTGTTGACAGATTTTTTGAAATACTAAGAATGAAAAATAGGAGCAAATCAACACATCACTGTTGCTATTTGAAAAATACTCAGGATGTGTACAAATTTATAAGAGAATTTTTATCAATGTATCATTCTGTAAAGTGTAATGCTGAAGTCTGTAAAGTGTAATGCAGAATTCATTATCTGTGTGCAATTTCAAAATGTAATACATTTATATAATAAATTTATTTCATGTATTCTTCCTAGTGTTATTCCCGCGCTATGGCAGGGTGCTCTTAAGACTCCATTTTTATAACTCTATCCCTTAATTTGGGGTAGAATGACTGGATGGAGCAGAGTGTTTATTGGCTGGATACCCTTCCTGATGCCAAGTGGAGTTTGCAGGAGCTATTTTTTTTCTTTGCACCTTAGGGAGAGAAATATATGCCACTATCTAGAATTGAACTCTCAACCTTCTGAGTGGGAAGTGAACATCTTCACCACTAGGCCACCATGCCACTTGAATATATACGGATATGAAATGATATCAACAATATTTATTTCTATCTGTATCTAAAACTGAGAATTGGATACTCATAGCATCATTGAAATAGGGTGTGTCCTTTAAAACCAATCTTTTCAAAATAACACTTTAGTATGATAATCATTCAACTAAGCTTTAGCCGCTGATGCAGAAGCAGGTTGAGTTTTATTCATTTAATTATTAATTTGTGTGCTGCTATGATCAAGTCCAATTTGAAATTGACAGAACATGCCAGTAAGATGTGCTACTTGTGATTGGAGATTGGAATGTCAACATTGGAAACATGAAAGAAGAAAATTGGATTGTATAGTTTAAGAAATAAAAAGAAGCAGAAGATCAACTAACCAATTTCTGCCACTCCACTGATTTCTTCATAGCTCATCTTCATTGCCTTCCAGCAACCAAAATGATGTCTCTGTGCATGGACGCACTAGAAGGAATGTATAGAAATCAAACTGACTATATTATTGCTAAAAGGAAGTGCACAATTATAGTATCAAAGACTATAATCAGAACTAGATGCTGAGGAACAAATCTGCTCTTGTGCAAGTTCCAAGTTAATGTAAAGAAGAAAACCAACCAGTTTCTATGATATGAACTTAGAAATATAGGAATATATTCCTAATATAGGAAGATAGGAATGCATCAGGAATCACTCTAAAATCTGGACCTCTTTTATAAAACACCAAAGGAATTGTGGTATGAACAAAGAAGTTAAGGATGAATGTGAAAAAAGGATGTCCAAAATAAAGGAAGAAAGCAAAGTAGATGTTAGAACTAACCATGGAAATTGCTGAGAAGAAACGTCAAAGCCAAAAAAGAAACATAGAAAGGAATTTAATAAAGAGTTTCAGAGAGCTAATAGAAGACAAAAACAGTATTGCAATAACATCTGCAAAGACATTGAAGATGGAAGCACCTAAGTAAAGTCTTTAAATATATATCTGAATTCAGGAGGAGGTTCCCACCACAAATTGGTATGATAAAGAACACCAATGAACAGATAGTAATTGATTCCAAGGATATCAAAGATGGAAAGAATATATCAAAATACTGTAGAGAAGTTAACATCCACAATGTTAGAAAATATTCCCTTTTTGCAAGCACCTCTAATACTGGAAGGTGAAGTTAGATCACTACCCCAGTCTATCAAATTGTCAGGGTACAGAATATCCTTACAACTGATAGAATACCCATATGGTAAAAAACAAAAAAAGAATCAGTCAAGGTTCTTTCTAAATTATGGCAGTAAATCAGAAGGACACAATGATCAACAGATTGGAAGAGATCAATCTATATTCCAATACCCCAAAACAGAGACTTAACAGAATGTACAAACTATCACGCTATATACTTAATTTCACATGCTATCAAATTACTGCTTAAAATTATTCAACACAGATTAGAGCCCTCCATGGAAAAAGGGATGTTAGATATTCAAACTGACTTTAGAAAAGGCTGAGGATCATTAGAGATTACTACTGATGCATGATGGATAATTGAAAAAGCCAAAGAATACTAAAAAGAAATCAATATATCCTTCATTGATTACTGAAAGACCTTTGATTGTGTTGATCATGTCAAGTTGTGGAGTGTTTAAAAAAATGGTTATCTGAGAATATCTCATTGTCCTAATGAGAAACCACATTATGCAAGGTCTGGTAAGAAAAGTGAAAGTGACTAAAATTAAATAGAAGACCAAACTAAAGAGGACAGGTATATCAGCCAGCTGTAGAATAATTCTAAAAGATATTAAAGTGAATATGGTTACTGTCTTTTATGATCAATCATCGACCACAAAGGATGAAACATCAAGCAATATGCTGAGAGCTAGCACTTGAAGGCCTATAAAACATATTCAGATACTGTGATGTATCAATACCTCTAAAGATCAAAATATGAAAGCTATAGTTCCCTTTAATATTCTATGGAAGCAAAAATTGAATATTGAAGAAGCAGAAGGGGATTAAGGATTTTGAATTTTGGTGTTGGAGAAGACTCATGGGAATTGTGTGGCCAGGAAAATAAGAAAACAAATGGATCATCAAACAATTCAACTGGAGAAGGCGGAGCTTCGTCTCAGTGCTACAGCTGAGATCTCGGGGCTCTGAGATCTCAGCTGATATTTTCACCCCTGGTCGGTCCTAACGGACCTAAACCGTCCCGTAGAGACGGGGATTGTGAAGGGCACAGTCCCAGGATCCCAGAGATATCGCAAATCTCTGGTTTGATCCGGGAGAAGCCCTTTTGCTGGTGGTGGAAAGGCAGCCTCCAAAGCTGCTGAAGTCGGGACAGCTCTGAAAAGAAAGTGGCTGGAGCGAGAGTGTGTCGGCTGGGTGAGAAACCTCTTTTGTATTGCAAATTGGCTGAGACCTGAAAGGATATCCTGAACAAAGAAGAAACCTGTGGCTTTATTTTTGTCTGACTGGAATCTGGTTGAGCGGTGTTTTTTAAGTGATGTCAAATTGAGGCTTGGATTCTTTCCTTACTATTTTTTTTTCTCTTTTCTGAGGACTTTAATGTGACTTTGTAGGTAACCAGATTGAATTTTTTCTTATATATATTTTTATGCTTCTTTTGATTTTTTAATTTTCTTTAGGATAGAGGCCCCCTTTGTTTCTTCTGAGTTTTGTATACATTACTCTTTTTTCTGGCTGAGGGGGGAAAAGTATTAAGAGACCTTACAACACTGCCAACAAGGCTTGAAAGTACTTTATTTGAATTGGAGAGAAATGTATAAACACTCCTTCTCAAGGACATTTTAATGTGATAAGATGGAGGGAGAGCACAGAAAAATATTATTACAGGTGTTTTCCTGGACTCTTATCAATATCTCAACACTTGAGGCTTGGCTTTGAAGCTGCTGGAGAAGAGAGTCATAATAAGAGCCTTGGATAAATAAATAAAGTGCAGTGTGCAGTATATATATATATATATATATATATATATATATATATATATATATATGTGAAACCTCTACTCGCCAGCCTTTCTGTATATTTCAATTTTAGTAATATTTTTATTTTTGCTTTTTATTTTATCCTTTTTCTTCTTTGGTTTTTTGGGCCTTTTTATTGTTGGATTTTTCCATTTTGGATCATAATTGACTACTCTATCAGATGGATTGAAGGTCAAAAAGAATTTGAAGTTTTTTGAAGCATTAAAATGAAAAAAAAAGTGAGAAAAAGAAGAAAGTGTTAAATGAAATAGATTGTGTGTATTTGGATTGCTTGGTGATTTTGGGACTTTTGGAAATTCTTATTTGAATGATTAAAATCATTTGGGTCGTTTAAATTTTTTCTTTTTTTTACAATGGCATTACTTATGGATGAACTGAAAATGGAATTTATAAAATATAATCAAGAGAAACAAGAAGGGAAGGATTCTTTTGGCTCTATTTTTCATTTTTTAGAAATGGCAATTTCTACATATGAGAAACTACAAGAACAAGAAGATTGGGATGAAGAAGAAACCATCCTTAATGAACAAGCAACTTTATTTGGGGAAGAAAGGGGAAAGAGGAGAAAGAGAATGGAGAATTTAAGACTTAAAAAAACAACCAAAAAAGGGAAAAACAAGGTGAAAAGTGGACACAATATCAGAAAGCAACAGAAAAGAGGAATACACAAGAGGGTGGAGATTAAGAGACAAGGGGGTAAAAAGGGTAGAGGGGAGAAACAAGGGAGGAAAGAAGGGAAGAGAAGCTACAAAGGTTTGAAACTAGATGTAAAGAAACAGATTTTATTTAGAGATAATGGGTAAACATATAACTGAAAAAGAGATTCTTCAAAGATACATAAGATTGTGTTGTTGTATCTGTATTTGAAATAATGTTAGAAAATTGGAATAATATATGATTATAAAATGGGACAAAATATTTAATGTAACTTAGCGAAATTTTTTATTTTAAATAAAATAAATGAAATTAAATATGAGAGAATTGAATTAAAGAAAGTAAGTAAGCAAAATCTATAAGTGTTCCCATAGAAGTATGATATTTATTTAGAAAGGATTGTGTAAAATGTTTAAGACTTAAATGAATATTAATTTTAATGATATAATTTCAATTGCTATGGATTGTTTTAATTATATTATACATAAAAAAAAAAACTTTTTTCTTTCTGTTTTAAAATATTGAGTTTATTTTTAGAATGTATTACACAGAATCCGAATGAAAATTATGTGTTATGTTAAGCTTTAAAATTAGGGGAAGGATAAGTATGACAAGGCATTATATTCCAATTAGTCATTACAGAAGAAATTTTGTGTTAATGAGAAAAAATAATAGACAGCTGAAACAGGACAGACAAAAGATATAAGTATAATGATTTAAATTGAGATGAAATAAATATAATAGAATTAAGAGAGTGAAAAGAGGGGAGAAGCTATATAGAAAATGTAAAATAGTAAATAAGAAATGGAATTGCTATATAAAAGTAAGCATGAACTTGAATTTATGTCTGTACAAAAAGATGTAACTCGGGATCAAACTGCCGTCCAAAAAGATATTTTATGTTTTCTATGTTTTGTGTTTTGTTGGTATATGTTTGTTTGTTAAAAAATTAATAAAAATTTTTTTTAAAAACAAACAAACAATTCAACTCAGACACAAATCATCAAGACTCTATTTATCCTACTTTAGACATATGTAAAGACCTAGTTCTCCAAAAAGGGCTGTAATGTTGGGAAAGATGGAAGGGTAACCAAGAGTAAGGTGGATGGATTCTACAATGTCCCTAGATGCCCTATTCAGAGATCTGAAAGATCAGATTGGAGATTGTAATGGAGGAAATCAACGTGATCACTAAGAGTTGAACCAACTTGATGGCACATAATCAAGTTTGCTACATGCTACATCTAAACTTTTCAGTATAGAAATACTATTACTGTTTGGATCCTATTGCTTCAACCTTGCTGAAATAACATAAATGGTCTGAGTTTTAGCAGTTTGTCTTCTGCTTTTTATTTTATCATATGAACAACAGCTTCACTCAAAATTAAAACATCCTGAACATTCCCCTCCTTTCTCTGTGCTCAGTATTTAGTCAGGGCTGGTGCTGGAGAAGTCCAGCCCTCGGCCCCTATTATATGGGTTACCTCAAGGCTCCCTTTCCACATTTTTAACATCTTTATATAGCCGTTGGGAGAGGTCAATCACCAGCATAGTGTTCGGTATCATCAGAATGCTGATGATGCTTAATTATACTATTCCACGCCAGGCAAGTGGTGCCATTCAGATGGTGGCTCAATGCCTGAAGGCTATAAGGGCCTGAAGGGGGAGAAAGTCAACCCTAGCAAATGTGGTGGTTGTGTTTTTTTAAGCCTGAGTCAGGAACATTGCCAACTCTGACTCTCCATATAGAAATGCACCCCTGTACAACTGTGGTGCACAATTTGGAGGTCCTCTTGGACTCAGTGGTCCTGCTGGAAGAATAGGGGGCAGTTATGGTTCAGAAAGATCTTTGCATAAATCCACCAATTTTTTGCCCATTCCTAGACTGGAAGGCCTTGCTCAGTCATCTGGGCTTTAGTCACCTGAACAGCTTTCTAATTGCTATGTGGAATTCAAGATGCAACGTGATATAGGAAGGCTTGTGGGAACATCTCTCCCTGACGGTATCTATATCCTACTAGGATAGGCTATATGCGCCCCCTTGCTTAAATATTGCCATCTAATTGACCATAAAAATATGCCTTTTCAGTGGCCAACCCAGTTGTTTGAAGTAGCTTCCCACTGGAGAAGAGAGGGACCCCTACTCTTTTAGCCTTCCAGAGGGTAGTGAATACCTGGCTCTTCCTCAAGCATTGGGCTAGGGTAAGAGTTTAGCTATGAGGTTGTTTGGTTTTGTCAGCGAGGAAAGGGTATGTTTTTAACTATGGTTTGTTCATGCATTGTTAGTGAGCTGTCTAGAGTCCCTGCATGAGATAGGTGTCCATAATAAGTCCTATAAATTAATAACTGAACTATTATATTAACAAAATACAGCAAGTTTTTTTTTCTTCCTAATAGAGCATATTATCTCAGACATTACAATTATTCCACATTAACCAATAAGAGTACCCAATATTTTGAAAAACTGTATACACTTTAATGAATTTAGTAACATCAAATCAAAAATACAAAAATTATGAAAAAGTCACAAGTCTGTACATTATTGTGGACCACGTGAAAAACGGCTGGAAAATATCTTTTATTAATCCTAGCCTACATGTTTGTGGTAGATAGAAGACAGGTATTACCATGCATTTGTGAGCATTAACTTAAATAGGAAGAGATAAAAGAAATGTGTGTGCTGTATAATAATACACGTATATGGCATGAAACACTGTCATAAACAAAATAATAAGTGACTATAACTGATTTTCAGTTTTCTAACAGTTTTGGCTTGTTCATTTTTTAAAATTACTTTAAATAGTAGTACAATTTTAAATATTTAAAAATATTTTCTCTATGACAACCATTGATTGGAAGACAGTTTGAGTTTCTTTTTAACCATATATTATTAAAGGAAAAAGAAAATTATATTGTGTTTTGTTGGAGCAGGCTGTACAACCCACTTGTTTTCTGTTAAAACAAGTGATATCTGGAATCAAAAACATCAGGTAATTCACATTTTTAGAATTCAGAACATAAAACAGTGATTGCTGAAATGTCAAAATAATGATGTAATATTTTTATATAGAATATCAATTAAATTGTTTTTCTCATTGCAATCAGATGCTAAGTTATATTTGAGAGCAAATTCAAATGTTACAGTTTAAAAAACTGTGAAGTTAGGATATTATGTTCTTTTGAGAAAATTTAACAATTTTGATCTTGCACAATACCTAAAATTATTACCAGTAGTTCATTAACTTAAACAGAAAAACTCTCTTTAAAAAGATTAATTTGGAATCAAACCCCAGTGATTTCAATGTTTACATGAGGCAGTTAGATACTTTACTTTTGTGACTGTGCTAATAATTCTCCAAAGGAACGTTGAACTTTTTTTCAGAATAAGGACTGTACTTAAGTGTTAAATCTCATAATATGCTTCAAATGTAGATGTAAGATAAATGGCTTTGCAAAAATTAAGTTCGAATAAATGAATGAAAATAAAATTTATTGTTGCTACATATTTATCCTTTCAATTGCTGTTATCCTAAATTGTTGCATTTTGAATACCACCAGAAAACAAACACTGTGGTGTCTACTATGGCAGGTTTCTATATATTTCAGTGAATACAGGAGATCTGATTAAATATGATTTTCAACAAAAAGTTCTATGACTGTGAGCGATAGTACCTGAAACATTTTGAGTCCTTACCACAAATTTATTCTCAAAATATGACGCCATCCAAGGCAATAGGTGGCTTTCAAAATACATTTTCTTTTCCATAACAAAACTCAACAGACCTCATAATTTGCATAATTTATAGCAACATCCTCAAATATTGTACTAAGTCTCTGTGTGAAACACTGAGGTCATATTAATTGATGGGGAAATCTTTTCAATAAATATCTTATTAAAACACGAAACTTGTATATTTACTTCCATAATCCTGAGTTCTTCCCCATCTTTTTGAGTTGTCACCTAAAATTAAAACAGAAATCTGACACAGCAGTATAGTTACATATAGATTAACCAATGGTAAGTTCTATTATTTTTAATAAAGTTGAAGAGACTGTTGTAAGACTGCAGTCTGAAACTTGAAAGTCTCTTTACTTCATTGAATGCATACAAATTTCAAAGATGGTTTAAGAAATGATGGTGGGAAGTGAAATGATAGGCCTCTGAAATACTTAAACAATGACATTTCTAAAGTTTTATCAGCTAAGAACATTGTGTTATTTTAATTGCTAGTTCAGTATATTTTATAATTGTTCAACCAGTCATACTCCACTTACATCTTTTATTTGTAAGCTTTTTTCAAGATATGTTTTAAATTGATGGTATAAGAACTATTTTTGGATACATTTATAAACCTTCAATTGAAATATTTTCTGGTGTTTTAGAAATTAATATGGAAGCCAGGTCTTCTTTAAATACCCATCACAAATAAGTAGGCTATTGCATTATAGCAGAAAAAAGTATTTTTAAAAAATACAGAATAGTATTCTTATACTGCTGTCCTGCTGATTTAGTAAAAAAGATTCCTATAAATAAATGGGACGTGTATCCAGATGAATATAAGATTGCAATTTTAAGGTAAGAATGAAGTGTATCTATTTCCAGTAAACGTGCATATGTTAAGTTCCCACTTTCAAGTAGTAATGGTTTATTGTTTGTAACCAGATGCATTTGACAAATTTTTCTTAAGCAGGAAATCAAGATTTAGTCTTTATCTTTAACTTTTCCATAGGATCAGTGGAAATACAGTATATTTGGACTAAATTAACATATTGTGCTGGGTCATAATATACTGGTAGTTTGTTTCAGTTTAATTGGATCCAGAATCTAAGCCATGTTAACCATGTTTTGTGAGTTATTTCTGTGTAAACACAGGTACTATCATGTATGGAACAAAATCATAACTAAAACAAGCCATATCTTAGCACAGAATGTTATCTCTAGTTTCATAGCTATAGTACCACAACTTGATTTTTTTCAAGGCAAGTGCAGTAATAGAATCTTTAAGTCCAATTATCAATTTCTATCAATATTCTGATTGAACCCATCAGAGGAATGAAATGAATACTACTTCCAATAACATGAAAACATATTTTGAAAATACACAGGTTGTCCAACGTAACATACACATTAAGATAACAAAATGCTGTCTTGATATTTTGAAATCCTAGTTTAATTGCTCGTGAACACAGCCCTTCACTGCATTTTACATATCTAAGGTGCATGAACACGTGTATAACTAAAGAAAATACATCATGCTACATATAACAATATCCTGATTGGCTTGTGAATGAGGAAACCTGCTTTCTTGGTTGAAATTAAGGCACTAAGTGGCAGTGAAAAGAGAAATGAATTGTTTTTATATATTGTTTGATGGATGTACAGGATCTTCAGTTTCACAAAATCTAAATAACAAACCCTGCACATATTGAATCAATGGCTGAGGTAAGGCATTCTGTTAGCAAATTAAAAAAAAACTTCCTATTGATGCAAGCATAGCCCATTTGTAACGTAAGTGGGACTACTGATTGCTACTGAAAAATAATTAATCAGAGAAGTCATTGACAAAAGATGCCTGAGACTCTAAAAAGGCACCAAGAAACAAACAGTTCTGCCATTACCAATTTTAAATAACAAAAATAAAAAAAAAATCAATTGTTTTCAACACTGGTCTGGTCAATTGCTAATCCTCACTTTACTGAAGACCAATGCAGTAGCTGTTTATGGAAATGTTCTATTAATCAAGCAGTTTAAAGACAAAAATCATCTTTCATTTATCAGAAAATAAGTTGCAATCTGTCAATATAACCATACATAAAGTAAACTTATGAAGTCTAATATGTCTCATTCATGGTTAACACTGAAGCAAACCTGTATAAACAAAGATAATCTCAAGTACATACTTTACAATATGAAATTAATATATAAAATGAACAAGAAAACAATTGGAAATGTATCACAAGGGTACATGAAACAATTTTAAGCCACAATACTTTTTCCTCTGAAAAATACAACTATTTGTGGGATAAAATGTACAGTTGATTTCTTTCCAAAAGGGAAAAATAAGGGACACAAATGTAAAGAAAAAATATGTCTTTCTTCAAGACCTAGGGAAAATAATTAAGGTAATTGTTTTTATTATAATATAATCTGTCACAAAATAGCAGTCATAGAATTGCACCAAATCCATGTTGAGTTTCCTGAACATAATTGGAGTCCATAAATGAGAATGGTATTCTTGAATATAGATGGAGATTATTCACATACAGTAATCCTTGTCCTATTAAGATTTTTCTGCAAAATGTTCGAGACTCTACTTGAGCTCAGTCACAGTTACCATCACTGTGACTCTTCCTAGTGTTCAGAGTAAAAAAAAATGGCATGATATTTTAAAAGTTATTTTAATCATAGCCAAAATATATATATATATATATATTTAAGTACATGCTTTGATCATTTGTCAAAAATAAACCTAAGTTATTTCAAAACAAGAATTTACAAAATAGGAAAAAATATTCTCCAAGTTAAAAATGCAGGTTTGTTTGTAGTTCCATTTGCTTGGTAGCATTTTTTTTTTCTTATTAGAATCCAAGGAACCCAGAACACCATGATTTCTTTTGACCTAGAATAAAGTTTGGCATGACCAGCCTATCAGCCTTTTATTTTGATGAGTAGAATAGAACAAAAAAAAGTGACATTTGGATCAATATTTGTTAGGAACATTTCTGCTGAACATGATTCAAAAGTTCACCAAACTTCTCAAAGTGATCTTCTATCCATTTTATATTTTTCATGCACTGCTGTACAATTTCCTCTTGACCTAGATCTGCATTCTTTTTTTGAACAGAAGAAATCTATTGAGAGAACAAATTAAATGTCACACCATTAGCTTTCTATTATTTCTCCTAGTGCTGAGGTCTAATATCTTAACAATATATGCATGCATTCTCCTAGGGCACGGGTGTCAAACTTGCAATCACATTGCTGTCACATGGCGTTTCATGATGCATCCGGCCTGCCAGTCTGACACTCCTGTCCTAGGATCTGTGAGAGTATATTGCACTTACTAGAGTGACAAAAGTAACTTTAATATAAATGAAGCTCAGGATTATTCAATGGTCTTCTAAGTATGCTTCCTGATATTCTAATGAGCTATTACAATACTTTCCATGGTAGAATCCCCAATATTTTTAATGGTTCTTGATAGATCACAACTCTCATTATCCCCAGCTGTAAACTCCTAAAACTTCAATAGGTATTAAAAAACAAATTCTTTTCTTTTGTGCTAAATTTCTGTTCCAGTTCAAGTTTACACATTATCCACAATTGTTCAAAATAATGAACACACAGGAATCAATAAGACCATAAGTAATGTCTTTCAGTTCTCTTAATCCACCTTGCCTCAGAGATCTACATTCATTTAGGTTTAATAAGTATTATGTATCTCATGTTCCCGTGACATAAGACACTTTTACAATTGTATGAGTGTTTGTGTGTATGTGTTTGATTCAATATCTGATTCCTGGCAACTGCATGGACGTGTCCTAGCAGTTTTCTTGGGCAATGTCAGAAATGGTTTGACATTGGTGCCTTTCTAGGGCTGAGAGATAGTTTGAGCCAAGGTATCCAGTCCTTTGTACACAAGGTGGGACTAGAATTCACAGTTTCATGATTTCTAGCATGATGTCTTAACTATGACACTAAACTAGCTCTCTTTTTGCAATCTGTAGAACTTGATTCATTAAATAGAAAGCTGCTCAATATCTTCTGAAAATAGTGTAACTTCATGTGATTTTTAATTGAGTCTGATGGATTTAGAATCTACTGTACTAATGAATATAATTAATAATAACATAAACTAGAGAAAGACTCACCTCTACTTTGCATCTCAGAAACATGTGGTATTTGTAATGATGGAGTGAATGATACAAAGAACACAAAGGTATTTTTTCTGGATCTATAGTAAATTCCTGCAGAAACAAATATTTATTAACCACTCATGGAATTAAATACAGTTACTAATAATTATTTGAAAATAAAAAAATTACTCATAGCTATGCATAAAACCATTCACAAAAATAGAATAAAGTATATTTTATGCATATATGTTTTGTTTCTTATGTAATATTATTTCATTTAAGTTTGTAAATAATTTTGATTGTTAAGAAAATTTGAGTTGGGAGTAGGTTTCTATTTGTAGGAAGAAAAGAAAATAAGTATTCAGAGAACTGTCACTTCTAATGACATGAAAGAGATAGCAATCTGTCCAAGTCCCTTGGATTCTAAGAGAAGTAACAATACCCTTACTTTACAACTTGTACACTAGCAATGTTTAGTCCTGATTTTTTTTCTCTGATTTTCAGAATCCTTTTAAGGGTAAGCAGACAATTTCTCCCCATTAACCAGATTTTTGTTTTATAATTCTATACAAACATCCAGTTTAATGATTATTTTGCTGTAATGGTTGACTTGCTAGTCTAGAAATAGTAGACGGAGTTGATTCTAGGCCTCCCTTAGCAATGAAAGCCAGCTGCGTGACCTTGGGTTAGACACACTCTCTCAGTTCAAACCATCTCACAGCGAAAGGGAAAAATAAGAAGAGGAAGAAGTATTGAGTACCTGCATTGAGTTCTCAAATATTTTTTTAAGGTGGGAATAAAAACCTAATAACAATTAAAAAAAACATGGTTCTTGATTTCCATGTCTGTTTTCCATTTGAAGAAAATAACAGCTGTATTAAATTATAAGAAAAGTTCTTCGGATATAACCAGGTTAATTTAATGATAGAAAACCTGGCTCTTTTTGTAATTATTTGCTTTGTTCTTCTGTGACTGGAGTTCTCACCTTTATGCACTTTATGGAATTTTATGCACAGAATGCTATGTGTTTCTGTTGAATAGAACTCATCAAATTGAGATAGTGTCATTGAAGCAATGAACATGATGAATTTGGGTAAACTCCGACAGAGGGTGGAGGGCGCGGGATCTGGCATGCTATGGTCCATGGGATTGTGAAGAGTTGAATACGACTTGGTGATTCAACAATAACATCAGTTTGAAGTTTCAAATATGCAATTGATCTTTCTTGTCAAATAGGTGTTTGTTAAAGAAAGTTCTCTTAACATTTATAGAGCAATTTTGGTGTCTGTGTATGTTGCCTTTGAGTCCTGAACAGGTGCCTACAGCTTTCTTGGCAACATTTCAGAAACAGTTTACTATTGCCTCTTTCCTTGGGGGGGGGGGGGAAGAAAAAAAAAGAGAGATAGTATGTGCGTGTGTGCATGTGTCCAGGTAAAGGCACTCATGGAGATCGAACAAAATGTAGATGTTATAGTCTGAGATGTGTTTATAATGTGTGAGGAAAGACCTTTACAGAGGAATTCGAGTCATGTTTACTTATTAGATACACTGGCATGTCCACCCAGGTATCTGGAAGTTGAGTCATGGCAACTGGACTTCTTTTCCTTGTTAGTTTGAAACATTTCACTGCTTATCCAAGTAGCTTCTTCAGTTTGGAACAAGTTGGTTAGGGGGATGCCATATGTATAAAAATGTTTCTTAAGCTTTCGTGGGTACTTACATGTATGGTATTCAGATTTGTTGGGGTATTTTCCCCCGTCATTATAGTTGTGCTTTTAAAGTTGTAGCAACGTTTCGGCAGAATCTCATCTGCCATCATCAGGCTTCTGTATTGTGTTCGTCTGTGAGTCAGACTTTTACAGTTGTTTCAGTTTTAAATTTGGGACTAGCCTACTACTGTGCCAGAATGGTTTTTTCTTCATCCTGATTGGTTGGGAATCTTAGTCTGTGTTTATTGGTCTTTGAGTTTGCTGTGTTCTTCTTGATTGGTGTTTCTAATAGCTTCTGTCTGTTTCGTGGCTTTTTTCGTCTTGATTGGCTGGCAACATTATGTTCCTGTAATGGAGGCTTTTAGTGCAGCTTGGCTCTGAGTAAATGGATGGCTATCATTTATTAGGAAGCTGGGTTTCATCTGGGTGCCTGGTTGGGGTGTGTTTGAACTGGAGGTATCAGGGGGGATCCATTTGTGTCCAGGTGTTTGCCTGGCTTGTGGCATGGAGATTTTTTTGTTTGTGAGTGAAATATAAATATATAAATATATATAGATATATATTTATATAAAATATATTTATATAAATATATATAAATATATAAATATATATGGATCTTTGGTTATTCGGGTTTTCTCCCGCGTAAAACTGGAAGTAT
>BLBF01000017.1:12222191-12239373 GCA_015471245.1 Laticauda colubrina | reverse complement strand
AGAGACCTAGAAGATCAACAGACCTATGGAACAGCTGTCTTGCCCTACATAAGAGGTACTACAGATAAAATCAATAAGATACTACACAGGCATCACATGAAGACTGCCTTCAAAGCAGACAAAAAAATAGCAGCCATCCTTAAAAACCCCAAAGACAAAATTGACCTGGAAAACCAAGGCATATACGAAGTTCCCTGTACATCATGCCCGGCCACATACATTGGACAGACCAATAGAGGAATAAGTAGCCACCTAGATGAACACAAAAATGCAGTAAAAAAGCTGGAACACACCTCCTCACTAGTCCAACACATGAAAACCACAGGTCACAACTTCAACTTCAATGGCACTAAAACCCTAGCCACTATAGAAAACCCCAGCCACAGAATCATCAGAGAAGCCATAGAGATTGAAAAAAGACCTGAAAGCATGAATAGAAGAGATGATTCCAGCAGACTGTTAATCATTTGGAAGCCTGCACTCTCAAATAGAAAGATCTCCACACCACAAGCCAGGCAAACACCTGGGCACAAACAGACTCCCTCTGATGCCTCCAACTCGAACACCCCCCCACCAGGCACCCAGGTGAAACTTGGCTTCCTAATGGATAGCAGCCGTCCTTTCACACGAAGCCAAGCTGCATTGAAAGCCTCCAACACAGGAACAGAGTGTTGCCAGCCAATCAAAGCCACAAAACAGACAGAGGAAACCAGAAACACCAATCAATCAAACTCCAAGTCCAGTGAACACAGACCTAGACTCCCAGCCAATCAGAATAGGCCAGCCTCGAATTTGAAACCAGAGGCTGTGAGACCCACATCCATACAGAAGCCTGATGATGGCAGATGAGATTCTGCTGAAACGTTGCTACAACTTTGAAAGCACTACAATGACGTGGGATAATACCCGAGGGAAGCTGAACAGCACATATATAATATTATTATATATTCAGATATTTTAAAGTATTTTATACTTTAAAAGCACTACAATGACGTGGGATAATACCCGAAGGAAGCTGAACAGCACATATATATGTATGTATATGTATATATGTGATATTCAGCTTTGTTCGGGTATTTTCCTACATCATTATAGTTGTGCTTTATGTGTATATACACACACACACACACACACACACACACACACACACACCATGCATGTGAAAATAAAACCACCCTGGAGGATATGGGGTACAATATTCCAACGACTCTCTGCCTACTTACCTAATAAGCCTATTCAGATTAGGTGAAATTATACCACCCTAGAGGACAAGTCTCGAAACCAATTCGTTCAGATTGAAGAAGCTTCTTGGATAAGCAGTGAAATGTTTCTAACCAACAAGAAGTCCAGTTCCCATGACTCAACTTCCAGACAACTTTACCTGGATGACTGAGAATCTTCATCAACATATTCTTCCCAGGTAAGAATGCTCAACCATAAGGAACTGATATCTTTTTTAAAAATATTTTTCTTTGGCTTTAAAAAAATAAAGAACAAAGAAAATTCAAGGTATTTTTAAAAACTGCTATTTTGTAATTGAGTTTTTTTTAAATGTTTGGAAAGAAAAGTTCCTAATTTACTGATTAAAAATGCACTCAAGATAAGCAAGAAAAGTTTGAGATCAACATTTCATCAGAAATATGGCAGAAACAAATACTACACAAACATACCTGTGCTAATTTTGTGGCTGCTTTGGAAATTTTCAGTGTTTTCTTATTATAAGCTTTTCCATTCATCTTGATTCTAGAAACTGCATTCACCCCCGTTTTTGCTTTAGAATCTCGAGTTATTACTGTTAGTTCAGGAAAACATTCCAAAGCAGCCTTAAAAAGAAGTTATGAAAGCAGATTAGCGATTAAACAGAATTATAAAGTATGTTTTATAAATAAGAATTTAAACTTTGATCCTTAAAAAAAAATCTGCTATGAATATGCAGGCTGAAAACAGTATGATTTTCACAACTCACCAGTTTACATGCCAAACAGGCTTAGACAAAATACATACCCACAAATGAAGCATTTGGTCAGAATCAGATTACGCCAATTGTTTCAACTACTGAAAAGATTTTGGAACCATTTAAAAACCTATGAACAGAACTCCTGGAGACATGTGCAGCATATGTCTTAAAATAACTTAAACTCTCTACTGAAACTAGAAGAAATCCAAGCAAATAGTGCCAAAAATAGTTTTGAAACTTCGTATTTCTATTTATTTCAGTAGAATCACAGGGGATTCTCAACTTACAACCACAAGTGAGCCCAAAATTTCTACAACTAAGTGAGACATTTGATAAATGAATTTTGCCCCATTTTACGACCTTTCCTGTCACACTTGTTAAGTGCATCACTGCAGTTGTTAATTTAGCAACACAGTTAAGTGAAATTTGGCTTCCCCCATTGACTTTGCTTGCCGTAAGGTTGGAAAAGGTGTTCATATGATACTAGATGGATACTACTTCCATCATAAATATGGGTCAGTTTCCAAGTACCTGAATATTGATCACATGGCCATGGGAATGTTGCAATGGTTGTGTGAAAAACGGTCATAAGTCATTTTTCTTCAGTGCTGTTGTAAGTTCAATCACTAAACAAATTGTTTAAGTCAAGGACTGCTTATAAATCCCAGTCTAACCAGGAAATGGTTTTTTTTCTCTTTCTTTTTTTTTGTGTGGTGCTTATCAATCAAATCTTATTCTTTTATTTTCTCAGATTAGTTCAGAAGTGTGTAATCTCAGGTTTATTAATGTTGTGGACTATGCAAGAAGAAATAATACAGGTAGTCCTCAACTTACAACAGTTTATTTAGTGACTGTTCAGTTACAATAGCACTGAAAAAAGTGACTTATGACTGCTTTTCACACTTATGACCGTTGCAGCATCCCCCATAGTGGCGTGATCAAAATTCAGACACTTGACAACTGACTTGTATTTATGATATTTGGAGTGTCCTGGGATCATGTGATCATGATCTTTTGTGACCTTCTGACAAGCAAAGTCAATGGAGGAAGCCAGATTCACTTAACTTAGTGTTACGAACTTAACAACTGCAATGATGCACTTAACAACTGTGGCAAGAAAGGTCATAAAATGGGGCAAAATTTACTTGACAACTGTCTCACTAACCAACGGAGAGATTTTGGGCTCAATTGTGGTCGTAAGTCATATCTGTACTGTCTTCCTATTGTTCTTGTAATTTACGATATGAATTGGATATTTTTTTTTTGCCAACTTTTCTTCTGAGATACTGGCTGAATTGCTCTATTTGTGAATAGAGCAGTGCCATCTTGTGGTCTGTACTTTCTTTTGAAATTATTTTTTGAAGCAGCTGTTTCATAGTTATCCAGGTAACTCTGGAATTTTTTCTTTCTAAATGTTTAAATAAGGTTTGATATTGTTTTTCCTTTGTGATATCTCCCCAAAAGGAAAGTGGAAACGAGTAAGTTACTCATACACTTCAATGTTTTATCATCAAGACATTGCCCTAATAAAATTATTTTATGTTTTGCTATTTTCATTTTTCTTTGTACTTCTGTATTTTATATTTTGATAAACTAATAAAATGCTGGAAACCCAAAGAAGAAATATAGCACAAAGAAAAGAACAGAAAAAATGAAATTATATTTTTGCTTTGTTCCACTAATTTTCAACTTCTACAAAAGAATGAAAGAGTGGCAAACTATGAATAAAATATAATTACAAGTACCTTGAATGGTCGCTCTATATGTAATTTGGAAAGCAGCCTTTTTCTATTGTCATTCAGCATGCCATCAATTTTTCTCATATAAGGCAAAAGCAGCTCATCTAAAAAAGGAGACGGAATAGATGCCTTTTACTGAGTGTTATGTCTTGTGGCTCTATGATTATTCAAATAAGTTAAAATAATTAATACATGCTTGTTTATTTAATAGATATATTAGCAAACAATCATGAAAATTGTATTTATGCCCCAAATACATATTTCAACATAGAATATTTTTGAAACATTGTGTTTGTTATTTGTGGACAAGTGGTCCTTTTATTTCAGCTTTCCACCTGAAGCCCACAATCTTGATACTTACAGATTGGCTGGGTTCTGATAACTGCTGCAGCTTCATTGTCAAAATAGCTGAATTATCAGCTAGTTTGACCAAAATTCTCCAGGGACCTTAAATGTAAATGATTAATATAGAAAATGAAAGCAAAACCTCCCTAATAGATTATTTTCTAGGTACTTTATGAATAATGAACTCTGCCCTAAATCCTGAATCTTTACTTTCATAAACTTTAAAACAGACCTTGACATTTTATAAGTCCCCGGGGCCTCTGGCTGTCCCTTTGTGAGGGCAATCAGAAATTAGAATTCAAATGTAAATAAGTGTACATCCTGCTCACAATATAACCACATTGCTTTTATTTTGAAGGTGACTGCTATTTTCACCCCAATTCCCCCCCTGCTGCTTCATAACGTTATTGCTTTGGCCCTCCACAACAGTCCGTTTCTTCTATGAATCCTTAAGGAAATCAATTGCCCACCCCTTAAAGAATACCCAAACAAGTACTAGGATAGTTCATAATAGCAACCATTTGTCTATGAAACCATAATGAATCTAGAGTACTCAACAAGCCAAGTATTCTTTTACATACTGCATCAGTGGATCCATGGTCCAGCATTGCCATTGGCCAACAATAATTTCAGGAAACAGCTTGATACAGAACAAAGAAGTTCTAAAGCCTTCATTTTATTTATTCTTACTAGCTCAATACCCATGTTTTACTACAAAACTATGTGGTGAGGCTTAGTTTTTGGGGAGGAAAATAAGGGGAGAAAAATCTGCCTCTGCCTACCAGCATCCATTGGTATTCATCTGGCTAGTTTCCTGTCAGTGTGTGAGAGAGTTGAGGGCTGTTTGGAAACTGAAGCAGTATTTGCTGTGTAAGGAGACAGCAAGGAGCCTGGGTGTGGCTTACTTCAACTGTTCTGTACTAAAGCTGCTTGGTGTTCTGAAACTCCTCCTCTGCTTGTGTTTTGCATTTGGATGAGATTTCTTTTCAGGTGGGGAGGGGGAGAAGTCCTTAACATCAGAGTGTGTTAATAATAAGATATGAAATACTAATGCTATGATGGTATTTCAAAAAATCCTTTCTTAGTGAACACTTAGTCAAGAGGAACATGCGTACCAAATTTTGTTTGTAGGTTTTTAGCTCTTAAAGAAGGGTTATTTCCCCCATCCCCCAGTCCTGCAGAACAGCTGCATCAACTAAGTAAAATGCACCTTTTGAGTTAAAAAGGGATTGACAGGACTGCAACAAGATCCTTCAGAATGGCCACTAGCAACACCTCTTTAACTCAAAATACATATTTTCCTGATATTGTGGGCTATTGCTTGAATCCAGGAAAAGAAGCAACTTCTTTAAAGAGGTGCCAACAGATGTGCTGTGACTCTAGATTCAAAGTGCTGTTCATCCCTAAGAGATTTTCAATATTTTAGTTATTTTTTTCTGTTGTTTTGTGTTTTACATCTTTATTTTTCAGAGTAATGTATTTACTTTGTATTTCAGAGTAATTATAAGAAAATCATTGTTTTCTTATCAGCAGACATAGACTTCTGAGCATGATGCACTCAGAGTGAGTCAATTTCCAAATAACTGTGGATTGTTGCCTAGGAGTTGAATTGTTGTCTGTTACCAGAGAAGCAATCTGTTCAGAAACTACAGCAGAAGGGACAACCATGGCAGGGACAGCAGAAAGTAATGGTTCCTCTCCCATCTTAAACAGTGGGGACCTTATTAGCCTTCCTGCCACTATTATCTGGAGATGTGTTTTCCAATTGTGGCAACTCCCTAATCTGTGTGTGGTCTTCAATATACAGAATCTCGAGCCAGAGGACCATAAATGTCAATGCTGCCAAGATTGGAAAATACCTCAGAAGGAGCTTCAGAAGTTCCATTCATAATTTCTATGATATAGATCCCGACCAATAGGTCGCTTCTAAGCAAGAGACATTTGGTAAACAATTAAGAACAAAAAAACAAGAGATTTGACAAAATGTACCATTACTCTTCTCCAATGCCTGCATAGTATCTGGATCCAGGGCAAGGCTGACAAGCAGTTCCATGTAATTCCTAAATGTTTCTTTCATAGCTCTGGTGTTTAAAAAACGAGCAACAATAGGTACTGGCGGTTCAGGGTCTGGAATATCAAATATATAAATATATTGCTTAATCATGTTCTAATTTTTTCATTTGTTTGATTATTGCTTTAGTGACTCTGCAGAGGGGATTCATTCTTTCTCAATGTGATTGAGCTGTGACATTTATATTCACACTGGTATTTTATACTTCATGCGGATACTATCATGGCCATCAGTTATCTACTTTATTAATTCTATTATTTTATCTCACACATTTCATTATATTTTATATTACATTGAAGACATTTTAATGTTAGGTGAAGCCTGGAAATTCATGGCTTATCAGATAACATGCAAATATTTTAAATAAATACATCAGAAAGTACTTTCAACAAGAGTCAACCACAGAAACTAATGAGTTAATTTTACACTACTGTGTGTTTTTTTTCATTTATTTGTATGCTACTGCAACATTTTCTATTTTATATTTAAAAAGTTGTCTTACTACAACATTTTCCTTCTTTATAAAAAAAGTGCAGTATTTACTTTGGTTGTGAAATTTAGACCAGGAGTTACCCAATAACTAAACATTATGCTGTTAATACTGATAAAAATTAACTATTATCCACACTAATGTCTTCTGAGATCAAATATTTATGTTGAAATAATCTAAATAGTAGTCACTGATGTTTTGGATGTGCTATTTCTAAAACAGAAATTGGGAATTTGTATGACTTATTTTTCAATGGTTTCTTTGTGCAGAAATGTTGCTGCAAACATTTACTACATATTGAAAAGGGCCAATGAATATAGCCTTCAGACTCTGTACTGAATAAGATATCAGAAGACACTTCCTAATACATCTACAGCAGCAAGCATATAGGTGTTCCATGCTAATGGGCTGTTTGGAGAATGTGCAGCTCCATATTTTTGCAGTCACTGGGATTTAGAGATGCTGGAGCTACTGACACTGGGAACATGCTAGAGAGCCCCTGTTCCCTCTTCTATATGTAGAAAAAAAAGGCACAAATGCCATATATAAATTAGCATTTAATATTATATTAATTAATATTAATATGTAAAATTGGAATAGAATATTCAAAATATGCCTCCTTATACAATGTGATTAATAAATGTGACAATACAACAATGGAAATGATACAAAATCCCAGATCCTCATAATTTCTTCTGCTATAGAGACACTTACCTTCCTCATCACTCTGCGGCTGAGGAGTAGAGGGTGATTCTTCTTTCCATGTTTTGCGTTTTTTTGGTGGTGGTTCAGCCTTTGTCTTTGGCTGTTTTGCTTTGGGTTTCACTGAAGTAACTTTTGTTGTAACAGTTTTTGGCACTGAAGGATCAGGAACTTTAGTAACATTCATGCTTGGCTTACAGTGAGCAATTCTATAAGTTGGAATAATTCAAAGAAACTATTACAAACTTAGTGTTTACAAGTCAAATTGATACACTTAGCTGATTAGTTTTCTTCTTTAGTTTTCTTCTCATAGATTTTCACACTTCATTCATTTGTACATGAAGATAATTGCTTAAACATCTAAAGCCCATGTCACACTGCACCAACGGATGGAAAGAGGATGTAAAACGGAGAGAAACACTTGCCATCCGTTGGTTAACGTGATGCATCCGTTCTGTACTCACTGCATATGTTTTTCATACTCTCTATCCGTCCACAATCTGTCTACTGAGATTTCATCCGCTCAAAAAGTTTTGAGCTACACAAAACTTTCTGAGCGGATGAAGTATCCAACGCGTCCGTTGTACATCCACTACGCATATGGGGAACATCCGTTAGACGTCTGTCATCATCCGTTACGCGTCCGCTATATCCGCTAGGCATCCGCTGCGCATCCGCACAACTCAAATCTGCTCCAGCAGAAAATGGACACAGGGAGGAAGCGAAACGGACGGGGAATGGACACGCAGTGTTAGTAGCATGGATGTAGAAAGGATGAAAGTGGATGCAGCTCGCATATGAAGCATTAAAACGGAAAAAACGTTCGTATAGGGACGTATCTCGGATATTTAGGATGTCTGCAAGATGTCTAGAGGATGCAGAAGGACACCTAGCGGAAAAACGATCTTTCCTATAAAAAGGGGGAGAAATCACCTGGATCTCACTTTCAGTCCAGCAGCCCTGCTGTACAGACCTCTTCAGCCTTCATCTTGCTCTTGCTCTTCCACAGCATCCAGTCATCTCCACCATGGAACGTCGCACACTCCTTTTGGTAGCCGCCATCATTCTACAACAGTGCGAAGCCCTCTACAGGCTCTTTCACCTGTTCTACGGGAAGAAAAGAAGGTGTCCAAGAAGTGTCTGGGTCCGAAGATGGATCGCGAGAAGAGCCGAGTACGGACTGTTTGACAAGCTGATGGTGGAGCTGAGGAACGAAGGCACTCGTGCATTCCAGAACTTCATGAGGATGCCGCCAGCCATGTTTGACGAAGTTGTGGAGTGGCTGAGACCCAAGTTAACCAAGGCAAACACCAACCTCCGGCCCAGCCTGGAGCCTGGGCTAAAGGTGGCACTGACTGCGCCACCTGGCCTCAGGGACCACGTACAGGAACATGCAGTTCGCCTGGAGGGCACCACACAACACCATCAGCATTGTGGTCAGAGAAGTGGTGCAGGCCATCATTGAAGAATACCTGGAGGAGCTCCTCCAGTGCCCCTCCACTGAAGAAGGCTGGAAGAAAGTTGCAGAACAGTGCTATCAGAAGTGGAACTTCCCCCACACCGTTGGAGCCATAGATGGGAAGCACGTGGCCTGCAAACTCCAGCCAACTCAGGGTCCACTTATTTCAACTACAAGGGCTTCTTCAGCATCATCCTCTTCGCCATGGTCGATGCTGACTACAAGTTCATGTACATCGATGCTTAAGGCAACGGGTCAGTTTCAGATGCCCAGATATACAACGCCAGTCACCTCAAGGAGGGGCTGGAACGCAACCTCATCATGGGCTTCCCAGATCCAGACCCCCTGCCCAACGACACACAAGATGTGCCCTACTTCATCATGGGGGATGACGCCTTCTCCCTCAGAACCTACCTCATGAAGCCCTATACTTCCAGATGCCTCACCCGTGAAGAGAGGTTCTTCAACTACAGGCTGTCCAGGGGAAGGCGGGTGGTGGAGAACGCCTTTGGCATCCTGGCCAACAGGTTCCAGGTACTTCTCACCACCATGTAGCATCGCCCAGAGACCGTGAGGAACATCGTGGAAGCTTGCTTCATCCTGCACAATCTCATGCGCACCCGCTACCAAGTGTTGCAGAACCGGCTTGTGGACCGTCAACAAGGCAATGGGGACATGGAGCCTGGTGAATAGAGGGAAGGGCAAAACCTGATAGACACTGAGGATGTGCAAGGCCCCAACAGAGCTTCACGTGAAGGGAAGAAGCAGCGCAACCTCCTGAGACACTGGTGCAACTCCCCAGCTGGAGCAGTGGAGTGGCAAGACAGGATGGTAGATGCTTAATGGATGCTTCCTTCAGCCTGTCTCATCACACTGATGAGATTGTGCCATGTATGTTGAGTGGCCCTACAATGAACAGGGCATTTAAAAAAGAGTTGTGTTTATGTTGAAATGTGTTGATGAATGATTACATTGTTATTGATAATAAAGGGCCATAGATGTGGCACCTGGGAGGGTGGACCATACAGTCCCACTATGCTTCAACCGGAGGCTTATCTATCCCACTGCTATTACCCATCCCACAGGTATCCCTGCCCATCCCACTGCTATCCTTACCCATCCCACAGGTATCCCTGCCCCTCCCACTGCTATCCTTACCCATCCCACAAGCATGCAAAGGCTTAAACCATTTCTAAAAGTTTCCACCAAGACTTTATTTACTAAAAGAACTGAACCAAGTGTGTGAGGCAAAGATAACCTTTATTAATAACAAACTGTAAAAGCAAAATGACTCAAGAAAAGTGTTCCAAGCAAAGGTGAAGTCAACAGGTAGCAACCCAGTCTCTGGCACTCTTCTCAGTCACTCTGAGGCGTGCCCATGGTCTCAGGGGTGAAGGGTCCAGTGCTGTGGAGGTGGCAGTGGCTGGAGTGCTAGTCTGAGGCGCCATTGGGGTGCCTGGCCCCAAGAGCACAACAGGGGATGGTGTGTGGAGGAAGCTCTCAGAGAACTGGCTCAGTCCTGTGATGTTGAGAGCCCCTTCCTCCATGACATGGGGTGTCAGTCCCAAGACCGATGACAGATGTTCTGAGGCCGGGCTTGGCTGTGGGGTGGAGGAAGGAGGAGTGTAGTGGGGCTGTCTGGTCTGCAGGTGAGCGAGGTGAGGCGTCAGTGGCATCTGTGGCGCCAGTGGCATCTGTGAGATCGGTGGTGTCTGTGGCATTGGTGGCGTTCGATGTACCTGTGCCTGGACTGGGAAGGGCTGCCTGTGCTGCTGGAACTCCTGGTAGCCATAGCCTTGGTAGGTGAGGGCCTGTGGAAAGCCTTGGAAGGTCTGTGACATCCCCTGGGGTGGAGGAGCAGACCTGGACTGGGTTGGAGCAGGTTCAGCTGGGCCTGGAGGGTGGTGCAGAAGACCTGTGATCCTCTCCTTGATCACCTGGTACTGGAATTCAGACATGTCCAAGAGGGTCTGGTTCACGCAGGTGAGGAAGGGCTTTCTGTTGATGATATGTCGGAGTGTACCAGCTGAGAGAGGAGATCTATGCTGCTTTTGATGGTGTCCCTGATCTCCAGCAGGACAGTGTGGCTCTGTCCCTCCGGTCTGGCTTTCTGCCTGCTTTCTGTGGAGGTGGAGCTGGGGATGGGTGTGGGTTGGTCTCTGGTGGCAGTGGCCTCTTCTTGCTCCAACTGCGTCAGGGGGTCCTCCACATGCTCTGCCACAGGGTGTGCAGCTGTTGGGGGGGTCTCCGTCGTGGGGCGCTCCACAGATACCTGCTTGGACACAGGAGCTGACTCTTGGCCAGAAGAGGACTGGCTCTCTGTGGGCTGCCTGAAAGTGAGGGTAGACAGAGGGGCTGCTCGGTGGCGGATCTCACCCTCCAAGAAGCTGCACTTGGCCATCACGTAGGTCTCCCGGTCAGTGAGCATGACCGCGGCCTGGCCAGACTTCTTGAGGTGCAGCTTCCCGTACCAGGTGTGCATATGCTTCCACCACCTGAGGAGGACCTCCAAAGTGTAGCCCAGGCTCTCCGCCTTCTCTCTCCAAGCCGCCTGCTTCTGCTTGGTGTCTCGATAGAGCCTGTGTCCTTTCTGCCAGAGGTACTCGTTCTCCCTCAGCCATTCGAGCACCTCATCCTCATGTTCCTCTTCAATGGAGTACTGTCTCCTCTCCCTATCTCGCGAATGCCTCTTCCTCCCTCTGGCAGGGCCTTCTGGGCCCTCATCAGGAGGGCTTTGAGGTTCTAGGGGCTGGTCCACCACACCACCACCACCAGCAGCAGCAGCAGCACCAGCAGGATCAGCAGTAGCACGAGCAGCACCAGCACCAGCAGGACCAGGAGTAGCCCCAGCAGAGTCAGCACCAGCAGAAGCACCAGGAGCAGCACCAGCAGAGTAAGCACCAGCAGAAGCACCAGCATCAGCAGAAGCACCAGCAGAAGCACCAGGAGCAGCACCAGCAGAAGCACCAGGAGCAGCACCAGCAGAAGCACCAGCACCAGCAGAGTCAGCCCCAGCAGCAGAAGCCCCAGCAGAAGCAGAGTCAGCGCCAGGGGCTGGGATGGTGGTCCTGTCCTTCTTGCCAGGGCTGGCAGGAGTAAGCACAGGCTTCCTCTTCTTCCCCATGGTTTTTGGCTGAAGATGTGTCTGACAGCAGGTCTTTCCTCTGAATGGTGACCTGCTTGCGAGCTGCATCCTTTTATATCCGAGGGGCTGACGCAATGCATCCTCCCTGCATGCGCAGTGAACGCTTTGCATCCGCTAGGCATCCGCTCGGTGTCCGCTCTGCATCCACGTCATCCGCTAGGCATCAGCTCTGCATCCGTTTCTTACGCTGCGCGTCTGCTTCGCTGTGCTTCCCCGGAAGCCCTGAGGACGTGCCATCCGCTTCCATTGAGCATCCGCTTAACATCCTCGCTACGTCCTCCCCCCGTCCGTTCCCTTCTGTTGTTGTCCGCTCTTATGCAAATTTGGGGCACTTTTGAGAGCGGATAACAACGGATGGAACATTTTCTCGTCCGCTGTGTCCTTTTTACATACGTTTTGCATCCGTCGGCCGATGTGACCTAGCCTTAACTAGAGGGTATAGACAATGTTAGGTGCAAGTCTTAAATCTTCATGCCTATATCAACAAAAGAGTATCTCTAAACATAAATAGATTAAAATGTACTCTTAGTAAGAAAGACATCCCTAAAAATATTGGTTTGTAGATTATTGTCTAGAAAACATATATGATATCGATTCAAAGACAGAATAGAATTGCTTTGATCAAAATGACGATCCTCTTAAAAATATCATTCACAAACCCAATGCTGATTTTACCTATGTTTGGATTATAGTTCTCAAAAAGTTTTTTAAAGGTATAGTCAGTGGCTTCTGGTAATGTACTTTCAACATCCTTAAGAATCAGGTTGGGAAAAAAATGTTTAAACCATGAGTTAAATTTGAGGATTGTTATATTTACCTTCTCTATCCTTTGAAAGCAAATTGAGTAAAAACTTTTACTTTCACATTTGATTAAGCTTTGATTCCTGAAATTTACATTCAGTGTGAAACTGGTTGATTGAAAACTGGAAAGCAAAAATTTCCTGTACCTCTCTAAGTTTTTAGCTTTTTAACAGCTCTTCATAATCTAAATGAAGGTAAGCTTCTTTCTGAAACTGTTCTAGAGCATAAAATACCAACAACTATTTTAGTAAAATTTCAAAATAGTATCTATGAAACATGTGCCTTTAACAAATTTAAAGCTGGTAATACCCCCGCTCCCCATTAAATACAATTAAAAACAGACCAAGGATCTGAGAAAATGGATTAAAATAAAATACCTTGCAGGCTGTACAAGAGAATTTTTTGGCTTCTTGGAACATACTCTGACATACTCTTTTTTGTTTGCATTTTCTATGAACTTCACATATACTCGTTTATACTTCAATTTTGCATCTCCAAAATATCCAAGATACTAAAAGGAAAAAGAAACATGTATTTGTGCTTGCCTTGTAGTTTATAATCTTGTAAGAAATTAAGAAAACAAAAAAAAATAGATGGATCTGGGATATAACCTCAAATTAATTTAAATTTTATTAATAATTAGCTGTGTGCCAAGTAGCTTACATACTCATTGGTGAGATAAAGAGGTAATGCCTATGAGATATACTTTGGGACTTCTTAAACACTTTGCTAAGTGTTTCTTTAGCCAAAAGAGGCTTCTGTTGGAAGCACCAGAAAAGACTTTTGCACTTGTGTAACTCCTGCACACAAGCCTCTTCTGGCTAATGGAACAACTGGAGGGAAAATGAAGCAATTCAGCCATTTAATTTTTGAAGTATGGGGCGTAAAGAGGGCATAAAGCACTATCTGAAGTTCTTCACAAGCCCAATGATTATAACCCAGTGTAGTTAAGATTTCTTGACTAAAAAAGTACTAAAAAGTACTTCTTAGTGCTAACTTCTGCAGAAGTTTTTGTTTTTCATTCTTTAAGACAATGTTTCATTTTTCAATAAATTCTACCAATTATAATGAAAACAGATAATTTCATTAATTCATTCCATTTATGTGGCTAACTATCTCAAGTATATAGCTTTGGGCAGACCACAGAAAACAGGCATTAAAAAGTATACTATAACAGACCTATTTTTTCTTCTTCTATTCAATTGTGTCTGATTCTCAGACTCTATAAGATAAGTCCCTGCAATTTTCCTGGCAAAGTTTCATTCTTCCCCCAGAAGCGGTTTGCCATTGTTCCTTCTTAGGACTGACAGAGTGACTGGCCAAAGGTCATTCAACAGGCTTTATGCCTAAATCAGGACTAGAACTCACAATTTCATGGTTCCTGGCCTGACTGCCTTAACCACTACACCAAACTGGCTCACAGTGTTAATATACAGTGTAACCATTTTACCACCTAATATGGTTAAAGCTGTATGTCTACACTTACACTATTAGTAGCTGCAAATTCTCTTTGTCCATCTCGTACTTCAGGTACAAACTTTTGCAGCAAAGCCTTTTGAACTTTCCAGATGGATGGAGGCTCCACTCCTCTTTTTAAAGCAGCCTATAAGGACCAAAATGAAAAGCACTATTAGTATTTGAAGTACTTGCATACATTTTAGACAATTTTTTTCTGGAGGAATAAATCAATGGTTCATCATTTTATAAAAATTCTGTTTTAAATTATAACATAGTGTACATTTCAATCCTTGTAACCACATATTATCCCACTAACACATCAGTATAGTGTGTCCAAAGTTCTTTGTGCATTTTATCATAGTCTTCTACTTGAACTTTTTCCATTTCAATTTTCAATAAGTTTATACATTTTAGCTATTACACATTCACTATTTATACATAGTTCAACTTGAAATTCTATCTTCTGCGCTCAATTCCAAATGTTCTATTGACCATTTAAATCTTTCTCTTAATTTTGCATATGGAAACTATTGAAAATAAATCCCTCTGCACTTAATTGCTGTTTTGATTTTATCCTATATCCTCCATGGTCCTAATGTAACAATTCTCAATAAATTCAACATTTTTCTTTACCTACTGTTTGTTTCCTGTAAAATGTTTTTGTGCTGAGGCATTTTTGAGGACCGCCTGGATTTATGTTTGTTTCATATTGCCAATAGCTTATTAATAATTCTTAAAATCTACATTAACTTTTAATTTTATTTTGTCATAAAAACATGTAATCCAAACCTCAGATTGTGCCCTTCTGATTCTAAAATTCTCTTATTTCTCAGCAAAATCTATGCTTTCATTCAGATCAAGTGGCAGGTATAAAATATAGTTTAAAATCAGGCAATCCCAATCCTCCTTGTTCATTTGCATATTAATTTATATTTAACTCTTTTTCGCTCTTTGCTACACAAACTTACAGTAGTTATGTTTTTCTGCTACCTATTGTTGTGCATTCTGAAGTTATTTTTGGTCTTCTAAGATTTTTTCCTGTGAATTGGGAATACAAAAGCATACAAAGCAATTCAACCCAAAGAACTAACTCAAACATTGACTAAAACAGATGGTGGCAATCTACTACTATAAATGAGGTGTAGAGTTATTTTTCTCATGCATAATAATTCTTTTAAGTACCTGGGACTTCCGGTTTGGGCTTCTTTGGCAACAGACCGAAATCCGCGATTGTGTGCGGTTTCGATCTGTGCTCGCCGCCAGAGCGCCCCGAGCTGGGTAGATTCGGGGCAAAGCCACCCCGTAGAGGTGGTGAAGAGGGAGGAGATCGCCAGCAGGGTTGAGGAGAGCCACATCTCTCCTCCCCAGCTGGCCATTATTCCCTTTCCTGAAGGCGGTTGCAGCGATGGTCAAAAATGGCCACCTCAAAGAAGAACCTGACTGGAAAAGATTGTGAGTGAGGAAGATAAGAAGAGAAAGCTTTCACTGACTGGGTTGAGCTGAAAAAGCAATAACATAAGATACCCTGGTATCTGAACTATAAAGAATAATACTGTTCCCAAAGATTTCTGAAGTGGCAAAGGAGAGAGAGAAGGGAAAATATTTGGAGTTTTTTTTCTTTCCTTCCTCATACTGACAGCTAAGAGACTTAAGTAAGAAATTGAAAAGAATTCACTTTGATATTAATTGGCATTCAAGCTGAAAATAAAATGTCAAAGGGATAATAAAGATTTCTTGGATATTTAAAAATTTTAAAAAGAAGGAAAGGCTAGTAAAGGAAAAAACAAAAGGGTGGGATCTGGAAAAATGGAAGAGATCACCTGGAAGTAAAAGGAATTAACAGTGAAACCTTAACAAGATTCCTAAAAATATATATTCTAACTGAAACTTTGTAACAAGATAATAGAACCCCAGGAAGAGAAAGAGGAAAAAAGAAACAAGAAGAAACAGCCTTGGATTATTTGTATTACTTGGTGATTTTTGGATTTTTGGTTATTGGATTTAAATGACTAAAATCAATAGGGTGGTTTTTTTTAAAAGTGTTCAAAATGGCATCACTCTTGGAAGAACTGAAAATGGAACTTAAAAAACAGAAAGAAGATGCACAAGAAGGAAGAGGTTTTTTTGGCTTGCTATTTCAATTTTCAGAAATGGAGATCTTGAACTATGAGAAACAACAAGAAATGCTTGAAGAACAAGAAGGGCAGGACAAAGAAGAAGCCTTCTTTAATGATCAAGTAATTCTATGTGGGGAAAAAAAGGAAAGGGAGGAAAGAGAGTGAAAAATTTAAGATTTGAAAAAACAACCAAAAAAGAGAACAGTTTGAAAAGCAATTACAATATTATGAAGAAACAGAAGAGAGGTTTACAGAAAAGAAAATTAGAGAGACAAGGGGTCAAAAAGGGGAGGGAGAAGAAGAGGGGGAAGAAAGAAAGGAAAAGAAGTTATAAAGGACAGAAACAGGATATAGAGAAACAGGGAAAATGTACAAGGATTAAAGGTATAAGCCTATTTAGAAGACATAGATGGGTGAATGGGTGAAAATTTAATTGAAAGAGAGGATTCTGCAAGGGTACATAAGATAGCATTGTTATATTAGAAATAGAAATGAATTTAGAAAATATGAAATAAATGTGAAATAAATGTGATTAAAGTGATAGATAAAAATACTTATTGTAATGTAACTGAATGTTTGTTAACAAATAAATGAAATAAAGAGAATGAGAGAATGAAATTAGGAAAGGATGGGAACATTTTGTTATTAATGATTTATAAAAATTTAAGCGCAGAGAGATATGAAAGACATATGAAAAAAATTATGGAAATATTACAAGTGTTCCTAAGGAAGTATGATATTTAATTGAAAAGAAATGTTAAAGATATTAATTAATATTAATGGAAGATTGTAACTAACATTAATGGTTGAGCCAAATTGGAATAGAATGAGTATTTTATGTATTATTGTTTTATATATATATACATAAGAAAACCTCAGAAAACATATATATATATAT
>BLBF01000017.1:12161737-12221791 GCA_015471245.1 Laticauda colubrina | reverse complement strand
CCATCATCAGGCTTCTGTATGGATATGGGTCTTACAGCTCCTGGTTTCTGATTGGCTCCCAGCCAATCAGAATAGACCAGCCTCAAATTTAAAACCAGGAGCTGTAAGACCCATATCCATACAGAAGCCTGATGATGGCAGATGAGATTCTGCTGAAACGTTGCTACAACTTTAACAGAACTACAATGACGTGGGATAATACCCGAAGGAAGCTGAACAGCATATATATAAGAATGTACCAAGCAGAATTCGATTGGCAAACGTTATGTGTTATAAAATAGAGGTTAGACATTGAATGTTATAATTGTAAAGGCATAAATTGAAGTTTAAATAAGATTTGAATGGATAAAAATGAAAAGATATACAGGTGTCATACTCCAATTAGTAATTATAGGGGAAAACTTGTTTAATAAGAAAAGAAAATATGAAATTGAAACAGGACAGACAAAAGTATAAACATAATGATTAGAAAGATATAGAAACTTAGAAAAATATATGTAATTGAACTTAGAAAGGAATGAGATAATTAAAAACAAGGTTGAGAAGAGAAGTGAAAAATCACTGAGAAAATGCTAAAATAGTAATAAAATATGGAATAGAATACAAAGATGAATATGAAATTGAGTTTGTGTCTGCATGGAAAAGTGATAACCCAGGATCATGCTATTCTCAAAAAAATATATTTTATTTGTATAATGTTTTATGAAAACCCAAATAAATTTTTTTACAAAAAAAAAAATTCTTTTAAGTCCCTTATCATTGTCGTACCATGACTGCTGACATCTCAATTTCAAGAATTTGGGTTATCCAGAAAGAGAATACATATTTTACCAAGCAGTAACTATATTAAAGCTATAATTGACAATTCTGTAAATTTCAGACTTTCAGACCATCTTTGTAATACAAGCTCAAACTATCTAACTTAATGTTCCAACTCTTGAATTGCATGAAAAGGCAACTGGAACCAAATTTAAATATTCCTTGAGCTGTTATAATTTTTGTTTAACAACAATTTTTAAAAATTTTTTAAACCTAACTGCTACTGATTTACAACAACAGGACATCCCAATTAATTATTCCACAAATCATGAAAATAATTATAAAATAAATTTCATTTATTTCTTTCGAATGGAAAGAATGGAAATAAATTTCATTTATTTCTTTTCTGATGGAAAAATATTATGGTATTTTAGTAATAAATAAGATTAAAAAAATACAAAGGCAGAGAGATGGTATACCTTTAGTGGTTCTATATCTTCAATCTTCACTACAAATTCATCACGCTCTCTGTATATGCCTTCGCCATCACTGTCTCCATGGTCATCTTCAGTATATCCTTCTATTGCAACCAATGCTTGTGGTTTTGCTAACTGATCTGTAAGAACACTCTCCATTTCACATTGTGCTACACAAATTTTCACCTGAGCATCTGCCACCGTAACAGTCATTTGGGAAGCTTCCTTCTTTACAACATCATTAGTGATGGCTTGAGAATATGTTTTGTCAATTTCTAAAGCACAAAACAAGCACTTCAAGAATTTGAATTCATTTTCATATTTTTAACACAAATAACTTAAGCCTGCAAATTACCAAATGCAAAATATTAGCTGCTCTGATTAACATTAGCCCCCAGAGTCACCTTGTAAGAGAGATAGGTGGTGTAAAAAATAAATAAATAAATTTGGCAGATTTCTCAGATTCTAGGAATTCTCTCTCTATATTTTTATATATATTTTATACATATATATATATAAAAACATTTAAAATTTACCTTGCCTTTCATATAAAAACAATGTATCCACATATCTGATCTCGTCATAGAAAAATTACATGCTGAAAATATTTAAATGACAAAAGCAAACAAACCCCATATACATTTCTAAAAGTATATATTATATATATTCTACAGGCAAATCTAAAATTATTTGTAGAGGTTTTTTTTAAAAAAATCCTCATTTGGGTAGAATATTTAGATTTAATTTTAAACAAACAATTTTGGCAGTTTATAAAAAGATTTTTTTAAAATGCAAATTCTATATAACATAACTATTTACTGTTTTCATTAAACAGCATTTAAAAGCACTAACAAGCTTAAAACTTAATTACTTTCAAAACATGTATGTAACTCAAAGGAAAAGATATATTTATTGGTTATTGGACTAGTTTAATTATATCTTTATTTAAAGCTACATTTAAATTAAAACCATATATCTCATCACAAACTTTACCTGACTTTGTCTTTGTATCAGATGATGATAATGGAGCATATATGCTCTTTTGGTTGTTCCTCACATTATCTTTATCAAAAGAAAAAAAAGGCAGGGCTTCTGACTTTATTTTAGGATCTTCATAATTGTTCTTAACTGAATTTTCAGCAGAGCCATCAAAGGATGAAGTAGCTGTTGCTATCTGTGCTTTTGAAATTGGCAACTGACAAGGGGCTCTAATAAGTGGGGTGACAGGTCTTCTTACACGATTAGGAACACGGACAGCAGGTGCTGAAAACTGCTGTCTGGGTCCAGATTTTAAGAAATCTAAAAAAGATGCAATAAATCCTGTTCTTACTTCTGGCTGCTTTTCTTCCACCTCTTTAATTTTCTGCCTCATTTTTTCTTGATGTTGATAAGTTTCATGACAGTTTTCAGGAACAGAAGAGTTGATATCAATACCTCTTGAATTTTGACGTTTGCACTGCCCACCTCGTTTCAATTGCTTCTGATTTGTATCAATTTCACTGACATTTTTAATTTGATTCTGTCCTCTGTCCTTTTGCTTTTGAGGGTCCTCTTCTGATAAAAGTTGGATCCTTTCTTCGGTATTACTACCGTTTTCATTTCTTGGATGCTGCATAGATATTTGTTGCAGTGCAACTTCAGCATTGTCACTTGCCATGCTATAATCTGTTTTTGACACTGCAACCTCTTCATTTAGAGTCCTACTACTTGAAGTAAGGTCTATATCTTTAATATGTAATGTTCCATCCATATGAACTTTGTTTTTAGCTTCAGACTCATTCTTCGTACTGGACTGTTGCTTAACTTGACTAGAAACCTGTTCCTGACTTCTTTCGATTTCAACTGTTGTAATTCTAGTAGGAATACCTTGGGCGGAAATCTCAATGTGTTGTTGGTTAAGGTTCCGATCTTTTGTTTGTTCTGCAGGCACTGCTGTTAAATTTAGGGTAACATGACCTCCATTTAAAGAAATATTATTCACACCAAGTGGCTTTCCAGAAAGTGCAGGGGATGAGTTGAAGCTAGGAGTCACATGTCTGACATCTATTGTATGAAACTGAGATTTAGGGCTACCTCCATTTTCAACTGACTGAATTTCTTCGTCATTGGCTGTTGATTTTGCAAATTCAGATGGTGTTACTCCACAAGCTGCAGCTGTGGCTGCCAAGATATCATCTACATTAGACAGTATATTCCTTTCATCATTGAGAAGTACAGATTCCGGAAAACATACAGAACTAAGGGAAACAAATTGATTCTTAGATTCATGATTTGGCTGTCCAAAATGATCTTTAGGTGTCAAATGATGTTGTAATGGCTTTGATGGTTCAGAAAGGTTAACTTTCAAAACTTCAGAGTGTTGCGAATGAAGCTGCTCCTGAGAATGCCTTCCATTACTTTGAATCATATGACCATCCACTTGTAGATACTGCTGAGAATTCATGTGTTGCACTTGTGGAACACTTTTTGTGTATCCTAAACCAGATTGCAATATTGACTGCTGAAGCATTTGCAAATCACAGGGGGATTCCAGAAGTACCTGTGAAGTAGGCAAGCATAGCTGATGGCTGTGTCTTATGGGCTGAGTATGAAGCTGAGATGGTGAAGTAACAGAATGAATCTGTTGCTCTGAGACTTTAACTTCATGTACCTTGTGCATAAGAGACTCTTGCTGACTAAGTTCTTTACTGTCTGTATTTACTTGTGCTGTTGACAGTAAACTACTTGCTTTTTTAATATCATGGTTCACTGTATTGGTAATATGGCTAATTTGTGTTACAGAGTTAACTATGGTTTCCTCTTTTTTTGACCCTTGAAAAGTAAGCCCAACAATTTGATCTTCAAGACGAGAGTTACTTCTTATTACACTTTGAGAGTAACGATTATCCGCTTTCGAAATTTTGTAAGTTGTATCCTGAGCATTAATCTCACCATCAGTAAGTCTCTGAGGAGAGGAATCAAGAGATGCTTGCTGCTGCAGTGCCTGAAAATTATGCATTGGGAACTGATCATCTTGTTTAGATGTTTGATACAAATTAGGATCAGATTTCCTTTTAATGTATGACTTTGTATCCGAGGAAGATCTGTTGTTCTGCAATGCTGGTGAATTAGGTGTTACTTCAAAAGGAGTTGACTGTACAACTGGCAAAAATTTTTGAGATTGTGGAGAGGATGATTCTTGTACCTGAGAATGCAATGAAATATAGTTCTGGGGAGGACTTGTAGTTGATAAGTTTTGAATATGAGAAGAAAATGTTTCTGAAGGATTAACAACTGACAAGACCTGTGACTGAGATGAATAGTTAATCTGTGGCTGGCTAACTGTTGACATACCCTGAGAATGACTGGAAGAATAGTTTTCAGACTGGCTGCTCGAAGAAAGATTCCTTGTTTGCCCAGAGAAGGTATTTGAAACTGATGTTAATACCTGTTGATCAGATGTGTATGGTAGCACCTGGCTTTCGGATGTAGTAGCTTCTGATTGCCCAGCAAAAGAAAGTGTTTTGTATAATGATGGTAATTTCTCAATCTTGATGGCTGAGAATACTTGTGCATGACTAACAGGTGGCACATTCTGTGACTGTGTTGAAATATAATTTTGTGACTGACTTACTGAGAGGAGACTAGGGAGCTGTGCCATAGAATAGATTTGTGCTTGACCAGCTATTACAGAGTTCTGGTTCTGTGCAATTTTGGAATAACTTTGTGTCTGTACAGAAGGGGCTACACTTTGTGATTTAGGTGTCTTTGTTGATCTCGTTGGTTGCTTTGTAGAACACTGTTTTGCCTTTGTAGTGGAAACAGATGGGAAATCTGGTGACGGAACTGCTGATGCATACGACTGAGCAAGTTCCACTGAAACCTGAGAGGTTTTCTGCTGTGGACCACTATTGCTCACCTGAGTAGCATCGCCAGCTGGGCTACAAGTTGATTGGCGGGGTGCATCCTGAAAATCAGATTCATTTGAACTTGGTAAATAGTTCTGTAGGGAATGCTGTGAACCAGTCAGTTGTGCCTGAAGAGACTGTGTGTTTGAAGGCCGCTGATGGTGTTTAATTACACTACATTCACGCTGCAGTGCTCTTTCAATGGAGGCAGTAGAACCAGTAAACAGTGTTGAGTTATACAACTGTGGAGTCTGCTGAGCTCCTCCACCAAATGACGAAGGCAATAGACTGAACTGTGGCTGTAGGAGATGTGGTGCAGATTCTTGAGCAGAACGATATGTTGAAGACTGTGGTGGTATGCTGGTACTTAATACATAACTGCCCAGACGGTCAAAAGTCAGTGCAGGGGGAACTGTGCCTTGGGGTGTCTTGATTTGCAATAAAGGGTCATGAGCAGTTAGAAGCCCATTTGAAGTTGCATTAAAAGTTGTGTCCTGAAGTGTTAAAGAAGGAGTAGTAGCAAAGTTTCTACTGTTAAAAGCATTGGTATGTTGATAAACTGAGGTTGGTGGAAAGGTTCCAGATGTTGGAAGGGTTCCAGTAACAAACAGCTCAGATGATGAATGCATGCCTGCTTTAAAAGACACACACAAAATGAGATGTAATCAGTCATTAATGAAAAATGAAATATAAAACTGGTACTAATCATTTCATTTAATCTTGAATTTAATCCCCAAAAACATTTCATCTCAGTATTTGAAATGCACTCAAAGACTTGGTGCTAAATTCTCTCTAGATTTTGAATTTACATATTTAGCAGGCAGTACCAAAACAGTCTTTTCAATTGCTTTATCTCATGCTAAGAAGATTGGTGGAGAGGGGATGAAGCATTTTGTCCTTAACATAGGAATGCAGAGGGATATATGAGACCAACCATGATTAAATTACAGTCCAGAAACTCAACTGACTTCATAAATCCTAGTCCCACCTTCAGAAACAGGGTAGCAAGAATAGTTTCAGAAATTTGGTAATGCTAGGTAAGTTGCTTCACTGAAAACATAAGAAAATCATATATACTCATGACCTGGTCACCTCCCAAATTGATTACTGTAACTTGCCCTATATAAGGCTGCCCTTGAAGAGTATCCAGAAGCTAAGTTTATGCAAAATTATCTGTATTAATAGCTTCTTTCTTACAATCTTGCTTTTATTTGTTCATTGTTTTAACTGGTTTTATAGAATGCCTTAATCACTAGTTTTATTATACAATGCTTAGAATCAGTTTGTGAGAGAGGGAAACATAAATTTGACAAATAAATAAAACCTTATATGTTTGTTTGTCCCAGTGTTTAATACTTAAGCCTTTGCTTTCCATCCTCATGATCAATGGACTTTTGATCATCCTTTTCCCAATCTGGAGCTAGGAAGGCTTCTAATCATTGCTGACATTATGATTCACACCAGCCTTAGTTGCATTGGTTTCTATCTTGACAGTTTCAGCTATTAAAGGTTATTTTATAAGAGACAGGAATCTTTCCCATCCCATTGAAAACTTTCTTTTTTGCTTCACATTTTATTATGTCACCAATAAGTAGAATTATGCTAAATATATTCCCACAGTAGAATGCATTGACAGTTTTGCAATTTCTTCATCTGTTTCTACCATCACAATCACAAATTTTCTTAGCTGTCTTCTCTCTAGAATAATCCTCCAAGCCTACATAGATCATATTCTATGTAGATAATAATAGAAATAATCAATCATCCCCAATCCAGTGAAGTAAGTCTTCCCTGCATAGTAGAAGCTTCCTATTCAGAGATGAATGGCTCCAGATCTAAGCCAATGTTATATAATTTTTACACAGAGATATATTGAAATGATGACCAAAATATTAGAAATATGTCACCTGGTTGCCATGTGGGTGCTCTAAATTGTGGTAAAAGAGTTGTTCCCGAAGAAACAGTCGGAGTATTGCGAGATTCAATTGCAGAGAGAAAATTCATGACTGATGTTTCTTTAGTGTTGCTATTGCTACTGTGTGTAGTATTATGAAAAATTCCAGGAAGACCTATAAGAATAAGTACATCACATATGAGCTTTATACTAGATAAACTTCAGCACTTAAATATCTAATCAAAATATTCAATCACAACATTGTAGTTGAGTTTTGGTAATGGCCAAAAAGCTCTACTGTAATGTTCTGACAGTTTACTTAACAATACAAGTGGCTGAAAGTAATAAAGAGAGGAAATATACAATAATATTACAAAGTATCTACAAAAACCTTCATTTATGTTGTATTTAGCGCATTATTAACTGAAGGATGAAGGGAAGGAAGGAATGGGCAATTTTCACCAATTCCACCCTTCTGTAAATCTCCATGCTTTGAGCTCCAGGAAACAAAGTGCGGTCAGAGAAATTTTTCCCTCCCAAACTTTTTAGCAGGTATAACAGGTATATCAACATATATCTCAACAATTCTCCTGAAATGTATTCTATCACTTGTCAGCTCTCAACTATTTTAAAAGAAAGGCATCTATTTCATAAATTATTATTACCAGAAGGATGGGGTGTGGTAGTGTACACAGGAAGCTGCTGAGAAGCTGTATATGTTTGTCTAAGAAGATCCGCTTCAGAGTGTGATGAATGTCCACTTCCATAGTTTAAACTTCAAAAGGCAATTAAAAAGAAAGACAACACACACGTAGATGAAAATGTCAATTAACCAAAACATAGTGAGAGAGATTAATATTACAAGTTTAGATGTTTATGGTTGAGCAGTGACTGATCCTCAAGAGTACAGAATATTAGAATTTAGGATTCTTTTGCACAAATACACAAGTATTGTAATTTAGTTAACAAGTCTAAAATAGAAAATGACTGCTTTTTTATATTCCAGAGTAATTTGTAACGTATTATTCGACTATTCTGCATTGCTAAATTTGCATTGCTAAATTCATTGCTAAATGAATATCTCAGTTTTAACAGTATTGCAATACACACACCTACCAGTGGTGGGATTCAATTTTTTTTACTACCAGTTCTGTGGGTGTGGCTGGTGGGCGAGGGGTAGCTTGGTTACTGCTACTTGGTTAGAAGGTTACTGCAAAATCCCATTCCCTCCCCACCCCACACAACTGTTTTCCAACTCCATTTTCTTGTGCAGGGCAAAAAAAGAAGACCCAGCTCATCAGCTGGGATGCAGTAGGCAGAGAATAGATGGGGGCAGGGACAATCAAGAGGTGGTGTTTGCCAGTTCTCTGAACTACTCAACTATTCTGAACTACTCTGAAGCTATCAGTTCTCCAGAACTGGACAGAACCTGCTGAATATCCACTTCACACGCACACACACACACGATTTCTAAAATATTATGCACACAGGATCTAGAAGAGATTCATAGGCAAATCTCTTTTTCAAACCAGAAATATACTTCTGACTTCATAAGGTAGCTTCAGAAAGCATTGCTAGGTCTGAAAAACATGAGCCAAAAGACCCATGGCCTTCAAGCAAGACAAAGGATTTTCTCATACACGCTAAGAGTGTCCAGGAAATGGGTATGACTCCTCCTACTGATGTCACAGAGGTGGGTCTGCTACTATAAAACCAATCAGCCTTGGCCGCTCACCATCTTTTTGACTCAGCTCTTGACTTAGAGCTTAAGTCTCTGGAAGATAATCTGAGTTTAAAAGACTTTACTTGATATTTGATAAGGGTTTCTTTCCCTCGTTGTTTCTACTGCTCCTGGGGCTCTGGTTGAGAAAAGGCTTCAGGAGGGTGGGGATCTGCTCTCCGGCAGCGTTGAGGCTTCAGTGCTGCCTGCAAGCTGCAGCTACAGGGAGAGTTCTAACGAGCCTCCAACGCAGCCGAGGTCAGAAAGCACTGCCGGCGCTGCCGCTCTTCTTCCCACTTTACAGCTGACTCCGGGGATCAAATTTCACCGCTTTGCAGCTGTTCAGGCAAGAGCAAAGCAGCTTGGGGTCAGCAGGACCTCTTGAGCTATGAGAACATTGAGGCTGTTCTTGGGCTGCCGCACATGGCAGACAGCTATTAGGGAGGTTTTGTTTTCATTTTATCCTTGGTGAATACTGATCAGGTCTCACAGCCTTAAGGCCCAGTCCCACTGGCCGATGGATGCAAAACGTATGCATAAAGGACACAGCGGATGAGCAAAATTTTGGGGGTGGCTCCATCCGTTCTCATCCGCTCCAAAAATTTGCATAAACAGAACGGAAAAGAACAGACGTGGGTAGTATATAGTGGGGATGTTAAACGGATGTTCATTGGAAGCCAAGCAGATGACACCTCTGAAGGGGTTCCGGGGGAGAATTTTGAAGCAGACGCATAGCGGAAGAGGCGGATGCATAGCGGAAGGGGCGGATGCATAGCAGATGAAACGGATGCATCACGTACGCCTATAGGAAACAAAGGGGATGCCGCATGGATGTATATCGGATGCAAAGCGTTCACTGTGCATGCAGGGGGTATGAATTGCATCCGCTCCGGGGATATAAAAGGATGCAGCACACACGCAGTCAACATACGGGGAAAGACGTGCTGCCAGATACATCTTGCAGGAACACCATGGTTCGTCAGTCAGGCAATAAAGTTTAATAAAGTTTATCTTTGCTTAAGACACTGAATAAAGTTTACTTGGTTCATTTTGTTTACTTAATAAAGTGTTGGTAAAAACTTTGAAAAAATGGTTAAGCCTTTGCATACTTGTGGAACAGATAAGGATAGTTGTGGGATAGATAAACCTCCAGTGCAACCATAGTGGGACTGTATGGTCCACCATCCCATCTGCCACACATATGGACCTTTATTATCAACAACAATTTATTCATTGATCAACACATTTTAAAATAAACAAAGCTCTTTATTAATGCCCTATTCATTGTAGGACCCCTCAACATACATGACACAATCTCATCAGTGTTATGCAACAGTCTCAAGGAAGCATCCATTATCATCTATCATCCTGTTTTGCCACTCCACTGCTCCAGCTGGGGAGTTGCACCAGTGTTTCAGGAGGTTGCATTGCTTCTTCCCTTCACGTGAAGCTCTGTTGGGGCCTTGTACATCCACAGTGTCTATCAGGTTACAACCTTGCCTCCATTCACCAGGTTCAATGTCCCCATTCCCTTGTTCACGGTTGACAAGTCTGTTCTGCAACACTGGGTAGTGGGTGCGCATGAGATTGTGCAGGATGTAGCAAGCTTCCATGATGCTCCTCAGTGACTCTGGGTCATGCTGCATGGTGGTGAGAAGTATCTGGAACCTGTTGGCCAGGATGCCAAAGGCGTTCTCCACCACCCATCTTGCCCTGGACAGCCTGTAGTTGAAGATCCTCTCTTCACGGGTGAGGCATCTGGAAGTGTAGGGCTTCATGAGGTAGGTTCTGAGGGAGAAGGCGTCATCCCCCACGATGAAGTAGGGCACTTCTTGTGTGTTGTTGGGCAGGGGGTCTGGATCTGGGAAGCCCATGATGAGGTTGCGTTCCAGCCCCTCCTTGAAGTCACTGGCGTTGTATACGTGGGCATCTGAAGCTGACCCATTGCCTGAAACATCAATGTACATGAACTTGTAGTCAGCATCAACCACGGCAAAGAGGATGATACTGAAGAAGCCCTTGTACTTGAAATAAGTGGACCCTGATTTGGCTGGAGCTTTGCAGGCCACGTGCTTCCCATCTATGGCTCCAACCAATGGTGTGGGGAAAATTCCACCTCTGATACCACTCTTCTGCAAGTTTTCTCCAGCCTTGTTCAGTGGTGGGGCACCTGAGGAGCTCCTCCACGTATTCTTCAATGATGGCCTGTACCACTTCTCTGACCAGTTTGCTGATGCTGTTGTGTGGCACCCTCCATGCAAACTGCATGTTTCTGTATGTGGTTCCAGAGGCCAGGTGCCGCAGAGTCAGTGCCACCTTCAGTCCAGGGTCCAGGTTGGGACGGAAGTTGGTGCTAGGCTTGGTCAACCTGGGTCTCAGACGCTGTACAAGTTCGTCAAACATGGCTGGTGGCATCCTCATGAAGTGATGGAATGCACCAGGGTCTTCATTCCTCAGCTCCACCATCAACTGGTCATACAGTCCAAACTCCATTCTTCTCACGATCCATCCTCGGACCCACACAGCTCTTGGACGTCTCCTTCTTCTCCTTCTGTGTAAAACTTGAAACAGTCTGAACAGGTTTTGGTTCTGGTAATGAATGAGCGCAGCTATCATATGGACTGTTTCATCATCTATGGTGGAGAACAATTGATGATGTTGAAGACCAAGACCAAGGGTGATGAGGTCTGTACACCACGGCTGCTGTACTCATACTGAGATCCAGATGACTTTCTCCCCCTTTTTATAGAAAATATCGGTTGTCCGCTAGGTGCCCTTCTACATACTCTAGACATACTCCAGACATCCTAAATATACGAGATACATCCCAGAAACAAACGTTTTGTCCATTTTGAATACTTTATATATAAGATGCATACGCTTACATCCTTTCTATTTCCGTGCTACTAATGCTGTGTAGACATTCCGTGTACCTTTTGTTTCCTCCCTCTTTCTGTTTTCAGCTGCAGCGGATGTGAGTTGAGGGGATGGCCAGAGGATGCAGAGAGGATACAGTGGACGTTTCACGGATGATAATGGACATAGAACGTTTGTTGGCCGTATATGTCACGGATGTACATCGTTCGCGGCGGAAAGTTCATCCGTTCAAAATGTTTTGTGCAGCTCAAAACTTTTTGCGCAGATGAAATCGCAGTGGACGGATGCTCGACGGATAGAGCGTATGAAACACGTATGCAGTGAGTACACAATGGATGCATTGCGTTTTCCAATGGATGGCAAGCTTTTTTTAACGTTTTACATCCTCTTTGCATCCGTAAGTGCAATGGGACCGGGCCTTTAGAGCTCATTTGGCCCTCGCTACAGGCTGCACTTAAAGTGGGGAAGCTCTCAGCGCCTCCTGTGTCTGTCCTGTTAGCGTAATGGAGAAGGAAGCCTCGCATGCAGCCTCCATGGGGCCAGAAGAACTTTGTGATTCTCCAGCCCCTTTTAAGACAGGAAAAGACAAAGGCGTTCTACAGAGAAGTGTTTGCTAAAATCAAAACCAAAGCCCTAGCTCCTAAAAAGGCTTCCAAATCAGAGATTAGGGCTGAGAAGACATGCTGCTTTGGAAAAGCAGTTTGAAAAGACATTTGCACAGATGAGAGATCAGATTCATCAGTCCTCCCAGCATGGGAAGCTGCAGGTTTGCCCTGATATGTCTGCGGGGGGGAGTGGCCTCTACCTCTGCTAGTCACCTTTTAGATTGGTCCCCTGAGAGAGTGGAGGGGGAGCATATTCCCTAAGACTTGAGTAAGAAGGGTCCTTCTTCCAGACAGACATCCTGGGGTCCAGGACCTTCCCTTCCATTGGGTCACTGGGTACAAGCAGGTCACATGCCTATGCCAACACCTACTTATACTCCTATGACTGCTGGTATGCGTCCCTCAGAACCCCTTCAGGCCATTGTCATGATGACATCAAGGATATGGTGGCTGTTGCCATCAGACAGGGTATAACTGAAGGGTTTCAGCAATTCCTTCGCCCTCAAGGAGGTCAGTCCTTGTTGTCTTCTTTGCCCCATGGGGTGGCTCCTTCTTTCAGAGTTTTCCCTAGCCATCAGCCAGCTCATTCTGATTGGGGGGAGGAGAAGATTATACTAACCCTTCTGATCACAGTCACTACTCTCACTCTGATGAGGAAGAGGGTGAGACTGTTGATCGCAATATGTCTGAGGAGGAAGAATTTAAAGCTGATCAGCTTTCCTCTACTGGGGTTTTCAAACCTTCCCTTTTTAAACCTCTCTTACACAAAGCCTTGGTTACGGCACAATTGACAGCTGAGGAAGTGGCCTCAGATGGCCCCTCCAGGCCACAGTGATTCTCTATTCTCATGATTCTCATGTTCACAAAACCAGTGATTCACACTGAGATTCTCCCTTCTCCTACCATATTCCTGGATCTGGTTAGGGAACAGGGTATCTCCCCAGGGACGGGACCATGGCCTTCATCACATGATAGGTGGTTTTACAATGTGGGACTGGCTTTGGCCAATGCCCTCATTGTCCCTATGGTAGATGCCCCGGTGGTGGCCTCTTTCTCCTCATCAGGCACACCCACTGAGCCTGAGGATGTGCTTAAGGAAGAAGATATGAGGTCTGAACAAACCCTCAGACGCACTCACCAGGCTGCAGCATGGGCTACCAGGGCATCTACAGTTGCCTCGTTTTTCACGAGGTCCTCATTGTGATGGCTCCATCAGCTTCAAGAAAGACTCCCGGCCACTGATTCCAGGGCTCACCAGGATCTTAACAAAATAATTGTGACTGCAGAATTTATGGCTGATGTGACCTTGGACTCAGCCAAATTTGCCTCCAGGGCAGTGGCTTCCTCTGTGGTGACCAGATGATTCCTTTGGCTTCGGATCTGGCAGTCGGATGTGAGACGCAAATGGAAGTTGGCATCGGTCCCCTGCTCAGGGGATAAGTTGCTCGGGGAGGCTCTGGAGCCTTACTTGGTCGAAACCAAGGACAAAAGTTCTCTCTACAGCAGGGAAGAGGTCAGAATATCGACCAGCCATGTTCAGATCTGAATCCACATCATAATTATCTAGAGGCTAGAGATTGTTCCTTCAACGCAAGACCAACGTCCTGAGGCTTCAAGCAGACAACAGGCCTCGGGTAAACGGCCTTTTCGAGGGGGAGGAGGTCGTTCATTCTGTCACTCAAAATAAAGAGGTGGCTAACCCCCTCCATGGGTGGCAGTTTGGCCTTTTCACCTCTCGATGGGAGGAGTCAACTTCAGACGCCTGGGTACTGGAAACGGTACGGTTTGGCCTGCGGCTTGAGTTTATATCTCATCCCCACAATTTTTTGTTCGATGCCCTATATAAAGGGACAGATCTCAACGGGACCTCATGGAGTCAGCCATTCAACACCTGGTTGAAATTAGGGCCATTGAGATGGTTCTGATGGAACGAGGACTGGGTTTCTACTCTCGACTCTTCATCATCCGGAAGCCTTTGGGGGGATGGAGGGCCATCCTTGACCTTAAACAACTAAACAGGCTTATTCCATACGCTTTAAACTTTGCATTCCATTTTTAGAGAGTATATGATCTCACAGAGGCTTACCTCCATATACCTATTTGGCCTCATCACCGCCAGTTTCTCTGTTTCTGTTACCAGAATGTCCACTTCCAGTACCGGGCCCTTCCATTTGGTCTTTCATTGAAGCCCAGGATCTTCACAAAAGTGCTGGCAGTTCTGGCATCACCATTGAGGGCTATTCTGGTGAGGGTCCAGTGCCATCTGGACAATATGCTGATTCAGTCGCAGTCCATCGGTTCGGCCCATCAAGATCTTTGCATCATGGTACAGTGCCTGCGAGACCATGGTTTCTTTATCAACCTCAAGAAAAGCCATCTCTCCCCTACGACCAGGCTGCAGCATCTCAGGGCGATCATCAATACTCTCCGCTGCCAAGTTTTCCTCTCCCCAGAACGCAGTGAAAGCCTCAATGCTTTTACTATCCAGATCAGAGGACAACGCACCGTTCCACTGTCTCTCCTGTCTCAGCTCCTGGGGAAGATGATCTCCTGCATTGGCATTGGCCCATGGGCTCGCCTTCATGCACGAGCGCTTCAGTGGTTCCTGCTGCCATTCCAAAGGGCAGGCACCAGCCATTCATCAATAAGAGTGCAGGTTCCACCTCAGGTTCTTCATTCCTTCAGGTGGTGGCAGTCCCAGGCAGTAGTGCAGGGCCTTTCCTTCAGGGAACCAAACAGGGCCCTGCTCACCACGGATGCAAGCCTTCAGGGCTGGGGAGCCCATATAGAGGGCAAGATAGCTCAAGGCAGCTGGGTCCCAGGGAGACAAGACTTGCCCCATCAATTGACTCGAACTCAGGGCCATTTTCTTGGCCCTGAAGCATTTCCAACACAGAGTGACGGGTTGCCACATCCTAGTCATGACAGACAATGTGGCCACAAAGGCTCATGTCAACAGACAGGGGGGCACTAGGTCCAGGGCTCTCATGAGGGAGGCAGAACACCTGAGGAGATGGGCAGAGAAGCACCTGCTTTTCCTCAAGGCAGATCACATTTCAGGTGTTGACAATGTCCAGGCCGACTGGCTGAGTTGGTCCTGGGTCATCCATTCAGAATGGAGCTTCCAGCCTTCACTGTTTCTGACATTGTCCCACAGGTTTGGCTCCCCGGCAGTGGACCTATTCGCCACTCCCCTCAACATTCAGGTAAGCAGATTCTTCACCAGGTTTCTGACCCAGGGAGCGGAGGGGACCAACGTGCTTCAGAGTCGTTGGCTTCCAGGTCTCCTTTATGCCTTTCCCCCTCTTCCAGTCATTCCGTCTGTAATCCAGAAATTGTTGGAGGAACAGGCGGAGTTGATTCTCCTGCCCTCCCCCAATTGGCCCAGGAGACCCTGGTTTGCAGATATGGTGAATCAGTCTGTGGAGGACATGGAGGATCCCGGACGACAGGATCTCCCTGAATCAGGGAGCCTTGATCCACCCAGATCCTCAGTGGTCCCGGCTAACTGCTTGGCGCTTGAGTGGCAGACCTTGAAGGAGGCCAAATTTTCTGATAGGGTGATTGACACCATTCAGGCCTCCTGGAAGTCTTCCACCTCACGCATCTACGATGCTATCTGGAAGGTCTTCTGCTCATGGGTAGCCAAGTCTGCTGCTGTGCCTTTTTTGGCACCCATTGCAGAGGTTTTAAGTTTCCTCCAGGATGGCCTTGATAAGGGTCTCACCCCCAACACTCTTTGCTCTTTGCCAAGTGGAGGCTCTGTCCTCTGTTTTGGCCTGGGACGGTTTTGATTCCTTATCATCATCCCTCCGTATGAAGGTTTGCTCAACAGGCAACTAACCTGCATCCTCCTGTTGTTCACAGATTTCCCACATGGGATCTCCCTTCAGTTCTACAGGCACTTATGGGGCCTCCCTTTGAACCCCTTAAGTCAGTTTCTCTTCAAATGATGACTTTTAAGGTGGCATTTTTGGTGGCCATCACTTCGGCCAGGAGGGTGTCAGAGTTGAGGGCTTTTTCCATTAAGCAAGATCTTTGTGTGTTCCAGAAGAACAGATCCCATGTTTGTTCCTAAGGTGAATTCCTGGTTTCACCGGGCGCAGGAGGCTGTGTTGCTGAATTTTTGCCTCAACCCACAACATGAGTTGAAGCATAGGTGGCACAGGCTGGATGTAAGGTGGGCCCTCAAGATTTATATCAAGAGGACAGAGGAATTCCGATGATCAGAGGCCATTTTTGTGTCCTTTCATCCCACCTCCTCAGATACCAAGGTGGCTCCCTCAACGATTGGGAGGCGGATTTGATCTTGCATCACCACGACCTATCAAGCTTTGTCCCTGCCAGTGCCAACAAACATCACGGCCCACTCCACTAGAAGTGCGGCTACTTCGGCTGCCTGATATATGCAGGCTTCGCTGGAGATTTGCAGGCCAGCTACCTGGGCATCACCATCACCGTTCATACATCATTGTAGGTTGGATTCCTTTCCTTTGGCGGACGCCTCCTTTGAATGGAGGATGCTTCAGCAGGTGGTTCCACAGTCGGAGTGACCTGCCCAGATGTTGACCCTCCCATGGACATGTGAGCTTTGGTATGTCCCATTTCCTGGACACTCTTAGCAGCACGTATGAGAATGGGCGTTGGTAGAATTATCTGAGAACATCGTTTCTATATATGCTGCAAGAGTGTCCAGCCCCGCCCTAGTTCGTCTGGGGGGGGGTTGTTTGGTTATAATTTGTTGGTTTATGATAACGTTATGTCTGACACGTTATGTCCGTCAAGAATCTTCACCTAAAAGATGGTGAGCAGCTAAGGCTAATTGGTTTTATAGTGGCAGACCCAGCTCTATGACATCAGTAGGAGGAGTCATACCCATTTCCTGGACACTCTTGCAGCGTATATAGAAAGGGCGTTCTCAGGTAATTCTACTGACGCCCATTTCTTGATAATACTTTAATTTTGAAAGACACTCAAGACTCTAGAAGCAAAATACAGAGCAAGCTCAATCAGTCTTTAGATCTCTAAGCAGAAGAAAGACAGGGAGATGTTTTTGATCCTTGTAGGTTTTCCAAGTACCTCAGAAACAGATTCAAACCAAAAAGCCGCTTTCATGAGTTTAAAGGAAAAGACAATGTCAAGTGCCTCCAATGTTCAATGCAATTGTGAAATATTCCATGTTTTCTCCAAGGTTTGTCCAGATATACAAATTTTGGATGGAAACCTGAACAAAGCTGCATTTATCACAGGAGTAAAACTGTTAATTCTGCATATGATAAACCAGTTATCTATGTGTGATCTGCATTCCTGTGAGGGTGTAAATTATTTCAGTGTATATTATGAAGGCAATTTCTCTTTTAGGGATGTGATCTTCTGTAATAAATCAATCACAAAAATTCTATATAAGTGCTCCATGCATATAAAATAAATTCCCCTTAGGAAGCTGATATACATGAAATTACAGCAAAGTGATCACCCTTTTATCTTACCATGTATACAGTTTTGAAAGAATTATTTCAAAAGTCATAGTCATTAGATGGCTGTATGGTTTCCCAAATAGACAAAACACTAGTTTCAAATCCCAAAAGTGATGCTTTGTTCTCCAAACAATTAAAAAAGTAAAATTTAATGGTAAATATAACAAACAATATTTCACACAGTATTATTTAGGAACAATCCTAATTAAGAAAAAAACTTAAAAGTAAATATCATTCAAATCTAAATCATCGTTATGTAACTATAATTTCCATATTAAATGTTTTTTTTTTTACAACTAATGCAGCAGAAGCATGACTGTCATATGACAGAAAAGGGACTGTCATAACATAGGTATCATTCTTTGCATTTGACAATATTAAGCTCCATGGCACAGATGTATTCTCTTCAATTATGGTAAAATAACAATGCCCCAAATTTTGTTAAATACTGCCACTCAGTTGACATACCAGCATGCATCTCTACTGCAGTCATTTATATCAAAATTATATTAGATCAAAATTTTCTCTTATAATAATCTTCTATATACAGTATATATGATTAAGCCAGGAACTTTTAAGTTAGGCTATATTAGCTGGCACACAATTGTCACTCCCTATTTCAAATTTTGTTTATGCAACTATATAAACTAAACAAAAAATTACTTCTTGACGCATGCAAGTCTACATTGACAGATCAGTGTGTCCATATAATGTAAATTTTCATTTAATGTTAGCTTACATATATTATTTCAGCACACCGCTTTTTGTACTCAATACAAGTGTGTTGTGCGGAAAAAAAAAAACTGGCCCAGTTACCTAGCTGGCTTTCATGCCTATGGCATGAAAGGAACATTTGGAACATTTTTTTCTGAATTAAGTCATATGCTTTCTATCTTCATTTCAATAAGAAGAAAAGAAAAACATCAGCATCAGACATATTATAAGTAAAGGTTTACATAACTGAGTAATTTGCTGACTATGATGATTTATTATTTGCAGAAATGAGGCCAGAGGGGAAAAACAGCCTCTAGATGGATCTATCTGAAGACTGAACTGACCAGACAAAAATTCTGTGTTTTTAATGAGTTAATTTTTATTCACTTTTGCAAAACATTCCTGAAGGACCAAATCATCGGCTCAAATGCACACAATAACTTTATCTCTTTGTACCTCTACCAGCACAAGGAGGGAGTTGGATAATAATAATTATTATTTTTAGAAATACATAATTTGGGAAAAATGACAAAAAAAATTTTTACACTAAGGTGGGCAACTATCAATCCAATATCTTCTCACAACAAAACATATACATGCTTAAAGAACAGAACAAAATATATCTATTACCATCTGATTGTATTAATCTTAGTATGTGCTTAGTAAATTAGAACAACTGAAAGCTGATGGCTTTAACATACTGGGGGTGTTCTTAAGCCCATGTCACACTGCCCAACGGATGCAAAAAGGACACAGAGGACGAGCAAAATGTTCCATCCGTTGTTATCCGCTCTTAAAAGGGGCAAAAATTTGCATAACTGGAGCGGATAACCCGGACGCGGGGAGGACGCAGGGCGGATGCAAAGCGGATGCGGAACGGAAGCCCAGCGGATGGCGCAGCCACAGGGCTTCCGGGGGGCCTCAGCAAAGCGGACGCGGAACGGATACAGTGGATGCAGAACGGATGAAGCGGATGCACAGCAGATAAAGCAGATGCACAGCAGAAGCCTAACGGATGCACAGTGGAAGCGGAACGGATGCCGAAAATTAATTGCGCATGCGGGGGGGAAGCATTATGTAAGCCCCCCGGATATAAAGGGAAGCAGCTCCCACGTGGCCAGCATTCCGAGGAAAGACCTGCTCCTGGACTCTTCGAGTTCCTTGCCTGCCCTGCCTGCATGCCTGCCTGCCAGCCTTGCTGCCAGCCTGCCTTCCAGCCAGCCTTGGTGCCTGCCTGCCTGCCTTCCTGGCTTTCTGCCAGCCTTCCTGCCAGCCTCACTGCCAGGCTTCCTGCCAGCCTTGGTGCCTGCCTGCCAGCCTTGGTGCCTGGCTTCCTGCCAGCCTTCCTGCCAGCCTTGGTGCCTGCCAGCCTCCCTGCCAGCCAGCAACCCCACAACCATGGGGAGGAAGCGAAAGCCTCAGCAACCTGCCGCCATCCCTGGCAAGAGGGACAGGGCCAACCTCCCGTCCCCTGCCCCTGACTCTGCTTCTGCTGGGGCTTCTGCTGAAGCTGCTCCTGGCGGTGGTGCTTCTGCTGGTGCTGGGGCTTCTGCTGGGGCTTACTCTGTTGAAGCTACTCCTGCTGGTCCTGTTCGTCCTGCTCGTGCTCCTGGACTTGCTCGTCCTGCTCGTGCTCCTGGACTTGCTGGCCCTGCTGGTGCTTACTCAACTGCTGCTGATCCTGGTCCTGCTGGTCCTGCTGCCGCTGCTGCTGCTGCTGCTGATGATGATCCTGCTGCTGCTGCTGCTGCTGCTGATCCTGCTGGTGAGGATGATGATGATGATGATGATTCTGCTGGTGCTGCTGGTGCTACTGCTGGTGTGGAGGAGCAGCCACTACCTGATGAGGGCCCATCTGGTCCAGCCAAAGGGAGGAAGAGGCGTATGCGACAAAGGGAGAGGAGGCAATACTATATTGAGGAGGCGCACGAGGATGAGGTGCTGGAGTGGCTGAGAGAGAACGACTACCTGTGGCGGAAGGGACACCGGCTGTAAAGGGACACCAAGCGGAAGCATGCTGCTTGGAGAGAGAAGGCGGAGAGTATGGGCTACCCTTCGGAGGTGCTCCTCGGCTGGTGGAAGCACATGCACACCTGGTACGGGAAGCTGCACCTGAAGAAATCTGGCCAGGCTACGGTTAAGCTGACGGACAGAGAGACCAATGTGTTGGCCAAGTGCAGTTTCTTGGAGGGTGAGATCCGCCACCGAGCAGCAGCCCCTCTCACAACCCTCTCTCTCAGGCAGCCTGCTGAGAGCCAGTCCTCTTCCGGCCGAGAGTCAGTCCCTGTCTCCAGGCAGGTTTCTGTGGAGCGTGCCACGGTGGAGAACCCGCGGACAGGTGTGGTAGAGGACTCCCTGGTGCGGTGGGAGAAAGGAGACATCGAGTCCACCACAGTCCTACCCGCATCCACCACCCCCAGCTCTGCCTCTGCAGAAAGGCAGAGAGCTGGACAGCAGGAGGGGCAGAGCCACACTGTCCTGCTGGAGATCAGGGCCACCATCCGCACCAGCATAGATCTCCTCTCTCAGCTGGTCCACACCGACTCCTCATCCTCCAACCGCAAGCCCTTCCTCACCTATGTCAACCAGAGCCTCAAGGAAATGGCGGATCCACAGTACCAGCTGGTGAAGGACTGGATCACCGAGCTGCTTCACAACCCTCCAGACCCAGAGGAACCTGCTCCCACCCAGTCCAGGTCTGCTCCTCCACCCCAGGTGATGTCCCTCCCATTCCAAGGCTTCCCACAGGCCCTCATCTACCAGGGTTTCGGCTACCAGGAAGTTCAGCAGCACAGGCAGCAGCCCTTCCCAGTCCAGGCACAGAGTTATCGGGCGACATCGTTGCCACCTGTTTCACTGATGCCACCGACGACAATGCCACCAACGACAGCAATGCCACCCACGCCAATCATGCCACCGACAGCGATGCCACCCATGCCAATGATGCCACCCACGCCAGTCCTCACCCAGCTGCAGAGCAGACAGCCCCACTACACTACTCCTTCCTCCACCCCACAGCCAAGCCCGGCCTCAGTACATCTGTCATCAGTACTGGGGCTGACACCCCATGGCATGGAGGAAGGACCTCTCAGCATCACAGGGCTGAGGCAGCTGTCCGAGAGCTTTCTCAACACACCGTCCCCTGTTGTCCTCTCGAGGCCAGATACTCCAGCACCACCCACCACCACAGCACCTGGACCCTTCACCCCCGAGACTGGGCACACCTCCGAGTGACCAAGAAGAGTGCCACAGACCGGGTAGCTGGCTACCTGTGGACTTTATTTGGACACTTGACTTGGGTCATTATTTTTTTTTACAGCTTATTGTTCAATAAAGTTTATCTTTGATTCACACACTTCATTTCTTTTTTTAAAAAAAGTCTTGGTGGAAACTTTTAGAATTGGCTTAAGCCTTTGCATGCTTGTGGGATGGGTTAAGATAGCAGTGGGGTGGGCAGGGATACCTTTGGGATGGCTAATAGCTGTGGGATAGATAAACCTCCAGTGCAACCATAGTGGGAGTGCATGGTCTACCCTCCCAGGTGCCACACCTATGGCCCTTTTTTATCAATAACAATGTAAGCATTGATCTACACATTTGAACACAAACACAACTCTTTATTAAACGCCCTGTTCATTGTAGGCCCACCCAACATACATGGCCCAATCTCATCCGTGTGATGAGACAGGCTGAAGGAAGCATCCATTAAGCATCTACCATCCTGTCTTGCCACTCAACCGCTCCAGCTGGGGAGTTGCACCAGTATTTCAGGAGGTTGCACTGCTTCTTCCCTTCCCGTGAGGCTCTGTTGTGGCCTTGCACATCCTGAGTGTCGATCAGGTTTCGCCCTTGCCTCCATTCACCAGGCTCCATGTCCCCATTGCCTTGTTGACGGTCCACGAGCCTGTTCTGTAAGACTGGGTAGCAGGTGCGCATGAGATTGTGCAGGATGCAGCAAGCTTCCACGATCCTCCTCACGGTCTCTAGGCAATGCTGCATGGTGGTGAGAAGTACCTGGAACCTGTTGGCCAGAATGCCAAAGGCATTCTCCACCACCTGTCTTGACCTGGACAGCCTGTAGTTGAAGTTCCTCTCTTCACGGGTGAGGAGTCTGGAAGTGTATGGCTTCATGAGGTAGGTTCTGAGGGAGAAGGCGTCATCCCCCACGATGAAGTAGGGCACATCTTGCGTGTCGTTGGGCAGGGGGTCTGGATCTGGGAAGCCCACAATGAGGTTGCCTTCCAGCCCCTCCTTGAGGTGACTGGCGTTGTATACCTGGGCATCTGAAGATGACCCGTTGCCTGAAGCATCGATGTACATGAATTTGTAGTCAGCATCGACCATGGCGAAGAGGACGATGCTGAAGAAACCCTTGTAGTTGTGATAAGTGGACCCCGACTTGGCTGGAGCTTTGCAGGCCACGTGCTTGCCATCGATGGCTCCAACGGTGTGTGGGAATTTCCACCTCTGATACCACTGCTCTGCAACTTTCTTCCAGCCTTCTTCAGTGGAGGGGCACTGGAGGAGCTCCTCCTTGTATTTTTCGATGATGGCCTGCACCACTTCTCTGACCACAATGCTGATGGTGTTGTGTGGCACCCTCCAGCCGTACTGCATGCTTTTGTAGGTGGTCCCTGAGACCAGGTGGCACAGAGTGAGTGCCACCTTGAGCCCAGGTTCCAGGCTGGGCCGGAAGTTGGTGTTTGCCTGGGTCAACCTGGGTGTCAGGCACTGCACAACTTCGTCAAACATGGCTGGAGGCATCCTCATGAAGTTCTGGAACGCCCAAGTGTCTTTGTTCCTGAGCTCCACCATCAGCTTGTTGTACAGTCCGTACTCTGCTCTTCTCCCGATCCATTTTCGGACCCAGACACTTCTTGGCCACCTCTTTTTCTTCCCGTAGTAGAGTTTAGCTGGGCCTGGAGGGTTATGCAGAATACCTGTGATACTCTCCTTTATCACCTGGTACTGTAATTGGGACATGTCCTTGAGGGTCTGGTTGACGTAGGTGAGGAAGGGCTTTCGGTTTGAGGATGGTATGTCGGTGTGTACCAGCTGAGATAGGAGATCTATGCTGCTTTTGATGGTGTCCCTGATCTCCAGCAGGACAGTGTGGCTCTGCCCCTCCGCCTGCTTTCTATGGAGGTGGAGGTGGGGGTGGAGGTGGGTTGGTCTCTGGGGTCAGTGTCCTCTCCTTGCTCCCACTGCGTCAGGGGGTCCTCCACGCTCTCCGCCACAGGGAGTGCAGCTGTCGGGGGGGGTCTCCATCGTGGGGTGCTCCACAGATACCTGCCTGGACACAGGAGCTGACTCTTGCCCAGAAGAGGACTGGCTCTCTGTGGGCTGCCTGAGAGAGAGGGTTGACAGAGGGGCTGATCCTCGGTGGCGGACCTCACCCTCCAAGAAGCTGCACTTGGCCATCATGTAGGTCTCCCGGTCAGTGAGTATGACCGTAGCCTGGCCAGACTTCTTGAGGTGCAGCTTCCCGTACCAGATGTGCATGTGCTTCCACCACCCGAGGACCTCCAAAGTGTAGCCCAGGCTGTCCGCCTTCTCTCTCCAAGCCGCCTACTTCTTCTTGGTGTCTCGATAGAGCCTGTGTCCCTTCCGCCATAGTTACTCGTTCTCCCTCAGCCATTCGAGCACCTCATTCTCATGTTCCTCTTCGATGGAGTACTGCCTCCTCTCCCTATCTCGCGAATGCCTCTTCCTCCTACTGGTAGGGCCTTCTGGGCCCTCATCAGAACAGCTTTGAGGTTCTAGGGGCTGGTCCACCACATCACGACCAGCAGCAACAACAGCAGCAGCAAAACAGCACCAGCAGGACCAGCAGCACCAGGATCAGCAGCAGCAGAGTAAGCACCAGCAGAAGCACCAGCACCAAGAGCAGCGCCAGCAGAGTAAGCACCAGCAGAAGCACCAGCACCAGGAGCAGCGCCAGCAGAGTAAGCCCCAGCAGAAGCACCAGCACCAGGAGCAGACCCAGCAGAAGCCTCAGCACCAGCAGAGTCAGCCCGAGCAGCAGAAGCTCCAGCAAAAGCAGAGTCAGCGCCAGGGGGTGGGATGGTGGCCCTGTCCTTCTTGCCAGGGCTGGCAGCAGATGGCACAGGCTTCCTCTTCTTTCCCATGGTTGTTGGCTGGAGATGTGTCTGGCAGTAGGTCTTTCCTCTGAATGGTGACCTGCTTGCGAGCTGCATCCTTTTATATCCGTGGGGCTGACGCAATGCATCCTCCCCACATGTGAACACTTGGCATTTGCTAGGCATCCGCTAGGATTCCGTGATGCATCTGCTGTATCCGCTCGGCATCCGCTCTGCATCCGCTCCTTCCGCTTGGCGTCCGCTTCGCTGTGCTCCCCCGGAAGCCCTGCGGACGTGCCATCCGCTTCCATCCACTTGGCTTTCGTGGAGCATCCGCTTAACATCCTCGCTACGTCCTCTCCCCGTCCATTCCTTTCTGTTGTTGTCCACTCTGTTTATGCAAATTTGGGGCACTTTTGAGAGCAGATAACAACTGATGGAACATTTTCTCGTCCGCTGTGTCCTTTTTACATACTTTTTGCATCCGTCGGCCTATGTGACAGGCCCTTTAGTTTTGACAGAACCAAAGCAAATATAAAGAGGGTTGAATCTAGAATAGAATATGAACAATGCTTGATGATAAAAAAATATTCACTGCTATTTTTCTGCAAACTATTTGTTATGATCAAGAGATTGTCTGGCATGCTACTGGCTGAGCCACAGGGGTCTTAGAAAGACAAAATTCAGTATGAATGTCATGCTGCTCATGCACCTCTCACTCTCAAAACCCACTTTTTAACGTAATCTGTAACTAGGGAACATCCTGTTTTTCACCGTACTGTTTTTCACAAGCAGTCTTCCCACAGATGAACTAACTCGAGAGGGCTTTTATGTTTCTTAACAAAAACACTAATTTATATAAAGCACACTAAGTACTAAGTTAGCCAAATCCTATCACGGTTTAAGTCATGCAATAATACTTTCTAAATTCATCAGCTCTCACAGGGATGAACTTTTTTTTTTATGTACTGAGAATTTAAGGAAGCAACCCAAACATTTTTGTGGAATGAAAAATACTAAACCAAATGTAATTTATTTAATTTTGGCTTCATTTGCTGTGAGAACCCTGCCATTATGGTTTCAACTTAATAGAATTATTTCCAAATAAATATATATAGGATTACATGTCAATAAAACTTTTTTTCATAATTATTAATTTGACCAATTAACTGTTGAAAATATATATAGGCTAAGAACCACAGTAGTTTCTTACTACTGTGTAGAAAGACAGTAATTCCGGGGGGCGGGAGTTCAAAATATACTTTATATTATGAGCTTGGGTAAGCTGTATACTATGAGCTTGAGTAAGCTCCTCTTGGGTAAGTGGAAAAATTGCCTTTTTTTAAAAAAAAGTAGAATCAATCTACTGTGTTATATCCAAAGTAGCTTTTTAGCTGGCCAAATGTCAGGTTTTGCTTAGTAGGATGAGATATTATTTATGCTGTTCCTGATAAACTCTTATACACTATAAAGCCATAAGAAACTAGGAAGAACTATGCCAAAGACCACAACATTCCAGCAAACCCTATCATATCTTTGTCTTCATCCTTTGACATTAGGAATTTTGACTTCCAAAAGTTCACATAGCATTGCTATCTATCTTTCATCTTATCCTATTCCATAGGGCAGAATTAAGATCTGTTTTATATATTGAGAGCTACTGTAGAAATCTTATATTCTATACTCACAAACAACACATTTCTTGTATATTCTTTTTCATTATCATTGTTTTTGGTTGGATATATAAATGCTGAAAGTTCTAATTCTCCCTAAAATTCTATCAATCTTTATGCCTGTTTCTGAAAACTTAAACAATCAGTCATTTGGACCTGTTTTCCACAGAAAGGAAAAAAACACCGGGATCTCTCATCTCTCTTTCCCTCCCCCCTCTTTCTCCCTTTGCCCCTTTTCTCTTCCTCTCCCTCTCTTTTCCCTCCCACTCTTTCTTCCTTTTTTCCTCTTTCTCTCTTTCCTTCCCTTTCTTCCTTTCTCTTTCCCTGTCCCTTTCTCTCATTCCCCCTTTCTCTTTCCCTCTCCCTTTCTCTTTCCCTCCCTTTCTTCCTCTCTCCCTCCTCTCTCCCTTTCTCCTTTTCTTTCTTTCCCTCCCTCCTTTCTTCCTCTCTCTTTCCCCTTCTCTTTCCCTCCCTCTCTTTCTCTTTCCCTTCCTCTCTTTCCTTCCCCCCCCCTTTCTCCCTTTTTCTCTTTCTCTCTGTCTTCCCCCCCTCTCTGTCCCTGGGGTAGGGGTGGGGAAAAGGAACCTTTGAACTGGTACTGGGTGGTGAGAATCTGATGTCCGGAGGCCAATGAGCCACGTGCTGAAGACCAAATGGCTGGCAGGGAGGTGCAGCAACAGTGTTGATACCGCGGATGGACTGATGTGTGGGAGATTGCGGCATCAGAGCCCTTCCCAGGTGTTCCCTGGCCTGCGAGGGGGTGGGGGTAGGGAGAAAGGAACTTCTGAACTGGTGTTACCTCCTGCCCTTGTGCATCGAGAAGATTGAGCGGCTGCCAGCAATGCCCTCAGGTGAAGATGTTGCAAGGGGGAGGCTCGACCCCTCCCCTCAGAAGCAGTAAAGCACTCACCCCTCTGGCCCCTGCCAAGCTTCCTCCTTCCCACTGGGTATATGAGCACTTCTGGCGAGGAGAACAAGCACAGTGGGAGGAGCCTTGGTGGTTGCCAGACAGGCAGAGAGTGCTGTGCGGCTCCTGAGGGAAGGAATCGAGCCTCCCCATTGCAACATCTTCATCTGAAGGCATCGCTGGCAGCCACTTCCTGCAGCTCAGGAGGTCCACACTCTTCCAGTTGCTGCTCAGCCTTGATGCGCAGAGGCAGGAGGCAGCAGCCACAACACGGGTTTGCTAGGGAGACTGTAGGATTGCTCCACCTCCCCACCGGCCATCTGGTTTTCAGCACGTGGCTCACTGGCCTCTGGACATCAGATTCCCACCACCCAGCACCAGTTCAGAGGTTCCTTTCCCCTACTCCCACCACCTTGCAGGGCAGGGAACACCCAGGAAGGGCTCCGATGTCGCAATCTTCTGCACTACCCTCCCGCACTCACACATCAGTCCACTTGCTGCTGGTATCATCCCTGTTGCAGATATGGGTGCGCTGCAGTCCACCAAAATATTCTCACGACCACCAGTGGGCCGTTGGCAACCACTACTTTGGTTCAAACTTACAGCAGCACTGAAAAATTGACATGACTGGTTTTCACACTTTAAGATTGTTGCAGCATCCCCACCATCACAAGATGAAAATTTTACAGTTGCCAACTGGCATGTATTCATGACAGTTGCACTACCCTGTCATGTCATGTGATCCCTGCATGAAACACTTGCAGTTTCACTTGCGTGATCACCTTTTGTGACCTTCTGGCAAGCAATGTCAATGGAGAAGCCAGATTCATCATAGCAATCGTGTTATTAAATTAACACATGCAATGATTCACTTAACAACTATAGCAAGAAAGGTTACAAAATGGGACAAAATTCTTTTAACAACTATCTAACAACTTAGCTACAACATGATAAAAGATATTCTCAAATTTGGATTATTGTATCGTACTATTCAGAGAACTCTGCTTTTAGAGTATTTAGTGCAAAATACTGCAGCTATGTTGCTGAAGGAAGTAATTTACTGTAAACAAATTACAGCATTCTGAATCAATTCCACCTATAGTTTTGGATAAATCATTGCATGACTCAGATCTTAGAAATCTGAAGGATCAATGGAAATTAGGAATAATTCTGCAATAAGACAAGAATCATGTTTCAACCCAAATGATGGCATTCTTGACATGACTACCTGGATTATGGAATTTCCTCCCTCTCCAGCTTACTTAATCTCTAGACTCAACTAAAAGCCTATTTGCATTTTTGACTGAATGTATGCTTTTGTGTCACTACATATCTGTCATAATTCCAATGGTCCCATTTATTTTGTCATTTTAACTTTTGTTAAAATTAATGTATTAATTTAATTGTATATAATTATATATTTAATACAATATTCAATTTTTACCCTGGTGCCATTCGTGTAAAATAAACATAGGTATAATTTTCTAATTTTGGTCAGTGAAAGAACAAGCAAAATGCAATATGGAAGTGATTAATAGGGTACAAAATATATTCATTAAAAATCAAGGAACAGTTTGAAAAATTAAACTAACAATGAGTTTAATAAATAACTATTATGTTGTCCAACAGAATGTCCAACTGTCTGAATTGCTATTCTACTAATACATGGCTTGTCTTAATATTTTTTGAACTAACTCTGATGTTCTTGTTCACACATTTTATGAAATCTTCAATGTATTTACGAATCATAATGGATACATTTAACTATTCATAAAGTCAAAATTCCCAAAAATGTATATGGTTTATTGATTTATGTGATGTATAATTCCAGACACCTGTGGTTTGTTGAACTAACTTCAGCCAAGCAATTCATGACTTATTTAAATATGCAAATTACTTAAACATTTATACAAATTTAAGATCAAATTGAAGTGCAAATGTCTCATACAAAACAGATATTAAATTAGGGCTCATGAGTAAAAGTTGTTCATTCTGATTCATAATATATATATTGTCGTATCATATAAATTTATATCCAGCACTTAGTCCTAACTCTTTATTGTATAAATGTAAATAATTTTGAGAAATTGAAATATAGGATTCCTCAACAAATACATAATCCATCCTCTAAAGACTGGCACATCAACAAAAAAGTTCAATCTTAACTTTTATTTTAAGCCCCTGTCACACAGCATCAACGGATGGAAAGAGGAGAGAAACAACGGATGGAAAGAGGAGTAAAACGGAGAGAAACACTTGCCATCCGTTGGTTAACGCGATACATCCGTTCTGTACTCACTGCATCCATTTTTCATCCTCTCCATCTGTCCAGCATCCGTCAAATTACATTTCATCTGCTCAAAACGTTTTGAGCTGCACAAAACTTTTTGAGCGGAAAATGTATCCAACGCGTCCGTTCTACATCCGCTACGCATACGGGGAACATCCGTTAGCCGTCCGTTGTCATCTGTTACGCGTCTGCTATATCCGCTAGGCATCCGCTGTGCATCCATGCAACTTGCATCCGTTCCAGCGGAAAACGGACACAGGGAGAAAGCGAAACGGACACGGAATAGACACGTAGCGTTAGTAGCACGGACGCGGAATGGACACACAGCGTTAGTAGCACGGACGTGGAAAGGATGAAAGCGGATGCAGCTCGCATACAAAGCATTAAAATGGAAAAAACATTCGTATAGGGAACGTATCTCGGATATTTAGGATGTCTGCAGGATGCCGAGAGGATGCAAAAGGACACCTGACGGAAAACCTATATTTCCTATAACAAGGGGGAGAAATCACCTGGATCTCACTTTCAGTCCAGCAGCCCTGCTGTGCAGACCTCTTCAGCCTTCATCTTGCTCTTGCTCTTCCACAGCATCCAGTCATCTCTACCATGGATCGTCACACACTCCTTTTGGTAGCCACCATTGTTCTACAACAGGGCGAAGCCATCTACAGGCTCTTTCACCTGTTCTACGCAAAGAAAAGGAGGTGTCCAAGAAGTGTCTGAGTCTGAAGATGGATCGCAAGAAGAGCCGAGTACGGACTGTCTAACAAGTTGATGGTGGAGCTGAGGAACGAAGACCCTCGTGCATTCCAGAACTTCATGAGGATGCCGCCAGCCATGTTTGACGAAGTTGTGGAGCGGCTGACACCCAGGTTGACCAAGCAGAGCACCAACTTCTGGCCCAGCCTGGACCCTGGACTCAAGGTGGCACTGACTGCGCCACCTGGCCTCTGGGATCACGTACAGGAGCATGCAGTATGCCTGGAGGGTGCCATACAACACCATCAGCGTTGTGGTCAGAGAAGTGGTGCAGGCCATCATCGAAAAATACCTGGAGGAGCTCCTCCAGTGTCCCTCCACTGAAGAAGGCTGGAAGAAAGTTGCAGAGCAGTGGTATCACAAGAGGAACTTCCCCCACACCGTTGGAGCCATAGATGGGAAGCATGTGGCCTGCAAAGTTCCAGCCAACTCAGGGTCCACTTATCACAACTACAAGGGCTTCTTCAGCATCATCCTCTTCGCCATGGTCGATGCTGACTACAAGTTCATGTACATCGATGCTTCAGGCAACGGGTCATCTTCAGATGCCCAGGTATACAACGCCAGTCACCTCAAGGAGGGGCTGGAACGCAACTTCATCATGGGCTTCCCAGATCCAGACCCCCTGCCCAACGACACACAAGATGTGCCCTACTTCATCGTGGGGGATGACGCCTTCTGCCTCCGAACCTACCTCATGAAGCCCTACACTTCAAGATGCCTCACCCGTGAAGAGAGGATCTCCAAGTACAGGCTGTCCAGGGCAAGATGGGTGGTGGAGAACGCCTTTGGCATCCTGGCCAACAGGTTCCGGTACTTCTCACCACCATGCATTGCCCAGAGACCGTGAGGAGGATCGTGGAAGCTTGCTGCATCCTGCACAATCTCATGCGCACTTGCTACCCAGTGTTGCAGAACAGGCTCGTGGTCCTCCAACAAGGCAATGGGGACATGGAGCCTGGTGAATGGAGGCAAGGGCGAAACCTGATAGATACTGTGGATGTGCAAGGCCCCAACAGAGCTTCACGTGAAGGGAAGAAGCAGCGCAACCTCCTGAAACACTGGTGAAGCTCTCAGAGAGCTGGCTCAATCCTGTGATGTTGAGAGCCCCTTCCTCCAGGACATGGGGTGTCAGTCCCAAGACCGATGACAGATGTTCTGAGGCCAGGCTTGGCTGTGAGGTGGAGGAAGGAGGAGTGTAGTGGGGTTGTCTGGTCTGCAGGTGAGCGAGCTAAGGCATGGGTGCCATCTGTGGCATGGGTTGCATCTGTGGCATGGGTGGCATCTGTGGCGTGGGTGGCATCTGTGGCATCTGTGGCATACGATGAACCTGTGCCTGGACTGGGAAGGGCTGCCTGTGCTGCTGGAACTCCTGGTAGCTGTAGCCTTGGAAGGTGAGGGCCTGTGGAAAGCCTTGGAAGGGCTGTGACATCACCTGAGGTGGAGGAGCAGACATGGACTGGGTTGGAGCAGGTTCAGCTGGGCCTGGAGGGTTGTGCAGAAGACCGGTGATCCTCTCCTTGATCACCTGGTACTGTGATTCGGACATATCCATGAGGGTCTGGTTGACGTACGTGAGGAAGGGCTTGCGGTTTGAGGATGGTATGTCGGTGTGTACCACCTGAGATAGGAGATCTATGCTGCTTTTGATGGTGTCCCTGATCTCCAGCAGGACAGTGTGGCTCTGCCCATCCGGTCTGCCTCTCTGCCTGCTTTCTGTGGAGGTGGAGGTGGGGGTGGGTTGGTCTCTGGTGTCAGTGCCCTCTCCTTGCTCCCACTGCGTCAGGGGGTCCTCCACGCACTCCGCCACAGGGAGTGCAGCTGTCGGGGGGGGGTCTCCATCGTGGGACGCTCCACAGATACCTGCCTGGACACAGGAGCTGACTCTTGCCCAGAAGAGGACTGGCTCTTTGTGGGCTGCCTGAGAGAGAGGGTTGACAGAGGGGCTGCTCCTTGGTGGCGGACCTCACCCTCCAAGAAGCTGCACTTGGCCATCACATAGGTCTCCCAGTCCGTCAGCTTGACCGTGGCCTGGCCAGATTTCTTGAGGTGCAGCTTCCTGTACCAGGTGTGCATGTGCTTCCACCAGCCGAGGAGGACCTCCGAAGTGTAGCCCAGGCTCTCCGCCTTCTCTCTCCAAGCAGCCTGCTTCCTTTTGGTGTCTCGATAGAGCCTGTGTCCCTTCCGCCATAGATACTCGTTCTCCCTCAGCCATTCGAGCACCTCATCCTCATGTTGCTCTTCGATGGAGTATTGCCTCCTCTCCCGTTCACGCGTATGCCTCTTCCTCCCTCTGGCAGGGCCATCTGGGCCCTCATCAGAGGGGCTACGAGGTTCTAGGGGCTGCTCCACCACACCACCACCACCACCAGCATCAACAACAGTAGCACCAAAAGCAGGACCAGCAGGACCAGCAGCACCAGGATCAGCAGCAGCAGAGTAAGCACCAGCAGCACCAGGATCAGCAGCAGCAGAGTAAGCACCAGCAGCACCAGGAGCACCAGCAGGACCAGGAGCAGCGCCAGCAGAGTAAGCACCAGCAGAAGCACCAGCACAAGGAGCAGCGCCAGCAGAGTAAGCACTAGCAGAAGCACCAGCACCAGCACCAGGAGCAGCGCCAGCAGAGTAAGCCCCAGCAGAAGCCCCAGCACCAGTAGCAGCGCCAGCAGAAGCCCCAGCACAAGAAGAGTGAGACGGAGCAGCAGAAGCCCCAGCAGAAGCAGAGTCAGGGCCAGGGAGTAGGATGGTGGCCCTGTCCTTCTTGCCAGGGCTGGCAGCAGATGGCACAGGCTTCCTCTTCTTTCCCATGGTTGTTGGCTGGAGCTGTGTTTGGCAGCAGGTCTTTCCTCTGAATGGTTACCTGCTTGCGAGCTGCATCCTTTTATATCCGCGGGGCTGATGCAATGCATCCTCCCCGCATGTGCAGTGAATGCTTTGCATCTGCTAGGCATCCGCTAGGCTTCCATGATGCATCCGCTTCATCCGCTAGGCATCCGCTCTGCATCTGTTCCTTCCGCTGTGCATCCGCTTCGCTGTGCTTCCCCGGAAGCCCTGCGGATGTGCCATCCGCTTCCATCCGCTAGGCTTCCGTGGAGCATCCGCTTTACATCCTGGCTACGTCCTCCCCCCGTCCATTCCTTTCCATTGTTGTCTGCTCTGCTTATGCAAATTCGGGGCACTTTTGAGAGCGGATAACAACGGATGGAAATTTTTCTCGTCCGCTGTGTCCTTTTTACATACGTTTTGCATCCGTCGGCCGATGTGACAGGCCCTTAAGACTTTACAAATCAACTCAAAGTATCAATTTTCATCAACCTCTTGTTATTATGGATAATTACACACAAATAATGGAAACAAAGTGATGTCATTAATTCCATATTAATGTCTACTCTTGAAAGGACAGAGACAAAAATTAAACTAGAAATGTTCATCAGGTCAAACCCATTATGTAATCTCTGTCACAATTAGGTAAAAAATATCCTATAAAAGACATAAAGAGACAAAAAAAATTGTACGTCTAAGTAACCGGAATCATAAGCTACTGCCAATACCCACATTTTACATATCTTCCTTTCTCAAGTTTAAATTTTCAACAACTTCAGCCTCTTTAAATTCAGGACAACCCTATCCATGCCAAATAGATTTATAATTAGATATCACAATATAAAAATAACTTAAAGGTTTTATAGAAATAATGTAAGTAAATGAAACTGCAAGACTATAGAACCCTAGGTCTAAATCCTAATCAGCCATTAGTTAGTATTTTTTTCCAGGATTATACTTTTTTATATTATTTGTTATGAGAACTGAACTTTCATGTGCATTATCCCGAGTTTTGTGGGAAAAATACAAGATGCAGATATTAGATAAATAATTTTATCAAATCCCCACACTAAGTTTCAGTTATTTTTCATATGATTTAAATTCTATTCACAATTTCAAGGCAAGCTGTGATCAAGAATAAACATTCTATTAAATATTTCAATACAACTAGTATGTAGCTTTCCTGAATATGCAATTAAACACAAAGTAGCCACAATTTTAGTAGCTTTGCATTTTTTCTTTCTTCCATATATTGTACAAATTGTCGTGAATGCTGAAATATAGGAAAATACTTTAATATCCAGCAAAATTAATATACTTTATATTAAAAAAGTAAAGATTAATTAATTCAGAAATACTTGTAGTGTAAACTGACTTGGTTCATTCTGATAATTTCACAATGAAAATTGAAAAATGAATTTCAAATATTAATCAGGTTTTTTTTACTAACTTTCAAAGAATCAGATTTTTGTAAATCTTGGAATTTATAATTATGCTATGCAAATCTGCAAGCAACTGCGATTATAACTGCGATTTCTTCAAAGCAATCAAACAGCAGAATATAAAATAAGTGACATAAAAATAAACATCAGCTTAGTTTACAGTCTTAACCACATTGCACTGCAGTAACTGAGCTAATAGTGATTGATGTTTGGCAAATATATTTTGAAATAATCATGTGATTCAAAAGCTTATCTTCATCTTGCCCCCTAGGATTTCAAATGGTATAAGGCAATGGAGAAGTAGCATATTAAAGAATAATCGTAAGCACCTAGTGAATTCTACAGTAACACAATTATGAAGTGGGAAAATCATATATAATCACACATACATATACACTGATCCTGGATAAATTGTTCTCTGGCAAATAACTTCTTTAATCTGCTGATACTTCAAAATTCATATTTATCACTAAATTAAAGTTTTTTAAAACCTCAAAATAGATATTTCAGTCACTAAAATGATAAAGACTGGTGTCAATACTAAAGTATGAGAGCCAATAGTAAACTATGGTCTGTTAAATAATGATTGAATTCACATTAAACCGAACTATATATCAGAGTTTATAAACCACAGGAATTGAATTTACTGCCCCCAAACAAACCTACACTGTTCAAAACAAATCCCCAAACTAAGTCAGAGATTTAGCATGTTGTGTGCATCCAGGCAAGGTAAATGGTTAGGTTTCTACATAGCACCAATTTATATTGAGCACAATACATTATAGGCATTGCAGTTTGGGCTCAGCAAATAGTGTGAGTCCGGCTACAGGTAGTCAACTTATAATCATTTTAGTGACTGTTTGAAGTTATAAAAGTGTTGAAAAAATGACTTATGTCCGTTTTTCACACTTATGCAGCATCCCTGTGGTCAGGTGATCAAAATTCAAACACATGGCAAGTGACTCATTTATGATGGTTGCAGAATCCTTGGGTCATGAGATCCATCTTTTGTGACTTTCTGACAAGCAAATCAATGAGGAAGCCAGATTCACTTAACAACATATTACTAATTTAACAACTGTAATGATTCACTTAATAAGTGTGGCAAGAAAGGTCATAACATGGGGCAAAACTCTCTTAACAACTGCCCTGCTTTGCAACTGAAATTTTGGATTCAATTGTGGTTGTAAGTTGAGGATTACCTATACTATCATTCTGATTGCATTGACCATACTTAATACTGTATGTTGAATTCCCAGAATGGTATCTAAATTCAATCATTAACACTTAAAGGCTAGGTCCCACTGGCCGACGGATGTAAAACGTATGCAAAAAGGACACAGCGGACGAGCAAAATTTCGGGGTGCTCCATCCGTTGTCATCCGCTCCAAAAAGTGGCAAAAATTTGCATAAACAGAAGAGAAAAGAAAGGAAAAGAACGGACGTGGGTAGTATGTAGTGGGGATGTTAAAGGCTAGGTCCCACTGGCCAACGGATGCAAAACATATGCAAAAAGGACACAGCGGATGAGCAAAATTTTGGGGGTGCTCCATCCATTGTCATCCGCTCCAAAAAGTGGCAAAAATTTGCATAAACAGAATGGAAAAGAAAAGAACGGATGTGGGTAGTATGTAGTGGGGATGTTAAATGGATGTCCATAGGAAGTCTAGAGGATGCAAACCGTTCACTGCTCATCCTTTCTATTTCCGTGCTACTAACGCTGTGTAGACGTTCTATGTACCTTTTGTTTCCTCCCTCTTTCCGTTTTCAGCTGCAGCAGATGTGAGTTGAGGGGATGCCCAGAGGATGCAGAGAGGATACAGCGGACGTTTAACAGATGATAAACGGACATAGAACGTTTGTTGCTCATATGTCACGGATTTACATCGTACACAGTGGAAAGTTCATTCGTTCACAAAGTTTTGTGCAGCTCAAAACTTCCTGAGCGGACGAAATCTCAGTGGATGGATGCTCAAAGGATAGAGCAGTACTCAACGGATGCATAGCGTTTTCCAACGTTTTTTAACGTTTTACATCCTCTTTGCATCCATTGGTGCAGTGGGACAGGGGCTTAAGCAGACTAGTAACCAAATAAGTCCACAAGATCATTCATCTCAAACAGGAAATTAAAGTGCTGGATGGAGCTAAAGGACAGGAAGAAACAAAAGATAACAGCCTTGGTGTATTTTAAGAGGGAGGGGGCTTAGCATTCTTTTTAGCAACAGTCCTAAGCCCCCTCTCTCTTAAAATACAAAATAGCTTAATAAGACTTAAGCCTGAACTCATGCAATATGGAGCGTGAGATAGAAAAATTAAAAAGGAACATGGGTTGAACATGTGGAGTAGCACACTGAAGAGGGCTTGAGTGACTAGGTGAACTTATACACTGAAAGAATTTGTTGCAGATTCTATTTTCTTCTAGAAATGGCCTCAGGGAGTCAACTGTCATACTAAACGCAACCTGGATCATTAAACAAACAATATATGAATAGCTATAAAACTATGGAACTTTCTGAATCACATTTTTTTTTACTTTTTTGGTTTAAGTTTTAACCAGAAAATGGCCACATAACTAATAAAAAGATAGGATCACAGAAGGCCTAAAATAATAAAGCCATTCATTTTACTTTCTGGAAAACTGTTGCGAGGTCTATTTGTTGGTGACCTATCAAAGTTGACTAAATCACTGTCTTCTATGGCCAGCATTATTTTCAACCTAAGGGAACATATGTGCAAAATAAATAAAATTGGGTAGATGGTTGCTGGTTCCACAAATTATCCAAAGACTATTTTTTTAATCAGCCACAATGTGGCTTGGTTTTGATTTAGCACAGTGTGTAAAGCCAGAATGTGTCACAACTTGGTTGTGGATATGTGCCTTAGTCATGATAAGACTGTGCCTAAGACTGATAAGAGCTGGAAACAACATAAGGAGAGTGATATGTCATCCACTCCTGATTTAATTCTACAACAGATTGTAATTGAGATATAAATATATTTAGAATAACCTGAAGTTGAAACATATATGGAAAACAGAAATTACAGGAAAGTAATGTAAATAAATCCGCTAAAACATAATAACTAGAGTCTGTGATACATTTTATACAATTATCCCAAACAATCCTCTTGATAGCAACAAATTGTTAATGTAAACCTATTTTCAGCATCAGAATTTATTAGGGGATAAAGCTTCATACAACAAAACTCTTCCACCCTCATCCCACCTTATACAAAGAAAATGCTATAATTTTGTATACAAGCTGTTGTATACTATTCTTCCCAATTTTTTTCTTGTTCGTTACAATTGTAAAATGGGTGAGTGGACAATCAGCAAAAAAACAAGGCTTTCTGATACATGGGAAAATATTCAAGGTATGTAGAAATACATGTCATTTTAATATTGATTTCTCAAGGGAGATGTAGAAAATGATGTCCTTCTGTTCATATGGCATTCTGACTAAATACGTGTAGTGTATAAACACAAATTAAGTCATTAATTGCTTTATTTGCTATGACAGTCCTGCTCCCCCTCTGTTATCAGGTGGGAAACTTGAAACAAGTTATTACATGGCCTTCTCCTTGTATGTGACTTTCCAAACTCATCAACCAGCATAGAAGAGCTATTGTATCAAAATAATGAGGGCAGCTTCAAGTTTGTGCTTGATACTTCTATATATTCTTCAATTAAGGGACTTTCTGAAATCATTTTGCGCATATGGAATGAATTAGAATTAAAATTTGCTTTTATAGCATTTCTGAGGGTGGGCTGTGGGCAAAGCAAGGCAGGTTTTAAGGCAACAGTTGAGGGTTGAGTGGTCTCTAACATGGGCTAATAATCAATATCTATAAACTATTTTCTTGAATAACCTGAATGATACATTCTGAAATATTAAAAGAGCTCACTATAGATCAGTTTACTGCAATAAAACTATACAAGGAAAAGTTAATACAATCTATGATTGAGGGAAACTGATGAGATTTCTTCCAGATATTCTGAGTCATTTTTCCCACTAATCTTCACATTAGAATCAAATCTTGACTGTTTAATCGGGAACTGACTGGTTCCTCCCCAGAAGAAATGAACAGATACTGTATAATCAACATAAGAAATCATTCCCCCCTTTTAAAAATGTTTTCCTCATTGCTTTGGACACCTTTCTCCTCCACCTTCTCATCTTGCAGGTGAGCCTTTTTGTACTTCATTTTTTTTAATCCCACTTTTATTACTTTTATTAAAAACTCAATGGAGCATACATACACAATTCTCCTCCTTCCTCCTATCTTCTCTACAAGTCTGTGAGGTAGGTTAGTCTAAGAGAAAGTAACTGGCCAAAAGTCCCCCAGTTGTCTTTCATATCTAAGGTAGAATGAAAACTCAGTTTTGTTAGTTTCTACCCTGATGGACTAACCACTGGACTACCTGCACAACTGCCTACTCCTTTCAGTGAAATGTGGTTTTTTTTTTGCTTTGGGCTATTCATGTTTTGCTACATTTTGTTAAGTTAAACTACAAAACAAGTCTTCTCAGAAGTGACATAACTGCAGAACAGGAAGAAAGAATATACAGAGCATACAAGAATAACTGAAGAAACCAAAGCTAATTTAATCATTGCTCACCTACAGGCTTAAAGATTTATTGTATTTTTGTTATTTTATACTCATTGCGCACATTAGAGCCCAAATAAATGACAAATTCCTTAAAAATCACTGGTAAACATGTGTAATATCTCTAAAGAAACAACACAGATTATTCTTTAAACATGTTGTTACTTCTATATTAAAATTAATTTCATCAATAGTTGCAATTTTTTTTTACTTCATGTCTCCAAGATGAGAAAGCTAATTGCTATTCTATCTGATAAAATATCCTTGGAAAGTATCCCATCAAGTATTCTTTGTGTTTGTGTCCTAGCCCTGGGAGGTGAATATTCTTAAGCAAGTTTCAGCATGAATCAATTTTTAAAGTGTAGGCTTCGGAACCTCTACCTATAAAAAAGGAGGGAAAAGTACAAACTGGTAAAAGAAGGCTGAAAATGATTTTTAAAAAGGTATTGGGAATCAGTAATGGTGAACTCCAACCAGTCTCTGGTGGTTTCAGAGGAAACCCCCCAAAATTAGCAATCCCCATCCCTGGCTACCACCTTATAGCCTAGCAAAATTCTATTTTCAAAGGGAAGGCCCATTTTACCCTTGTTTTATATGCTCTAAATCTTCCGTTAATCAACGGAGCCACACCTTTCTTAAAGACTTTCTTTAAGGGGCTGTTCTCCATTACTACGCTGTATTAATAAATTGGAGGGGGGTGTATTTAGGTTTCCCTGTTTTTCCCAGAGACCTCAAAAATGCCTTCCCTAGGCAACGCAGGAAGTAAACATGAACTCTTGAACCTGAACGGCCTTGCCCCTACAAGCACCTTGGAAGCAAGAGGAGGAGGCCAAGAGCTTTCCCTCATCCCTTTGCATTTGCGGTGGCGAGGACACCCTGGAAATGGGAGGAGGGGGAAAAGGGGGCTTCTGTCAGGCTGAACTCTTTCCCCGGGTGGGCGTGAGGTGGTGGGGGGGGGGGACCGCACGCTTTTCCAGACCGAAACAGCGTGTGTGTGATGGTGGGGAAAAGAGGAAAAGCGGCTCTCCGGGTTCCACGGCAGCCACGAATTCCCCAGCGTCTTTCCTCGGTCGCACCACGCAACGCCTCCTGCTTTCATTGTCCCTAAAACTCCCTCCGCGCGCAGGTCTATCTTGCTACGCCCCTCTAAAATCCTCGCTTGAGCTCCGAGCAAATGGGGGACCCCGTGAGCGCTCCCCTACTGGCGGCCCCAACCCCAGGGACGCGCCCTCTCTATTCTCCCGGAGACCTCTCTTCTCTGTCCCACGCCACGCCACGCCACGCCACGCCACGGATAGAGGAAGCCGCCCAGCCTGGGAGGAGGCGAAAGCGCCGCGAGCAGGTCCCGCGGGCGCGCGAGGGACGGCAGGCCTCGTCTCAATCCCCGGCCTTTCCTGACGCAACGCACCGCACCCCACCCCCGGGCTGGCGAGGCAAGAGACCCTCCTTACCTGGGCTTGAGGCTGCTGACGCCCCGTTCATAGGCCCAGACGGTAGCGGGTTGCGAAGACGTTGTAGCGGCGGCCGAACCCAATGGATCAGGGTAGCTAGGGGCTGGTGGGTAGTTCCTGTCCATCATACGAGTGGGAAAGGAGGGGACGCCGGGCTGCGCTCGGGCCTGGCGCGTAAGGAGCGGCCAGCCGGGGCGGAGTGGGGGGGGGGAGTCGGCTGAACGGACCGAGTCGAGTGGGACGACTCCCCCTTCCCGCTCGCTGGAGGAGGGCAGCTGCGGCGGCGGCCACCCGCCCCACCCGGTCCTCCCCTCAATTTCCGCTGCGAGAGGCGGGAGAGCGGCTTGGAGCTTGGAGAGCTGAGGCGCGCTGCGGCCAAGTTGGCAGCGAGGGCTGCGAACTGCCTCGCCGAAGACCCATGTCGGGCTGTGGCTTTCCCAGGCTGCCCCTCCCACCCTGCTGCAATTGACTGAGGCCCGATCGGCTCCAGGACACGAGAAACGACGCCCGCCGCCGCCGCTCTTCCTGCTGTGGCCGGTATGCTGGAATTGCAGCCCGAGAAAAGAAGAGGGCGCCTACAGCGAGGAGAAGGACGCCGAGGGGCAACGCGAAGGGGTTGCTCCGACTCACTTTGTTCCCGCGCTGACGAAATGAAGCGGCGGCGGCAAGAATGCCTTCTCCATTCCCGCGGTTTCCATCTCTGCAACGCCTGTCTATGAAAAGCTTTGCTGGGATTTGTAGACGGTTGCTTTACGCCTCCGCGTATTATAAAGCGTTCTTCTAACAAAAGGCTAGCAAAATAACGCGCGAAATGGTTTCGGGACCACGTAGCTTGTCTGCTTAAAACGACACATTTTCAATTTTTGCCTATTTATGCGTGCTTTAAATTGAACATTGAATGTCTTTAAATTTCTTGCAGCTGCCCACTAGAAACGTGATTTGAATTTTTGGTGTCTCTTTATTAGGTATATCTGTACATGACAGAAAATCCAGGCAAGTAGTGGGGAAACTTGCTGAAAGTTCAAAAGAAAGGTGTGGAAAATTTTCTTTCCATATATATTTACTATTTCAGAATACATGAAGTAAAATACCTGAACAATGGAACTTTATAAATTGTGTTTTAAATGCTTCCAGTGTTTATAAGTTAGGAGAATCCTCTCCCTATCTGCTGAAGGAACATTTTTTGTATTTGTTTGAGAATTATAAGTAATAACAAGTTAATGTAAAAATGAATGCTGAAAAAAATAAGTTGCATCTTTTTAGCACAGAAGTCCTACTACTGACTTCCAACTTTTGTGCTGGTGCCTAGAGAGCAGCTGGGGATAGTAGGAAATGCAGTTAAAATAAGTTTGAGATGAACAGCTGAGGGAAGTTTGTAGTACTTACTCTGGCACACAGGGACCTACTTTCAAATACAGAAGTTTGAATTTGGAAGTTTTATTCATTTGAAAAGGAAGACACAGACTTTGAGATACAACATTGCCATTATGAATTGTGCAGAGGAAATAGATTAAACTATCTTGTGTTTCAATTATTTTGACAAAGGTGGACAACAGTGTCAAACATTCTTTAGAATTCTTTCATGTAGGCTGAAAATTGAAGACACTTTTCTGTCATTCTTAAGTAAGAAGCAAAAATGGTAGCCACAATCACCTTTGGAAAATTTAAAGAACCAGGTTGGGAACAGATTGCTATGGGAATCTAGTTGCTATCTAAATAGCACCTAATACTGCCTTGAAATAAGTATAGCTTTATTTTTTTTAAAAAACTTTCCCCTCTGAAAATCCAGATGCACTTTTGTTTGCTGTGACCCACTTCACCTTGCAGCCATATTGCCCTTCAAATAAACAATGAGTAGTTATTGCATGTCTTTGTGAGCTCCTCGTGAAAGTCTGTTTTAACATCTAAACTGATCTTTGACTTAAAGCAAGGCAAGTTTTTCAGATATCAGACATTTTCAGATTCACTATTTAATTGGCCTTAACAAAGAAACTAGAACTAGGTACAAATATTTTATTTATTAAAAAAACTTATTGATAACACCCATATGGATATATTCTTCCTAGTATAAGAAACATAAAATTTTCAATTAGATAATTGAAATTTTAATGTGTTAACATTTTTAACATTTTATGGTGTAGCGATTAAGGCATTGGGCTAGAAACCAAGAAACTTAAGTTCTTATCCTGCCCTAGGCACAAAGGTGAAATAGGGATAGGGCTACTCTCTCTTAGCCTTAGAAAGGCAGCAATGGCAAAGTACTTCTGCCAACATTATTGCCAACATACTCGAGGGCTGTGATGGCGGGCCTATGGCACACACAGCCATTTCTGCTGGCACATGAGCCGTCGCCAGGAAGAGATCAACTGCGCATGTGCGCTTCTTCCACCAGCCAGCTGATTGTCAGGTATCTGCTGCACATGCGTGGGGGAAGACGTGTGCACATGCGTGGGGGAAGACGTGTGCACATGTGTGTGGGGGTCACGTGCATGTCCAGAGGTGTGGGAGGTCACATGCGCAGAGGCGTACAGTACGCATGCGGGGGGTCGCATGTGCATGGTAGGGAGCAGAGGCAGGGGGGGTCAGTGTGCGCATTGCATTATGTGCGCAGGCATGAGTGCGCACTTTTGGTGCGTAACAACAAAAAGGTGAGCCATCACTGCTGTAGGGACTAGACCAAGCAGCCATTAGGAGTTAAAAACTGACCCAAACACATTTTTTATCATGGGAAAAACTCAAAAGAAAAATATGCTAGAAAACTAGTGTAATTTTTAGAATTGGAAATAAAACTCTTCAGTTATAAGCAACAGGAAGAACTGCACATCAGTTTACTCAATGGCTCAAAATGCATAGGAGCTACGATGAGTATAGATTTTCACACACAAATGGAAATATCACAATATAAGTCTTTCAGAATTATCAGAACATTGGAGAAATGGGTTCCTTGTTTACCTGTCACCCTTTAGTCCATCATAGGCAGGCATCTTCATAGATTCTTTTCACTGTCTTAGAATGCTATACTATAGCACTTCAGCTGTACATCGTTTATTAAGACTAATTCTCAACAGTTTCATAGATCATGTTTGTTCACTAAGGACCCGGAAGAGAGAGAGACTTTTTGAATACTTTGAGCTTTCCTGAACATCCAGGATATGGTGGGGGTAGAGAATCGTAAGTTTCTCTTAACGCCATTGCTTGATCATAGGTTGGCAATCCTATCTGTCCTATAGTACAAGGAGGGACAGGATTTAAAGAAACCTCTTCTTGTCTTTGGAAGATGATGGAAGAATTATCGTTCCTGCAACCTCTGCATCTAGAATTAAAAAAAAACATCTTTGATGAATAAGGATAATCAAAAGTCAGGCTAATTAATCAATTGAAACTACTAACAATATTTTCAGCTTCCTAGTTTAGAAGTTAGTTAATACAACCTAACTAATTAACATCTTCCAGGGTGGGAATTTTGAAAACATTAATCCCAATACATCTACAAGAAGTTACATTGGGAAAGGTAATTGTCTACTTTGAGAAAGGTTAAAAAAAAATTTTTTTAAAAAAAACTCCAGCTTCCCAATATTTCCCTTTGTACATTCATTCTTTAGATTCTGTGATACACTATGGAATGATAATTTGAAAGTCAGAGATTCATAAATTTTTTTGAGAGTATCCTTCCTATGAAATCAGAGTCACAAATATACTATAGTAAATCAATACTCTGAAAAAATGTCTTGGATCAGGCAACCCTCTACTTCCCTTAGCGTCTTCTGATGGAAAGAACCATAAAGTTAATCCATGATTTGTTAAATTGCAACAATGGTAACCTCTGAATACAAATCTGAGCACAAACCAAGAGAAAAATGCTTATGAATACTTATTCTAAGAAAAGCAAGCCCAAATTCCTGATTGATGTGTAATACTAAACAAAAAGCATGGATGATATCATCAGATTTATTAGCCTTGCCAAATAGCAGAAGCAAATGAACCAGGAAATGGCTCATTTTCAGATAAACCACAATTATAATCCTAGTTTGGTTATGGATACTATGAACCAAAAGTTTGTTAAAATTTCATGTTTCATTCTAACATAAAAATTCATGTTAGTGGTTTCTATGTACTTTTAATAGTTAGCAAGATTTCCAAGAGGCTTCTGGAACAGAAAACACAGAAGCAAGTAGACAATCTCCAACTCAAGGCCATTTTTGCTGTTAAATGGTCAAGTCCCATCAATTATTTATAAATCCATCAGAGGTTTTAATGGCAGTAGGATTTTATGATAAAAATTAACTATTCTGGGCATTTGGAGTGTACTGTTAAGTTTGTTGAAACAATTTTATATTGAAAATGGGACAATGGAATGTTTTTATTGAAATGGGTTTGTAAAAGATCCCTGTTCATAATTATTGTCTTTAATTACCATTACCATTAAATGAAAATAAAATTTTCAAAAACATGATTTTGTTTCCAGGTTCATGCAACCTAAAGACCTGTGGTTTATTTTCTGCCAGAGCTTAAGGCATCCAAAAATGGGGATTGCCTTCATTTTAATCCCAGAACAATCCTTCTGAAGTAGGTTAAATTTAAAATGACTTGTCCAAAGTCATTCAGTAACACTTTTGAACATGGACAACTTGAACATAGTTTGAAAACAGATTCACATAGATAATTTAAAAGCATCACCATTTAAGAGCATCACCTTCTCATAAGCACACACCTTTCTAGCATTTTGCCACAAATTCAGGGTTCGCTTTCTCATAAGTACACACTATACTGCTCTAATGTCTAAACTCAATTTTCAAAAGCTTTCAAATATTTCTATTTCAGATTTATTTCATATTTTGTTTTCTTTTGATCAACCAAAATTATCTGCTTTCATTGATTATTTCTCCTTTCTGGTGGTAAGGGTATGGTGACAATGCAGTGACTTATCAAGTAGCTTACATGTGGCAGATGAGAATAACAAATCTAATAATTGATAAAATATTCCAGAAACTTATTAAGAAATATAACACTGAAGGATCCAATCTGGGTCGGTAACCGGGGCCAGAGGTGATTGATCCAGATTATCCTGGGAGATATATATTTGCCACCATTCGTGAAATATAACACTGCTTGTAGGTAATACAGGATAATTATATATATACTCACATATTCTTGGGTTAATGGGAAAAAAGACATTGCATTTGAAAATAAAATAATGCTAATAGGAAATTCATTGTATTTTATACATTTATACATTAGCTCAAAGTAAAGATTAAGTTGAATTAAACATTAATTTCATTATCTTTTCACATTACATTTTAAACTCAAAATTCTGAAGAAATGACATCTTGTTACAATGTGAATCTTTCTAGGGGAAATAACAAAATCAGTCAGAATTTAGGACAAAACACAGACAATTAAATAGTTACGCTATTTCTACTTGCATGTGATGCAAATATGATGTTTTAACATATCCTTACAAATAACTATTGATTGGGTACTTAGTCTATGCATAATGAACAGAAAGGATAAGCATGAAAACAAAGTGGTAGAAAACAAAACATTTTTTAAAAGTGGAAAACATTTTTTAAAATAGACATTTCAAAATGACACAGGCTAATGGATATGGGCAAGGAGTTGTTGTCATATCTCTTTTCAGATCACAAGATCTCTAGTATTTGGAGACAGAAATTGTTGTCTGCTATTTTAAGAAGCCAAATTACAATTATAAAAGAAGTAAATTTCTGCCATCATTACTGGTGATTCTCAAAAGGATAAAGTGAAATGCTACTTTTATAAAAAGAGTTAAGATCTATTATCAAAGACTACTGAAGGCTGCTGAAATTATTACTCGGAATTCACAGTTACAGAGAATTGTGAGATGTGCGTATCTTGCACACCTTATAACAATTTGAAAAGGTAATCTTACACAAAAGCTGAGAAGAGAGTTTTATTTATACTGCATGTCATGATTTTTAGAGCTTGCTGTGATTGATTCAAAGGATTAATTACAAACAAATAACATTCAAGTATTCCTTTTTACTGAAAATATTGGTGAGCAGTCATGCTATGTTGTTGCTCAATAACCACTCATCCAATTTTTAAGAAGTATCATACCTTCATAGGCTATCAAGTGAAAACTATCTGCAAAGATTAAAACTCTATTCCACAATATTTTGTTACCAAAGAACATGTTAAGGGATGACCTCAGCAATTAATCATAAATACAACTTGTTTGAAGTACATTTTAAAACCATCAATATTCTATGAATAATCTGTTCTAGATATGCTTTACAAACCAATCACACAAAGGATAAACATTCTCACTTCTTTGGAAGACAACTGATGTGACAAGATGTAAACATGCAATGCATGTTTTTTAAAAATATGATACACCATTTTATTTTCAGTTTTGGAATACCAGCTCCCTTCCTGCCAGAAAATATGAATTGTTAATTTTCGCTGCTCACATTACAATATTCAAAGAAACATCTATACAAATATAGAAGTTTTAATGTTATTTAATACTTACAAAAATATCACATAATTTCAAGATTTCTGGAAGGCATTATGACTCAGAAATAGATTTTATGAATACATAAGAAAAAGTCACAGATTAAGACCTGCCACATGGAACTAGGGCTAAAAATAATCCAAAAAGAAACCGTGGAGAATTGTAGAGTTCCTATTGAATTACATAAACCAACATTTGGACTAAGTATAATACCATTTTCTAACTTCCTTTTTATTATCTATATTAATCCTATCCTTCAATTCCTAAATATTAATGGACCACAAGTTCTCTTAAATCTTATTTGTGAGGGGGTGCTCTGAGCTTTGTTATTTGTTTGCAGACATTTCATTACTCAAAATAGGTAACATCATCAATGCTAGTAAAAGTGAGGTTTGCTCTCAGTTTATATTCTAATGGATTGCCCTGTCAAATGTGGATTGCCCTGTCAAAATGGAAGTGGCCTTGGAGATTCTTTGGTTTGATTGTTTACTGTTGACTTGTTTGCAGTTCCTTCATTGGGATATTGTTTTCTTGATTGTTAATCTGATGTTAATCTTGGAGTTAATCTATACTCAATCTAGGGGCTGATTGTAGGTGGGGAGGTGTTTTGGTCTGTTTGTTCCCCTTTTTGGCTTGTTGATTGTCTCTTTTGCATAGTATATAAATATTATTTATGTCTATACCTTAGCATTTTGAATATGTTTTGGTCTAGGATAGTCAGTTTCCTAATTGAAACTATGGTTAAGCCTGTCCATGTGTTGTGAAATTAAAGAGTATTCATCATGTCTTCTGACTGCTACTTGGTATTCATGGATGCGTTCTGCCAGTCTTCTGCCTGTTTGGCATACATAGTGGCTGTTTCAATCATTACACTGTAAGTTGTAGATGACTCCTGTTTTTTTCTTCTACAAATTTAATATGTATACATTTCATCTCCATGTATTCAGTCATTTATAAAGATGTGGGCCATGAATACAGCACCAGGATATCACTATTTCTCTACAGGAAGACAAAGAATCATTTAAGGGGCATTCTTTGGGTGTACTTCAGATAGTTGCAAATGGTTCAGATCCTATTACTGTCTACTCCAGGGGTGTTAAACTTGTGGGATCACATGACATATTGTGACTTTTCCCTCCTTTGCTAAACTGGGTGGTGGTGGGGTGGACAGCATATGACGCATCCAGCCTGCGGGTCATGAGTTTGACACCCTTGGTCCAGTCCATATTTATCTGCCCAGTATCCTAACAATATGATATACTACACCCACAACATTCTTTTCATCTGCCAAACTAGTCACTTTGTCATTAAAAAAACCTGAGACGAATTTAACTTGTTCCTGACAAATTCATGCAGACTCCAGGCAACAGAAGCATTCTTGGCATCATGGTGTTGACAAACTGTTCGATTATAGATTGCTCATTAGAGACATTAAACAACCTGTAATTTCCCAGGTAACCATTTTCACCTTTTTCAATATTGTAATTATATTTGTTCTTCAAACCTCTGTCAGCTCACCAATTCTCCAAAAGTTATCAGGTACATACAACATAAATCTATGCAGGATATAACTGGCAAATGTAAACATAAATACAAACTATCTCCTAATATGTTTAATGCTGTTATCAACACTGAAAATAATATTGGTAACTATTCCACTTGGAAATAAGGTGCGCGAGACAGGGTTCCAACAAACAGCTCTTTTATTATACAGTAAAGCAACTGGTAATGGAACAACTGCCCAAGCCGCGGCAGCCCTTCTTGTAGCGGCTTGCTCGCAGCTTGTGGCCAATGACAGTAGTTCAAGTGTTCCCGCTGTCCAGTGGGCCAATTGGAATGGCTCCCAAGTAACCAATCCGAGAACGGCCTTCTTGGCCAATCAGTTTAAGATATTTGGAGTCTACCAAGTTCTATACACAACACTCCTCCCCCCTTGGTTTCGTCCAACATGTGTCACGTAGTCATGCAGATAGGTGGGGCTTTTTCGAGTCCTGGTTGACCCGCGCAGCTCAGTCTCAGCGTAGTCCTCAAGTTCGGACGGGATCGCTTTCTCTCTGAGTCTTCTCCATGGAACCTCCTGGAAGGGTGAGTCCCGCTGCTCCCGCCTGAGTTTCTCGGGCTGGTTGAGGTGGCTCCGCCACTCTCTCCTGGTTTGTCCGGGCTGGTTGAGCTGGCCTGGCTCTCTCCTTCCAGGAAGGCCTTGCCTCGTTCTCCTGCTCCTGGACTGCTGCTCTGAAGGTCATCTAATTGTGAGTGCTCTTTTTGTTTTATTTGGGTTTCTTTGTGTAGTGATTGTTGTCGTATTATTGGAGGTTCTCCAATAACATAAGGTCTCTCCGTTTTTTATTATTTTGTGTTTCCCCTCCCTCCTCGGTTGTTTTTGGTTTGTTTATTTGTGGTGATGGTGATTTGTGGTGATGGTGTTCTAGTGTTTGAAAGCGAAGCTGATCGATGTGCCACTTCCATGGTCTTCCGTCGTCCAACACAAGTCGGTAAGACCGGGGGTCTGTGATTTAGGTAATTGTGGCTGGAAGCCATAATGGGTCCCCAGTAAGGTTTTTAGAGTAAATCAGATCACCTATTTCAAATGAGCGGTATCTACTGGAGGAGTCACGGGGTTTGTCCCAGGTATAGGTGGGGTGCAGTCTATCGAAGTAGGTTCCTACCCATGAGGAGTTCTGCTGGGCTCTTGTTAGTGGTTGTGCTAGCGGTGATATGTTGCATGGTTAACAATCTGTTAAGTTTATCTTGCACGTCCCCCATGTCCATTTTTTCTAGGCCCTCCTTAGGAAACGAACTATTCGGCCCGTCCATTTGAAGCCAGATGAGCTGGTGCTGTCAGGGCATGTCAGATGCCCTGTGCAGCCAAGTGTTGCTCGAATGCCAGAGCGGTAAACTGGGGCCCATTGTCCAAGACTATAACATCAGGCAGTCCATGCGTGGCGAAAAGTTTGTTTAACTGTTTCATGACTGCCTCAGTGGTAGTGGATGCCATAAGTATGACTTCCAACCAGTTCGAGTAGGCGTCCATGATTACCAAATAGGTGTTCCCTTTTGTCAGCCCAGCAAAGTCAATATGCAGTCTCAACCATGGGCCTCTGGGAGTTTCCCATTCCATGACTGGTGCCAGTGGGGGGGGGGGTAGGCCTTGATTTTTGGCAGTCATGGCATGTGGCCACCCAACGTTCAATATCCTTGTCCAGCCCTGGCCACCAGACGTAACTCCTGGTCAAGGCTTTCATCTTAACTATGCCCGGGTGCCCCTCGTGCAACATGCACAACACTTCTTCCTGTAATTTTTCTGGGATTATCACCCTGTCCCCCCACAATATACAGCCTTTTTCAATAGACAGTTCAGTCTGTCGCATGCGAAAAGGTTTAAAAGTCTCGCTTTTGTTTTCATCCGGCCAGCCCTTTTCTACCCAATGCAGAATGCGAGCTGTCAGCAGGTCTTTCGTGGTAGCTTTAGCGACGTCTGCTGCGGTTAGTGGCAGATTCGGCCAGGACTTGATTTGGAGAGTGGAGATGGTGGGAGTTGGGTTGTGTTCCATGATGGGCAGTGGGGAACAGCTCAAGGGTCTGCATGGGTGATGGTCTTTCCTGGGCGATGGATGAGTGTGTAGTTGTATGCAGCGAGGAATTCAGACCACCTCGTCATTCTTGGTGATAGAATGTTCAGGGTTGGTTTGTTTCCCGCTAGGATCCCTAGCAGGGGTTTGTGGTCAGTGATGATCAAAAAAGTCCTACCATAAAGATACTCGTGGAATCTTTTGACGCCGGCTATGATTGCAAGGGCTTCTCGATTGAGTTGGCTGTAATTTCTCTCCGATTTTGACAGCGTTTTGGAATAGAAGGCAACTGGTGCCTCTCTGCCGTCTGGTAGCTTGTGGCTCAAGATGGCGCCGATTCCAAAAGGCGATGCATCACAGGTGACTGTCAAAGGCAGAGTATTGCTATACTGGATCAAAATGGTTAGAAGTTAATAAGTCCTTGATATTTTGGAATGCTGCTTGTTCCTGATGGCCCCATTTCCAGATAGTTTTTTTGTCTAACAACCGATGTAAGGGTTCTTCTACGGTTGCTTTTTGGAGCAGGAAGACATTGTAGAAATTTATGAGACCTAGGAATGCTTGTAAGTCAGTTTTGTTCCTAGGTCTAGGTGTGTCTTTGATTGCCTTTATCTTCTTTTCGGTGGGGTGTATCCCTTGCTCATCTAGCCTAGAAATTCGACCTGGTCGGTGGCTTGTGTTAGGGATAACATTGTTTACCCTAACTGGTTTAGGTGAAATAATAACTATGAATCATAGTTAGTGTATGTTAGAGTGTATGCAGCTTTAACTGTGAAATAGCAATTAAAGGAGTGGTTAAGAAAACAATATAAAAGTAGCAAGACTATAGCTTGCTCTCTATCTCTCTGGCTTTGATGATCCCTGATTACTGCTTGGAATCAAGACTGCATTGCTCGAACGGGAGAGACAACAAAGGACTGATTTTGTATGTGAACTGACATAGGATATTCTACATGGACTTTGCTAACTGAATACCCCTGAATGGACTGACTACATGGTAAATGAATATTGGACTGTTATTTGACTATGCTATTAACTTATAATGGAATAAAATATATTCTTGATAGCACAAGCGTATCTGTTATTTTTACTGTATGTTAATAAACATACAAGCTTAGCTCACTCATTTATCTGTGTGCCTATCTGACTAACTCTGCACATTCTGTTTAGCTTGTCTACCTAACCCTGGTTGGGGAACCCAGGCTTAACAGCTTGTTTACATTTTTCTCGCTTTACTTTAAGGCCTGTGTCTCTGAATCTTCGCAATACCTCTTTTCGTCTACTTTCTAATTGGTTTGTGTTTTTTGCTGACACTGGTATATCATCAAAATAGGGGACAACTCCCTTGATTCCATTTAGAAGGCGCTCCATGAGGCTTTGGAAAATGCCTGGGGCAACGCTAACGCCGAATTGAAGTCGGTTGCACTTGAATGCCCCTCTGTGTGTAACTATCGTCTGTGCCTCTGCGGTTGCGGGGTCAACTGGTAGTTCTTGATACGCTTGTGCGAGATCAAGTTTCTTAAATGTTTTTCCTCCCCCTAGTGAATGCAATAAGTGTTGCACTATTGGTACTGGGTATGCGCTTTGTTGGAGTGCATGATTTAGGGTTCCATTATGGTCTCCACAGATGTGTACTGACCCATCTGGTTTGACAGGAGTCACGATGGGTGTTTCCCACCTGGCATGGTCGATTGGCTCTAACACCCCTTGTGCTGTTAGTTTGTTTAGTTGTTTGTCTATTTTTGGTTTTAAGGCAAAAGGAACGCGTCTGGCTCTGAGCTGGCTGGGGGCTATTTTTGGGTTTAGGCTAAACGATATTGGGGTCCCCTTGTACTTGCCTAGGGTCCCATTGAATACATCCTGGAACTCTTGCAACAGGCTCTCTTCCCAGTTGGCCGCAACAATGTTGTTGATCCCAGTCATTCCTGATTCCCAGGGGTGCGAACCATTCAATTCCCAGCAGGCTAGGGCGATCACGGTTGACGATTGTTAGAGGAGGATTTCAGCGTGATTTTTAAATTCTACAAGGAAATGTCCAAGGCCCACTACCGGGATTCGGTTTTCCTGGTAGTCCTTTAATATTAACTTTTGTTGTTCAAGTTCTCTTTGCTTGATGTCTGGCATCAGGCATCTGATAGTGTTCCAAGATACCATTGATAAGTATGATCCGGAGTTTACTTCCATCTCACAGGGCTTCCCTTCGATGTTCACCTTTATCCGGACTTTTTTTACATTTGCTACCCTGGCATTTCTGATAGCTATCGTCTGGTGTGTTTCCTCTCTGTCGCTCGTTTGTTGGTTTCTGTTTTCTCGGTTCCATCTGCTTCTGGCTTGTCTCTCTTCGTTTCTGGGGGGGTGGGGTACTGCCGCGTCTTTTAGGACTATAGCTCTTTTTGTTTCAGAAGACCCTTGCGATGTGCTCCCGTTTTTCACAAGCTCTGCAGATTGCATCTAGGAACCTGCATTCTGATCGCAGGTGGTTGCCTCCGCATCCAGCACACTGGAATTCCCGCCTGCTTCTTCTTTTTCCCCACCATTTTCTGTCCGACTGAAGCCTATGTATATCTTCATTGTCGTCATCAGTGTCGCTCGGGGAGTTGAGATCTTCATAGTGGGTGGTTGCTATGGGCTGTTTCTTGCTTCCCTCCGCCTTCTTTTCTCTGGGTTGATTCGGCGGATCTGGAACTGAGTTCATCTGGTGCATACTGGCTGCGGATTTCTTGGCTGCTTCAGCGGCGGTGGCCTCTGCGATGGCCTCGGCCACTGTGATATTTGGTCTGTTTAGTAGCTTGCTTTGGAGTGTAGCATCCCTCAATCCGAGGACCACGCGGTCCTTCATGGCTTCGTCCATGTTCTGGAACTCGCAGGCTTCCCCGATGTGTCTTAGGGCTGCTACAAAATCTCTGACGCTCTTGTCTTCTCTTTGGTCTCTTTTGTAAAACTCGTGCCTTTTGATCAGGTTAGGGACCACATGCGCATAATGTGCTTGGAGCATTCTGTTCAGCTCAGGCCAAGCCATTTGCTTAATGTCTCTCGGTTTGGCTAGCGCCTTTGCCATTTTAAAAATGGTTGGTCCACAGTGCATGAGGAATACAGCTCTCTTCCTCTGGTCAGTTATCTCCTGCAGCTCGTTGCTTTCTAAAAACATCAGAAAGTGATCAATGTACGACTCCCAATTTTCCTCGGCTGGGTTGAACGGTGCGGGTGGTGCATTGTTACCGGCCATCTCTATTGCTCGGTTCTGGTTGCCCCGTGCTTTGGTCTCGCTCTTCTATGACAATCCCACCTTTGTCGCCAGTGTTCCATTTGGAAATAAGGTGAGCGAGGCCGGGTTCCAACAAACAGCTCTTTTATTATACAGTGAAGCAACTGGTAACAGAACAACTGCCCAAGCCGCGGCAGCCCTTATAGCGGCTTGCTCGCGGCTTGTGATCAATGACAGTTGTTCAAGTGGGCCAATCGGAATGGCTCCCAGGTAACCAATCCAAGAACGGCCTTCTGGCCAATCAGTTTAAGGTATTTGGAGTCTACCAAGTTCTATACACAACAGTAACTATAACATTTATTTTCTTACCCTGGTAATCTTGGTTTGCATTTTCTTTGGCACAGATAATAAATAAGCAATCCAAGTATAATCAATAGCACTCCAATTATAATCAGTCCAGTCAAAAGTCCTATAACGTCAATCTTCCCTGCTCCTTTGCCATCTGCACATAAAGAAAAAAGACTGTTAAGTGTATTCAACCCTCACAGTATTTTCTGATCTACCCTAAGTTACACTTTAATCCAATATTGCCAGAAAATGTGATCACAGTATGCCAAAAAATATCGGGAATAAATTCCTTATTTCCCAGATTTATAAAAGTAATATACCCATTATACATCTTTTGAAGTACAACTAGAGCTCTTAAATGCTAAAGAACTAGGTGACAAGTGACAGTCAGAGGTGACTTCCGAATGAGAAACTCTCAAAACTTGCTGAAACCCAACAACTTATTCATGGAGGTAATGTGACTAGTGTTAACAGGCTTGGGGGGGGGGGGGTTGCCTTATTTTTCCTGTATGCTTCCATTTCTAGTAAACTTTGGTGACTTTGTATGACAATTTTCTGGCCTTTAGGCAGGAAGATCCAAAAATCCCATCTATGGATTAGTAGAACTCTCTGAGTCCCAAGCAAATATCTTAGCTTTTTTTCCATTGTGAAAATACTTGGTTATGAGGTTTCTCTCCTCAAGCTATAGCAATTGAAAATAGACAGGAGAAAGGAAAGAGGAAAATAAAACATATCCCATAAAGTACCTTAACCTTTAACTCAGTCAACACAAAATATTCCTTTTTTGCTCCAGCTGCAGATAATTTCCTTCCTTGAAGAATATCTAAAAACTCCCCAATTGGATAGATTAGGACAGGGTGGCTTAAATCTGGCCCATGGGGCTGGCCTGGAAATATGAAAGGAACGACCAGAATGCCTCTGGCAACTAAAACAGGCTGCGTGTGTCCCACCATCTCATTTTCACCCTCCATGGCCTCCTACAGCACTTTACTGGCCGAAAACAGGCTGAAAACGGGCTGAAAAATGGGCCAAAATGGCTTCAAAAACAGGTCAAAAAGAGCTGAAAAGCAGACCCAAAACAGCTGAAAAACTGGCCCCAAACAGCCCAAAATAGTTCCTAAACAGGCTGAAAATCAGGTCTAAAACAGGCCGAAAATGGGCTTGGAAACAGGCCCAAAACAGCCCCAAAACCAGGCTGATAACAGCCAAAAAATACCCAGCCTGAAAACGGGCCACCCTAATATCTTTAGATAGATTTTTACTCCAAAAGTATTTTATTAAAATAAATTTGATTTAAATAAAAAAATCCGATATAAATTACAATTTTTTTTTTAAAGGATTGATTTTTATCCACCCTGTTTTATACTAATGCCCTTCAAATTTGCACCAGTAACAGGAAAGATCTGGGAAGAAGATTCAGGTGGGGAACACTACAAACTGTTGTAGAAGCAGACATTTTTCTATCGTGATATTGGGATATTGCTTAAAATTTCCATACATTAATCAACAGATAATTGAGAACTTAATGAAGTATATAACTTGCATGATCACAACATACGACAGATCAGATAATAGCAGGAAATGAAATATCTGGATTTACAAAACCTTGTCCTATGCATTACTAGTTTGAGAGAATAGTTTTTCATATTATAAAATACATCTAAAAGAGAAAATGCCTAATATGCATAATAATGTGAATACCCATTTCTCATATAAATGTAATCATTTTTGCTGAAATGGTGGTGTCAACAATTCCTTTATTCTTCTGAAGAACCACAATAACTTTCTTATTGAAGATAAATACACTGATTACTGCTTGGATCCCTTGTCTGCCATATCCACTGAAAAAACAGCTGTAATACATCACAGGCTGAAAATTAAATCAAAATACTATATGTCAAAATAATTTCAATACATCACTAGTGTTGTTTTTATCCTACCTGTTTTTGAGCCAGGACTTCTAAGAGTATATTCATACCAAAAAGACATCTAAGAAAACCAAAACAAACATGATTAGATGATGCCAACACGAGCCTGATCAAGTTTGGCTAAATATATATATATATTTTAAAGTAGACAGATTTTGCCAGACCAACTTTTAATTGTACTTGCTTTCAAATGTTAAAATCAATACTCCAGTAATTTATTTAGAATAACTTATAATGCGCTGGTTAAATTTCAACATATTTACAGTTTTGAATTTGAAATTTTAATTGTCTTTGATACTGGGGAAGAGAAGACAGGAGAGATGTGATTTTATATTTTAAATTATTTTGAGTTACTTTAGAAACAAATTGAAATAGTTGGATCATGACAATTATTGAAACGTTCTCAGAATAAGACACATTTGTTGCACTGAATGATGTTTGTTTCTCAAAGTGACAGCTCTGTTTATTTGATTAACATTCTGTCTTTATACTTGAATAAATATTCAAACACCATTGCAGTGATCCAGCATCCAGCGTACCGTAATCTGATGCTGGAAAAAGGAAACTATTTCCACAAGAAACACATCTTTTTCTAGAAAAAGTACTGCATAGAATATGATTGTATGAACATCACTGCCATTAACTGGATAGCGTTTTAGATTTTTTCACATCATCCACATACGATTTTTACAAATCATATCCTAAATGTCTTCATACATTTGCAGTATAAGTTGAGATCCATACTTTTCCAGATAAATATAAAAATAAATAAATATCCACATACCCACTACCCATTTCAAATCCTTTTCTCTGCAAGACATTGACTTGTAAATGAAATGGTCTTGTCACTGCTAAAGTGATCACACAAAGTTTGAATAGGCAGTTTTTTTAGTCCCAAGAAAAATAAAGTAGGTATTCCTATTTCACTTGTGTTTGGATTTACACTATAAGGGACATTCAACTGTATATTTGATGGCTGCTTTCTAAATGGGATGGTTTCCATCCCTGCATGACAGAACTTAGAATAACTTTGTCACTTTGAATGTACATTAATCATCACAGATTAAAATGAACTTTCATTGCATACAACTTTCAAAGGATCAGTTCAAACAACTGAAGAACAAGATGACCAGGGCTAACTTAGAAGCCTTCACTGTTAGGGTATATAAAAAAAGTTAACAGCTGCTCCTATGCAGAGTATGCTATTGATTTGTCAGCAACTATCAAAAGGCATGCACATGTCAAATGTTCAATAGCATTGATAAGTTAAATAATTACTGTTTTTTTTGAATCTCGAAAAATTTCCCTTGCTTCCTCAAAATTGCATTGCTCTTCATAGCACTCCCTTTCAAGATCTCCTTGAGTTATTAGTTCAAAATCAAATCGGTTGTACAGAAGATGTCGTCCAATGAATAAATTGGCTTTCTCTGCAAGGATGAATACTAAAATATAATTAAAATAATGTTAATATGATAAAATAATATCAAAATGCCAAGGAGTTGTTAAAATATTTAACACCTCCCTTATTTATTTCTTATATATAATTCTTTGTAAGTTCATTCTTTAATTACTGCTGCATTGAGAAAGTCAAGATACCACTCAATGAATGTTTTTAATCACACTATATATTTTTAATCTATGATGTTTCCCAAGTCACACTAGGAAACCGTGTGGTCCTTGTGATTTAAATTATACACAGAACTCACTTTTTAGCATGTCATTTATTATTACTGAACTCTGTGAATTAAAGTATCTTTTACTTAAATACTGCAAGGTATGACAATACTATATAATGATTTAAAAGAAAAACCTGCAATTTCAAAAGATGCAAGACATAATTTTCTGTCCAGCCAATCAGAACACAGCCAAGCCCCCACCCAGTCAAGTCACACCCCCACTGGCAGTTAAAAAGAAAAAACAACTGCAAGCTCACATTACTCCGAGAAGCACAAGGCCGAAGACACAGGCCTGAAGATGACGAATGAGATTTCGTCGAAACGTTGCCTAGATACTTCCAATTTTATGCAGAAGAAAACCCAAATAACCAAAAATCTATCTATCTATCTATATATATATGCTGTTTAGCTTCCTTCGGGTATTCTCCCACGTCATTGTAGTTCTGTTAAAGTTGTAGCAACGTTTCAGCAGAATCTCATCTGCCATCCTCAGGCTTCTGTATAGAGTTAGTTCCTGGTTTATACAGAATATCCTACTCTATACAGAAGCCTGAGGATGGCAGATGAGATTCTGCTGAAACGTTGCTACAACTTTAACAGAACTACAATGACGTGGGAGAATACCCGAAGGAAGCTGAACAGCACACATGTAAGTACCCACGAAAGCCTAAAAAAAAACCAAATATATATATATGTTTTCTGAGGTTTTCGCGGGTATTTGTATGTGGATCTTTGGTTCTTCGGGTTTTCTCCCACGTAAAATTGGAAGTATCTAGGCTTCCAATACTAGAAATATTCCAATTTTACGCGGGAGAACAACCAAAGATCCACATACAAATACTCGCGAAAATCTCAGAAAACAAATATTGCACCTCTATGACGTAGATACTTCCAATTTTACGCGGGAGAAAACCCGAAAAACCAAAGATACACACACACACACACACACACACACACACTCACACATATACACACATACATATATGTGTGTGTATGTGTATGTGTATATACACATACATACATACATACATACATACATACATACGTATACGTGCATACATATATATGTATGCTGTTCAGCTTTGTTCAGGTATTGTTCCACGTTATTGTAGTTGTGCTTTTAAAGTTGTAGCAACGTTTCGGCAGAATCTCATGTGTCATCATCAGGCTTCTGTATTGTGTTCATCTGTGAGTCAGACTTTTACAGCCGTTTCAGTTTTAAATTTGAGGCTAGCCTACGCTCTTCCAGAATGGTTTTTTTCTTCATCCTGATTGGTTGGGAGTCTTAGTCTGTGTTTATTGGTCTTTGAGTTTGCTGTGTTCTGCTTGGTTGGTGATTCTAATATCTTCTGTCTGTTTTGTGGCTTTTTTTGTGTGTCTTGATTGGCTGGCAATATTGTGTTCCTGTATTGGAGGCTTTTAATGCAGCTTGGCTCCGAGTAAAAGGATGGCTATCATTTGTTAGGAAGCTAGGTTTCATCTGGGTGCCTGGTTGGGGTGTGTTTGAGCTGGAGGTATCAGGGGGGATCTGTTTGTGCCCAGGTGTTTGCCTGGCGTATGGTGTGGAGATTTTTTTTGTTTGTGAGTGCAGGCTTCCAAATGACTGACAGTCTAGTGGAATCATCTCTTCTATTCATGCTTTCAGGTCTTTTTTCAATCTCTATGGCCTGAAAATGACACATACATGATGCAAACTGACACCCACCATGAAGATGTGGCACGACCACGAACGCGAAGCCAAACAACAGGATCACAGCTCACCAGCTCAAATCCCCCAGCAACTAAGACTAACCTGAGCACAACCAAGCCCCCACCTGAACAGAACACATCCCCAGCCAATCAGAACACAGCCAACCCCCCTACCAATCAGAACACAGCCAAACCCCCACCCAATCAGAAACAGCCAAGCCCCCACCCAATCAAGTCACACCCCCACTAGCAGTTAAAAGGAAGAAGCAGCTGCAAGCTCACATTACTCTGAGAAGCACAGAGCCGAAGAAACAAGCCTGAAGATGATGAATGAGACTTCATTGAAACGTTGCCTAGATACTTCCAATTTTACGCGGGAGAAAACCCGAATAACCAAAGATCCACATACAAATACCCGCGAAAACCTCAGAAAACAAATATTGCACCTCTATGGGGAGGAAACCCACCATCTGACCAGGACTTATGAAAAACTTGAAATCCAAAGAACTTCCATTTTATGTCACCTCAGCTTCCTACGCAACTGCAGAGATCAAAATTTAATTCCCATAAGCTTCCAATTGAAATTCCACACCAACACAGCAACCACCAAACACATCCTAAAAAGAACAGAATTGGCCCTTATTAGAAATGAACTTCACACAAAAAGATTCCTCCTAGACCAAATCAACAAAGAACTCCTCACACTT
>BLBF01000017.1:12099257-12157400 GCA_015471245.1 Laticauda colubrina | reverse complement strand
ACTCATGTACTAACAGCCAATGGATTCCAAAAAAAGATTACTCACCTAGTCCAAAAAGAAACCCCAACCAAAAGCCAAGACAGAGAACAAGAGAATGGCAAAGCCCTCCTCCCATATATAAAAGGCACTACAGAAAAAATCAGCAAGATCCTCCAAAAACACAACATTAAAACAGCATTCTGCACAAACAGAAAAATATCCACCATCCTGAGAAACCCTAAGGACAAAATCGAGTTAGAAAACCAAGGAGTATACGAAATCCCTTGCACTGCCTGCCCCAGCACATACATAGGACAAACTAACAGAAGAATTAGTGCACGCATTGAAGAACACAAAAACTCAATCAAAAAAGAAGAACTGACCTCTTCCCTGGTCCAACACCTCAAAGCCACAGGACATGAAATTGACTTTAAAAATACCAGAACTATCGCCAAAACCGAACACTTCAACAACAGAATAATCAGAGAAGTCATATAGAAAAACACCCACACAGCATGAATAAACGAGATTATACCTCCCGCCTACCAATCATTTGGAAACCTGCCCTCATCAATAAATGAGTACCTAACATGAAGAATGACACCAGACCCACACCCACGAGTGCCACACAAGATGCTACCACCACACTTCCACGTAGAAAAAAGACTCACACTCACACAGAAGATGAGACACGAACTCGGACCAGAAGCCGTACTGGGAGAAAACCCGAATAACCAAAGATCCATATACATATACGTATACGTATACATATACATATACATATATATATATATATGTTTGTTTGTTTTTTTAAGCTTTCGCGGGTACTTACATGTGTGCTGTTCAGCTTCCTTCGGGTATTATCCCATGTCATTGTAGTGCTTTCAAAGTTGTAGCAACGTTTCAGCAGAATCTCATCTGCCATCATCAGGCTTCTGTATGGATGTGGGTCTCACAGCTTTTGGTTTCAAATTCGAGGCTGGCCTATTCTGATTGGCTGGGAGTTTTGGTCTGTGTTCACTGGACTTGGAGTTTGATTGATTGGTGTTTCTGGTTTCTTCTGTCTGTTTTGTGGCTTTGATTGGCTGGCAACACTCTGTTCCTGTGTTGGAGGCTTTCAGTGCAGCTTGGCTTCGTGTGAAAGGACGGCTGCTATCCATTAGGAAGCATATATATATATATGTGCTGTTCAGCTTCCTTCGGGTATTATCCCACGTCATTGTAGTGCTTTTAAAGTTGTAGCAACGTTTCAGCAGAATCTCATCTGCCATCAGGCTTCTGTATTAAGTTTGTATATATATATATGTATATACACACACACACATACACACACACGACACTTGCACTCTGACTGAACCATTTTGGGCAACAGCATTTAAATTAGGTGACAATAATACAATTATAATTGTACCTTTTTGATTTTGTCCTTCCTATTAAGAACAATTTTAATACAAAAGTTTACAACAGTTGATGTAAACAAGTTACCTTCTTCTATTGCACCCTTTGATTCCTTGATTTGTATTGAGCAGTGAGGAAATGCAGGCAAAATTATAAGCAGTTGAAATAGAAAAATGTAAAAAAATAACATAGCCTTGTGCCTGTCAAGAAAAGATTAATAGATTAGTTACTATAGACTTTAAAAAGGATTAATCTCGCTCTAAGTATATCAGACACAAGTTAGCACAAGTCAAGTACAATGAACGCTGCAATGGAAACAGGTTACAGAACTCTCACAAACTAGCCTAACCTGTATAATGATTGTGGTTTCATAATATAAGCGGCATTAGACTTCTCCCAAAAATTACACAAGAATCAGAAGGAAAGAGGAATGCAATCACTGAAGACAGGATTACATAGGCCAAGCATGTGTACGCCCATCTGCTGCCATATTTCCTTTGCATAGAATTTTGCATGGCAAAGTTGCCTGGCTCACAAAATCCCATTCACAGAGCAAGAGATCCTGAACTACATGGATGAAAGGACACATATGTAAATCAGGGGTCTTCAAACACGACAGCTTTAAGATTTATGGACTTCAACTCCCAGAATTCTTCCTCCAGTCATGCCAGGTCAGGAATCCTGGGAGCTGAAGTCCACAAGTCTTAAACTTACCAAGTTTGAAGAGCCTTGATGTAAATAGTTAATGAGCATTTAATGCTGTTAACCACGAGACAGATTTAAACATAGCCACGTCCTGTCTATGGATTGACTTATTTCCCTTCTTTCAATAATACCTTGGTCTCAACATTCCCAGGTGCTGAAACACGCTTTCGTAAGAGACTGTGAATCGAAGGGACCACTGCTTCCCAAGGGCTCTTGGACAAGCTGCAATCACAACACGCTTTTTCGAGACTGCCTGGTGGATTCACACAGAGTCGACTATGTCAGAGCCACTCTGCGACAAGGAAACCAAGACTCAGCGATGCCCACTAATAACTTCTTCGCTCTCTTTCTCAAGTTAACTTTGTTTTCGGCCCAATCGTAATTCTTAATCGTCAGAAACCCGATTCGGACGGGCAGCATATACCTTGAACAAGCAGGACAAAGGAAAGTAAGCGAACGAAAACATCTTTCGGCTTAAGTCACGCTGCCCGTGATTTCGAAGCAGAGCAAAGTCCCAGAAAGATCTGCCGCTGGACAGACTTCATTTCGTCACTGGAGGAAATCCCGCGAGGGGGTGAGAGGCTCCTTGATTTTCTTTTTGTTCACCTTCCCTTCCCCGAGTGGCCTTTCCGAGTGGGCAACCCCACTTTCCGCGGCCTTACCTGTTGCGTTCAATGTTCAGAGTTTAGAAGGCTCGTCCGTCCCGCGAAGGCATCTTCCTTTCCCTAATCCCGCTTTCGAGAGCTGCCTGGGATGACCGAGAGGGGCTGAGATTATATCATCTCACGGCTGCTGCCTTTGTAACCGCCCACCTCAATTCCGGCTGGTCTCCGGAAGGTTGGAAAGAGGACTCAGTTGCGGAAGGGAAGCGCATATTTTAAGAAACGCTTCAATCAGGTCGCGGTCGGTGTGCGGAACGAAGTTTTACCGAACGTGTTCAGAACTGTCTCCTGCCAAGCAAGGCGTTTTGCTGTCTTTGTTCCTCTTTTCGCCCAGTGCGTTCAACCCCCGCTCGTCGAAAGTTGGATTCCGGTGCCGTTGACCTGCGATTTGATGAGACTGCGATTGCAAATAAGTTTTAAGGCCGATTCCAGAGGTTCAAGTTTTAAGACCCGTTCAACTGCGATGAGCTGAAATAAACGACGGTTGTATTTGTCTCATTCGCTTTATGTTGATTTTGACGAGTCAGTGTTGCGGCTATGGCAGTTTAATTTTTAAAATTAGGATGAATTCCAGAATGTCATGCTGGTTTGAGGAACAATAAAATCTGGTCAGCATAAAATATAAACTGCTGGAATACTTCAGCCTTGTTGGACTAGTTTTTGCTCTTGTGAATGTGTTTTATGAAACATATGAAAAAAAATTGTTACATTTTCTTGATATCGCCAAATATTCTGGAATTATTTACTAGTCCAGCTGAAGATGCCACCAATAACGTAAATTTATCAAAGGTGGTATTCAGCAGGTTCTGACTAATTCTGGAGAAACTAGAATTAGCGGAAATTTTGTGTAGTTTGGAGAACCAGCAAATGCCACCTCTGACTGGCCCTGCCTGTCTATTCTCTGCCTCCCAAATACCAGCTAATCAGCTGGGTCTTGTTTTGTTGCCCTTTACAGGAGAACGGAGCTGGAAAGCAGGTTAGTGGGGTAGGGAGGGAATGGGGCTTTTACAGTATCCTTCCCCTGGAGTTGGGTAGGTATGGAGATTTTATAGGTTCCTTCCCCTACCACGCCCACCAAGCTATGCCCACAGAACTGGTAGTAAAGTTTTGAGTTCCACCACTGAAATTTATATTTTTATTTTTTTGATTTGTCAATCGCTTGCAAGATAATAGGTATAAGTATAAACATAATTATGAATACATGAAATGGATACATATAAGAAAAATTATTAGTCCAAAGACTGGAAGTGCTGTGATCACATTGAATTATTTACATTAGCTCTGATAATATGAACATGTATGATCTGCATTTTGTCTTTTGACCCACTGAAAATTTAATCCAGTGTTTTTAATTTAGCTGTAATGTAAGGGTGAGCGTACATACAAAACATAATGACATTTGTACCAATTATCTTTTGTGCAACTTGGTTGAATTATGCAATGCTTCTAGACTAGCTGAATCAAATGTATTATGTTTGCTTTACAATATGAACCAATCCGCCCCCCCTGGTATATTTTGGGTTATGTGGCTTTTTTTTTTTTTTGTACTGCCTTCCAATTTAGATTTAACTGGGCTAGGATATTGTTACTTTATTTATTTATTTATTTATTTGATTTGTCAATCACTTACAAGACAATAGGTATAAGTATAAACATGAGTAAGAATACAGGAAACAGGTACAAATAAATGGAACAATAGGACAGGGATGGTAGGCAAAATTGTGTACTTATGCACGCCTCTTACAGACCTCTTAGGAATGGGGTGAGGTCAATAATGGATAGTTTAAGGTTAAAGGACTGGAGGGTTAGCAGATGTAACAACACAATCAGGTAGTGCATTCCAGGCATTGACCACTCTGTTGCTGAAGTCGTATTTTCTGCAATCACCTTTAGAGCAGTTTACATTGAGTTTGTATCTGTTGTGTGCTCTTGTATTGTTGCAGTTGAAGCTGAAGTACTCATTGACTGGTAGGACATTGTAGGAGATAATTTTGTGTACTACACTTAAGTCCAACCATAGGCGGTGTAATTCAAGCCCAAAATTTCAAGCCTGGTGATATAGAGTATTCTGTTGCGAGGAAGGAGTGTAGTACTCTTCTTGTGAAATACTTCTGGGCTTGCTCAATTGTATTCATGTCTGATATACAGTGAGGATTCCAGACAGATGAGCTGTATTCAAGTATTGGTCTAGCAAAGGTTTTGTATGCCCTAGTTAGCAATTCAATATTTCCAGAGGAGAAGCTTTGTAAGATTAGATTTACAACTCTTAATGCCTTTTTGGCAATGCTGTTACAGTGAGGTCATTTAGGTCATTTGATATGAGCACTCCAAGGTCCTTGACAGAGTGAGGGTCGTCAACAAGATCATATCTTTCCAGTTTATATTTGGTGTACTGACTTTTTTTACCAATGTGTAGGACAGAGTGTTTGTTGGTTGAGATTTGGAGTTGCCAATTGTTTGACCATTCAGACACATAATCAAGGTCACTTTGAAGGACAGTAGCATTGTCAGTGGTGTTGAATAGTTTTACATCATTCATGAAGAGAACACAGTTGCTTATAAGATGATTGCAAAGGTCATCTATGTAGAGAGATAAATATATATCTTTATATTATATATAAAGATAAAAGGATTTTGTCCTTTCTACTGCCTCAGATTTTTCCCCATGGCTTTGCTTATATAGAAGGCCAAAGATTCCAAGATTCAAGGCTACTTTGTTTTGTCCTACTCCAGAAGGTTGTGTTAGAGCAAATAGACATTGTGATTAATGTGCCCATCTTACCAGCCTCCTTCTCTATATATGTTTTTGACACATACGTTCACTGAGAAGCTGATTGGAATGGTAATGCCCTCTAGTGAAATTTTAAAGCAATTGTGATTGTTTGAATTGAATTGTTTACAGCAAAGTACTGTAATTCACTAAGTACCGTATTTATCACTGATTCACAAGATATTTTCTGATATCTTCTTGTATTCTGTTCATTTTTTAAATTATGCTTATGCAGCAGATTTAAAATAAATATTTTTATTGAGAGTCATTTTGGTGCAATGGTCAAACATTAGTCTAGAAACTGGGAGACTGTGAATTCTAGTTCTGCCTCGGACTAGTCACTTTCTCTTAGCCCAAGGAAGGAGGCAATGTCAAACAACTTTTGAAAAATCTTGTCAAGAAAACTACATAGACTCGTCCAGGCACCTTCAGAGAATTGGATACAATTAAATGGTGGATTTAAAAAAAAATCATAAAATAAAATATACCAACAGCAGGTTGTCTCAATAGTTTCATCTTGTTGCTATAGTTTGATGATATACAGTTGATTATAAGGGGAGTCAGTTTGGAGTAGTGGATAATATACCAGACTAGAAACTGGGAGACCATGAGTTCTAGTTCTGCCTTGAGCCACAAGACCAGTTAGAGATTTGGGCAAGTTACTCTCTCTCTCAGCCCTAGGATATAACTGCCTAGCTTACAAATGTGACTCTCAAAAGCATCTTTGGTATTACACTGTAATACCAAATCTCACCAATTCTCCATTTTTCTGAGATCACCAAACTGTTTGACACAGCCATGTTACCAAGGATGCAAACATCTTACCTCCTGAGGAATGATACTCCATAGGGAGGACTCCACAACAGAAAAGGCCTGTCTCCTGGTTCCTGCTAGATGTAACTCCTTAATAGACAGGACTCACAGCATATCCCCGCTGTCAGAACTGATGGGATGAGCAGATATGATCAGAAAGAGGTGGTCTGTCAAAACCTGATCCCATGCCACAAAGGGCTTTAAAAGTCAAAATCAGCACCTTGAATTATATGTGTAATCAAACTAGCAACCAATAGAACTTGCGAGCAGTCACAATATGTGTCAATCTAGGAGCGCACGTAATTATCCTCACTGCCACATTTTATACCAACTGAAGTTTCTAGATGCTCTTCAAGGACAGCCCCATGCAGAGCACTTTACAGCAGTTGATCCAGGAAGTGACTCTAGCATGAGTGATCATGAGCAGAGCAGATAGACCAGAGAGCTTTACCAGATAGACCAGAGCAGATAGACCATCAGCCTTACCAGATAGGCCAGAAAGCAAATACATCCATATAAGCTAATTTTACTCTGTTGTAAAGCTATGTTAACAGAATTTTGAAAGTCTGAAGCAGGGGTCTCCAAACTTGGCAACTTTAAGACTTGTGGACTTTTAACTCCTAGAATTCCCCAGACAGCATGACTGCCTGAGGAATTCTGGAAGTTGAAGTCCACAAGTCCTAAAGTTGCCAAGTTTGGAGATCCCGGTCTAAAGTACAATTCTGTCATCTCCTTTACAGCCCAAGAAATTAGGGTCACTGCTGAGCCTCTTGTCCTGTCCACTATCCAGCTGCAAACTGTGTTATTTTTTAGCTGACCATTCCCTAGGTGGCATCTCTTCACCCTATCTCCTTCCCTAGGTCTTTTCTGCATACCACTATAAGAACTTATCAACGTAGGGGTGCAATGGCACATAGCATGAAGGTGTGCAAAGGCCCTCCTAAGATATTAAAATTTTATACCAGCTGTGTATTTGGGCTGCATTAGTATTTCTAGGTTCTCTGCTAATCTTCAGCCTGCTTGCTCTGTGTAATGCATTCACAGTTTTTGTATTCTATTTTATATACTATTCCTGTTTTGCTTCTTTGAGTACTGGGTTTATGCTTCATTCAGAAAGCTTTGCATGGATTTGTTGGTTTATATGCTTCAATTATTCTGAGTTGTCAGAGTAGCTATTGGTGGACTCTGGAATGTCTTTGATGTAAGTGTGAGCAGAACCGAAGCCATGTTGGATAGCCCATTGAATTGAATAAGGAAGTGTGTCTCAAAACTCAGTAGTTCTGCTAAATAAAAAAGTGTTCCAGTTTGTGCACAAGAGAAAAAACAAGATAAGGCTAGAACAATGGGGAACTGTAGTAAAGTGCTGCGATGTCAGAAACCGTAGAACTACTTTTGCTAGATAAGGAGCTAGTATGGACCTTCGAAATACATGTATCAATTTGAAAACAGAAAGAATGTGAGCCAAGGTCACATAAGAGGGGATAAAAATGCTTCCTGAATTTTGCTCTGTGTTCCTTCTATGCCTGAGGGAACCTGTCTCTGCAGACACGTGAATAAAACCTTGTTTTCCTTGGATCAACGAATCTTTTGGGTGGTTTTTTTATCTGCTCCCACCTCACAATTTGGCGCCCAACGTGGGGCCCCAACGGAATTTCGACTGGAGAAAAGGGACTGGATAAGTGTGGCGCCACTGCATCCCATTGTAGAGGGGCTCCTCCCTTGTCTCAGTTGGATCCCGGGGTAACTGCACTCAGCAGACGATCCTTGGAAACAAGAGAGATAGAAGCCGGCCTGATGCTCTGGGAGTATCGTTGATCACTTGAAGTGGGGACGCCCACACTCCTTTTGTCTCCGGGAGACCAGGGGTGTATCAGGGTTTGTTGCCTTTGGGGATAGAAGAAGGGATATACTGTCCTTAAACTCTGGGAATCCAGCGACTGCTGGAGGACAGTGTAAATCCCTGAATTGGGAATCTCTGGGAGATTGTTGGCGGGCAGCGTGGAGAATGGGAAAGGGACAAAGCAAGTGTGAAACGTTCCAAGAGGGAACGGGTATTGAGATAGAAAAGACCCCGAGAAGGCTGATTCCGACTGACTCCCCATTGGGTCAACTACTACAACAATGGTCGTTGCCCCATCTGAGGACTTACACTCGGAGTCTAGAGAAAAAGAAAATGATCTACCTATGCCAAAATAGGTGGCCGAAGTATCCCCTAGTAGACCCTGAGTTTCCTTACCACTGGGATCCCAAAGGGAATACCAGCACTGGATAACTCAGTTGAAAGAGTATATAGTGAAACACTGGATGAAGGAGCAAATACCCTATGTGGAGGTATGGTATCATGCTCACTTTGAAGGTCCAGTTCCACCAGAAACAGAAGTAGGACAGTTTGTCAGCAAGGTGGAGGAAAGCGAAACTGAGGACTGGATGGGGAGTCCACCGGCTTCGGCTCCGGCAGTCCCGGCACTGCCGCCCCTGCTGCCCCTGCCGGCTCCAGTTGCCCAGGCTCCACCCCCACCTGCATATCCAGGGCTCAGAAGGGAACTGGCTCAATTAAACAAGGACCTAGAGAATTTGCCTCTAGGAGGATGGTCGGCCAATCCCGTGTCGGCTTTCCCAGTCAGAGAAGTCCCAAATGGCATGAATGCGCAGGGGAATCCAGTCACCGTTTTCGTGGCTGTCCCCATAAAATCTGCTGAGTTACGGGATCTGAAAAAGACCCTTCCGAAACTCCATGAGAATGCTCATGAAGTGGCGGAACAGTTGGAATTGTTTCTGGGGCCCAATGAATACACATACCAAGAACTGATGTATATTCTTGGACACCTTTTCACCCCTGAAGAGAGGAACCTCATTAGGAGGGCAGCAATGGCTGCCTGGGATAGGAGACATGCAGGGCAACAGGGAGCAGTGACTGCAGACACAAAGTTCCCCATAGCCGATCCAAATTGGAACATCAATGATGATGCTCATAGGGAGCACATGAGAGATATGAAACACATGATCATTAAAGGAATTAAATTGGCCATCCCTCAAGGGAAAAACTTGACCAAAGCATTTGAAATAACACAAGGAAAGGATGAGTCCCCAGGGGATTTCTGTGCTCGGGTCCGTGAAGGGTTAACCAAGTACTCCGGAGTGGAGCCAGAAACCCCTGCCTTCGAGACTCTCTTGAAGATGCAATTCGTCACCAAAGCATGGCCAGATATCCAGAAAAAGATCCAGAAGACAGAGGGATGGACTGATTTGGGCATGACAGATTTGATGAGAGCAGTCCAACAAGTTTTTGTGAACCGAGACTCAGTTAAAACCAAACAGAAGTCTCAGATGATGGTAGCTGCTGTGCAAACGGCAGCCAAGAATGAAGTTAGCAAAAACAGGGAGACCCAGATGTCAAATCCGAGGCCAAGGTGGAGAGATGAAAGATCTCCCAGCAGGGAGTGGAGACCCCTGGTTAGGTGAGGAGGTCCAGGGGGCAATCGAGGCGGTCGATTCCAACGGCCGTCCCAGAGTAGAACTTGCTTCAGATGCGGGAAAGAGGGACATTTTGCGCGTGAATGTCCCAAAACCCCAGAGGAACGAAGCTATGCCCTATACGATTAGGGAAGTTCCGGCTCCCCAAGAGGGACCCACGGGGAGCCACTGGTAAATGTGTTAGTGGGTCCTGACCATCAGGAACGGCTGTTCCTGATCGACACCAGCGCAAGCTGGACATCTGTATGCGATCCGGTAGAGGGAGCATGCAGGTCAAAGCAGACTTTAAAGGTGGTTGGGGTGAGTGGGAAATCCCAAGAGGTCAAGATTTTGGAAGAGGTGAGATTGGAATTGAATGATGTGGTTACTAAATCCGAAATATTATATATTCCGGATTCAGGGTTGAACTTGCTAGGAAGAGACTTGTTGGATGTTTTTGGAATAGAATTGTGGGATAGAAGGAAGGAAGTTCGCATGTGTATGCTAACAACGGAAGATGAGGAGAATATATCATCAGATGTGTGGGCAGGAGGTGAAGGGGTTAGTAGGATGGCAATACAGCCCATTCAGATCAAGATATAACCAGGGATAACTAAACTGTGGACTCCACAATATTCTCTGAGCAAGAGAGGTAGGGAAGGGTTGAAACCAGTGATTGACAGATTATTGAAACAGGGACTGTTGGAACCTACTATGTCACCGTTCAATTCACTGGTTTTAGCAGTACTAAAAAAGGATGGGAAGTATAGATTAGTTAATGATTTGAGGAGGATCAATGAGATAGTGGTTCCTAGATTCCCAGTGGTTCCTGATCCCTATACCATCTTGGGGCGGATCCCCCCCAAAGACAAATGGTTTACTGTGATAGATCTGAAGGATGCCTTTTGGGCATGTCCTTTGGAGGAGAGGAGTAGAGACTTGTTTGCCTTTGAATGGAATGATCCTGAGAGTGGAAGGAAACAGCAGTTGAGGTGGACAGTACTTCCTCAGGGATATACCGAGAACCCTTTGTTGTTTGGACAGGCGTTGGAAGAAAAATTGGTGTCGTTTGAGAGAGAGAAAGGAATCACCCTAATTCAGTACGTGGATGACTTGTTGTTAACTGGGGAGAAAGAGAAGGAAGTGAGAGCGGCTTCTGTGAGTCTGTTGAATTGGCTGAAGGAGCAGGGGCTGAAAGTCTCAAAAGAGAAGCTTCAGTTTGTTGAAAAAAAGGTGAAATATTTGGGACATTACATTCAGCAGGGGGTTAGGTCCTTGGACCCTGAAAGGGTGAAGGGGATCATGAGCTTGGCTCATCCCAGGAACAAGACAGAGGTGCGGAAAGCGTTGGGATTGTTGGGGTACTGCAGAATCTGGGTAGACCAATTCACAGTGTTGGCACAGTTTTTGCATAGAAAGTTGCCTGGAAAGGAAGAGCACATGGAATGGGAGGAGGGAGATAGTGAAAGGTGGGAAGAGCTGAAGAAGGCTTTGTCAACCGCTCCGGTTTTAGCCTTGCCAAACCTGAAATTACCGTTTCATTTGTATGTGGCAGTGGCTCAGGGAACAGCAGTTGGAGTCCTTGCCCAAAAGAGGGAGGGGCAGTACCAGCCGGTAGCCTTCCTAAGCAAGGGTTTGGAGCCGGTTATGAAAGGATGGCCAGTTTGTGTTCAGGCTGTGGCAGCAACAGCGATGTTGGTGGTGGAGAGCAAAAAGTTAACCTTTGGGGGAGCTTTGGTGGTGCATTCGCCTCATCAGGTCAACTCAGTGTTGAGCCAGCTGGCTACCACTTGGATGACCGAAGGGAGGATACTGAAGTATGAAACCATTTTGAGAACCAGTCCTGATGTGGTGATAGGAACAGACAAGAATCTAAATCCAGCAGAATTCTTGGAGGGGAGAAGGCAGGCATGGGAACCGGAAGACCATGATTGTCTATTGCAAGTGGATCTCATGACGAAGGTTAGAGAGGATTTGGAAGAGACTCCTTTGGAGAAGGGAGAGAGGTGGTTTATAGATGGATCTAGCAGGGTAGAAAATGGAAAGCGAAAATCTGGGTTTGCAATAGTAACCGGGGAAGATGAGGTAATAGAGAAAGGGTTCCTCCCAGCTGCTTGGTCAGCTCAGAAATGTGAATTGTTTGCCCTGACCAGAGCCTTGGAATTGGCTGAGGGGATGGAAGTAACGATTTGGACTGATTCCAAGTATGCATGGGGGGTGGTGCACACATTTGGGAAAATCTGGAAAGAAAGAGGGTATATCAAGGCGGATGGGAAGCAAATAGAGCAAGTGCAGTTAATAGAGCAAGTCTTAGAGGCATTGCACCTCCCCAGCCAAGTATCAATTGTCCATGTGAGCGCACATCAGAAGGGAAACACACCGGAGGTTGTGGGAAACCGATGGGCAGACAAATGGGCGAAGGAAGCTGCAGGGGAGATAGAATTGGTAATGGTATCTATACCAATACTGGAAAAGGAGGACGGGAGGGAGGAATGGGAGCCAGAGAAAAAGGAAAAGTTGGAGTTGGAGAAAGAGGGATGTGTCAAAACCCCGGAGGGATGGAAGACATCGGAGGGAGTCAAGGTGGTGTCACCCATTGTTATGAGGGGAATATTGGAGAAAGTTCATGAAGGAGGACATTGGGGAACGGAGGCCTTGGTCATGTCCATTAAACCTCACTATTGGAGTCTGAGGATGTGGACAGTAGCTCAGAGCATCTGCTGGAAATGTTTGATTTGTTTGAAAGTAAATAAGAAAGCGGCACGCAAGAAAGAGATGGGAGGGCGACCCTTAGTGGGTTGGCCTTTTCAGAGAGCACAAATTGATTTCACTGAGTTGCCAGAAAAGGGGGGTTGGAAATACCTGCTTGTGATCAAAGATCAACTAACGGGGTGGGTAGAAGCTTATCCCACTAGAAGAGCCATAGCTCCCACAGTAACCAAGATCTTACTAGAACAGATTATCCCACGATATGGAATGATGGAAGCAATAGATTCAGACAGAGGAACTCATTTCACCCAAAAGGTTCTGCAAAGGGTAATGGATGTGGTGGGGGTGAAATGGGAATTACACACGCCATGGCATCCTGAATCCAGTGGAAAAATTGAAAAAGCGAACGCGGAACTGAAGAAACACTTGACCAAACTACAACTTGAAAATGGCTTGCCATGGGCAAAGAATCTTCCCTTAGCTCTGCTCAGGATCAGAACTTGTCCAAGGAAAGACACAGGGCTTTCTCCTTTTGAAATGCTGATGGGGAGACCCTATTTGGCCAAACTAGGCAATCCCATACCAGAGTTCAGGGACTTGTTCCTCCGGAAATATTTGCTGGCACTGTCTCGGTCTTTGCTTTCTCTTCACAAACAGGGACTGTTGGTGCAACGACCACCTTTGGCTGGTAGCCAATACCCACACGAGGCTGGAGACTGGGTCCTGATAAAGATTTGGAGGAGTGAAAAACTGCAACCTAGCTGGGAAGGTCCGTACCAGGTGCTACTGACGACTGAATCTGCAGTCCGTACTCGGGAAGGAGGCTGGACGCATTACAGCAGAGTCAAGAAAGCACCAGAACCAGAAAAACCTTGGAAGGCAATCCCAGTGGACGGTCAGCCGTTAAAGGTAACCTTGAAGAAATAGCCAGCAGAAACCACCATGGAGATGTCGGCTGAACTCTGGAGAGGACTATTTGTTGCAACTATATTTACATTAATACATCAAAGAAGTTCACAATATGTTGGACCTGCAGGTGACTTGGGAACGGACTTGTGGGATGACAATGTGTTCATAAAGGTTCTCAAGAAGTTCTCATATTCCTTGAACATCACCAAGTGCTGGTTTTGCATGCACCTGCCAGGAAGAACAGGTGAAGGATTAATCCTACACGCAATTCCACTTGATCAGAACAGACTAAGACCACAGGGGCACGGGACAGAAAAATATGGTGTAGAACGAAATATAACAGGAAGGATTTTTGTTCATCTAAGGGAAACGGCGTATGTGTGTTTTAGGAGAAATGAAACTAGAGGGCTCCATTTAGGAGATTGGGAAAAATGTAATAAGACTTTTGATATGCCATCATCCTGTAGTAACCATAGCTATACCAAGAGTTATCATAAATTAGATTATTTTAATCAAGATCAGTATCAGATGTGTATGCATTTTGAAGATATGATCAATTGGACCCGAACATCACAACAGACCTATGCTATGGAAAACTTTAGGTGGGTATTGTGTGGGAAATATGCATACAGGGAGATGCCACCTTACTGGAGTGGCACATGTACACTCGGGTATGTGATACCGGTGATATATAAACTTGATGGCCTTCCCCAAGGCCGGATACGTAATAAAAGAGACCCAGAATCTGGCCTTACCCGGAGACTCTGGACCCAAATCTCCCGTGGTATAATAACACCATTGGGAGTAGCCATGAACTACCGAGATATACATATTCTAAATAACTTCACGGTAACAATGTTCAATGATACAATAAAGAATATTAAAATGATTAACACTGAGCTTTCTGAAGTAAGACAGGTTGCTCTACAAAATAGGTATGCTTTAGACATTGTATTAGCTACAAAAGGGTGTGTGTGTGCTCTGATTCATTCACATTGCTGTGTATACATCCATGATTTCCAACCCAATATTACAAAGACATTATCACAAAGAGGTGACTCCTCATTGCCAGACCTGTGGGGAGCACTATGGTCTTGGCTTCCCAGTTCCACTTGGTTTAGATCTACCATAATGGGAATTATATTGATTATTATATGCTGTGTATTGTTGTGTTGTTGTCTTCAGTGTCTCCCTGGTGCAATAACAACGTGTGGGAAGATAGGGAAATCCTTGGGTTCAAGATTTGAGAAGAAGCAGGAAGCAGAACCTCTAATGATGTATCAGAGAGAAATCACTCTGAAAGAAGCAGAGGATCTGCTCTTTGAGTTTGAGACAAGAGTGGAAAAAGAAAAAAGGGGGATTTGTGAGCAGAACCGAAGCCATGTTGGATGGCCCATTGAATTGAATAAGGAAGTGTAGTGTGTCTCAAAACTCAGTAGTTCTGCTAAATAAGAAAGTGTTCCAGTTTGTGCACAAGAGAAAAAACAAGATAAGGCTAGAACAATGGGGAACTGTAGTAAAGTGCTGTGATGTCAGAAACCGTAGAACTACTTTTGCTAGATAAGGAGCTAGTATGGACCTTCGAAATACATGTATCAATTTGAAAACAGAAAGAATGTGAGCCAAGGTCTCATAAGAGGGGATAAAAATGCTGCCTGAATTTTGCTCTGTGTTCCTTCTATGCCTGAGGGAACCCGTCTCTGCAGACACGTGAATAAAACCTTGTTTTCCTTGGATCAACGAATCTTTTGGGTGGTTTTTTTATCTGCTCCCACCTCACATAAGGGAGGTAGCTCTAAATGACATTAGAGATCATGGCAACCATTGACTCAGTTGAGGGGAATTCCTGCTCTGAGGTAAACTTGTAATGAAGAAAAATGCACCAGCCAAAATGAACAGGATTGCTCAAAGCAACATAGCTGTTAGGAGTTGGGGAGGAGGGAGTACTTTCAACCTGCAGCAAGAAACCATGCCCAGCCATTGCATTTCAATAGCAGAGGAGTGAATACAGAATGATTTCATATGTTTCTGCCTTTAAAAATAGTTACTGACTTGTTTTGATTATGAGGAAATCAAGCAATATAGATAACTTAAGAGTCAGATTGTATGACACATGTTCTGTTGCAGGTATATTGTTTACAGATTGCATATTTCAAAACTGAAACTGAAAAATTGAAAATTGATTTGGACCTTGTTGTCTTAAATAGATGGAGGTCAGTGTTCTGCCTGACTGTTTAAATTTTGCAGCCGAGGAATGGTGTGAGAAAACCTGCATGAAAGAGAAGCCTTTTTCTACTTGAAATATGTCAAACCACCACCTATCTAACTGTAGGCTATTTTAAAAAATCCTAAAGATTTATCTGCTTTCCAATGCCTTTCCTAATTAATATTTGAATAGGGCTTGATCTAGATAAATATATAGAGTCATAATCTTAAAACTGAAAATTAATTTAAAAAATTATTTTGACAAGACATTCCTATATTCATGAATTATTTTAATTAATTTAAAAATCACAGTAGAAAATTAGTTTCACTCCCACATTTTAATGAAGAAATAAAGCAGCCATTTTCCTTTCCTATTCTAACATATAAGCCATTTTTTATATATCTGGGAATAACTCAGAATGGTACTTTGATTTCTTATCAGAAAAGAAAAGAGTTGGGACTCCAAGTATCAAAGAAAGCACAGTTTCAAAGGCACCTTATCTGTTTGTGTTAAAAAGCAAATGCATAGGATGCATGAAACTTCTTATGAAACTGAAGAATTTCACCAATATTTTATCTTGATAAATAATCATCTTTATTATCTGTTTTTTTGAGTTTATAAGTGAATGTCTTATTTATGTCACCAAATGTATTCACTTAGAAAGTGAGGATATCATCAAGCTTGGAAAAATCTCAACATTTGCAGCAGAGGAGAAAAAAGTTGTTGAATTTTTTGTTTCTACAAGTTTCTAAAATGATTCCATACATCTGGCACCATTTATTGCCTGCATAGGTACATTCTGCTCCAGTTGAAGCTTCTTAATGCTCTTCAGGGACAGGCCCTTGAAGACAGTGTTACAGTAGTCTAACAAGAAGTTACAAGAGCATGAATGACTGTGAGAGAGGTCTCCCAGTCCAAGAATGGGTACAAATGGTGCACCACCCAAAATACATGCAAAGAGTCTCCTTAACTAAGGCTGCCACCTGCTTTTTGAGCACAAGTCATGAGTCTAGGAGGACCCCAGATTGCATACCAGCTTTATGTGGGTAGTGCAACCCCATTCTAACTAAGGATGGAAAAATCTTATTTTTGAAGAGTCCAAATACCTACAGCCACTACATCTTGCAAGGGTTGAGTTGGATCCCCATCTAGACCAGGTTGTCAAACTTGCGGCCTGCGGGCCAGATGTGTCATGTGCTGGGGATTGTGCGCGCATGCGCAGGAGGCATGGGAAGGGTGTGTGTGCATTGCATTCTGGGTGCTGGCATGCAAAAAAAGTTATCCATCACTGGGATAGGATGTCAATATCATCATTCAAAAGGCTCCCTCTTTCGAGGAGGAGTTAGCTACTATCCAGATCCACACATATGTCTTTTCCCCACATGAAAGTAATTAGCTAGAAAGGCACAATTTAACACACAAGTGGCTGAACTAGCAGCTGAGGGGCCCTACCACTTCTTCAGGTTCCATGGGCTCAAACTCTTCCCAAATCACCTTGCAACAATCTCCATTGACTCTCCTATAAGGCTGAAATCCAAAACAGAGCAAATACAAGCAATTTTTGTCTGCCAAAGCACAGCATATTCATCACAGCAACACTTTATGTGAACTTCCATATTAATCCCTTCAAGGAGGCACCAAGTCATCCAAAATACGGCTGCTGAGTGACTATCAGCGGAGAAATAGTTACATTTCACCAGTTTAACTGCCAGTTTTGCATTGCTTCCCAAGTCAAAAGAAATCCCTGAATGATCAATACACATTTTTTAAAATATAAAACATTAATAAATACAATTAATGGATGTGGTCTTCTGCTTGCTAAAATTGTATGCTCTTAATAACTATAGTGCAAGCAAACATGAGGCATCTGAAATATAATTTTCCATTTAAATTCTGCTATATTAGGTCTCTGGAAGTGAATATCCTCATGCCAGCTTCCAAGAGCAGCAGTTTGGGCAGCCATTCCCCTCCTCCACAATCAAGTCCATTGCTGTCTCCTATGCTTGATATCCATTGATGCACAAGGAAAAGATAATACATTTTTACTCTATCAAAATAGAAAATTACAGAAAAGATTGCTGATTGGGCTTCTTAACACACTTTTTCTTTTCCTTTCCTCTTTCCCCTTTCTTCTTTTCTCAGTTGTAAGACTTTATTATTATTCTTTTTCTTTTTCCCGCCAAAATTCTATCCACCTGTTCTTGGTCTCAATCTCTTCCCATCCTTCTCAGAAGATCCATTACCTCAGGGGAGATCACCAGGGAAACAGCAGACTGTGTAAGAAGCATCTAACTTTTCTTCATCAGTTCACTTTTCCTTTTGTATTTTGTAAAAAATAAATTTCCATACTGTGTAAACCCGGCATGTTACCATTTGGGTTCAGCTGATAAATTAATCTTGTCCTGCTTAAATCAGGTTTTTGTGTGTGAAAGAAATATATTTATCTTGATTTAATTAAATTAACTCTGGAAAGGGATTGGAAATCCTAGTTAAGTGATGAATTAAATTTGACTCACACTTTCAGGTATACACAATTCAGGGTATTGCCAGTCAGAAGGCAGCAGCAGGAAATAAAAATGTTAGGCCTTCAAGATTTTGCATTAAGGGGTATTTTTGTGTGAATGTGAATGAAAGAGAAATATACTATTCCAGCTAATGGGATCAGACAACAACTTAATTTCTCACCTTGTCTCCCCATTTTATATCAGTTCATTATAGCCTGCAGGAGGTCTGGGGCCTACCTATCTTGCCCTCTGGAAAACCCTGGAAAACTGTGAATTCACTGTTTATTTCTCTCTCAAGAATATAATTAGTGGGTGAATGCAAGGAGAAATTTATTCTTTAGACAGAGAATATTCTTAAAGCATCCCTCCCTTCTATATCTGTGTTTTCAAATCTAGGGGTTTCTTTCAGTTCTGCCATGCAAGACCTGAATTGCCTTCTTCCCAATGCAAGAAAGCTTCTCCAGGCAAGAAAATGATTCAACTCCAAATGAGATATTCCTTTCTGCTTTTGTCATTCACTCACTTTCAATTACCTAATTCCTGGATAAGATAGAATCCGTTCCTGGTAGAGATGAAGCAAAGGAAAAGATGCCCGTCACATTTGTTAGGGAAGAATGTTCTTTTTTCTTGGGCCAGCTAAGACTATTAAGAGCTTGGTTTGACCCATGTGGAGAAAATGAGCTTCCACTCATGAGCTCCAAAGCTGTCTCTCCTTTTTCAAGATGTTCCTGGTTCTCCACTTAGTCAAGACCACAAACTCGATACTCTGCCTTCCCATTAGTTTAAGGGTCTGCAGCAGGGGTGGGATTCTACCAGTTTGCACTTATTCGGTAGAACCGGTTGTCAACATTCTAAGCAGTTTGGAGAACCAGTTGTTAGAAGTTGTTAGAATGGCCTAATCCTGTAAGGAGGGCAGGAAGGAAACATTCTGGTGTTGTTTACAGAAACTGCCTCTCCATTAACTCTATTACATTCTTGGCAGGACTAGATTTCCTGTCTCAGGAACGTCTCTGGAGTTTTTTTTTTCTCCTTTGCTGGTCCTTTGCTTGTGTGGAGTGACCATTCAAAGTTACAATGGCACTGAAAAAAGTGACTTATGACCATTTTTCACATTTACGACTGTTGCAGCATCCCTATAGTCATGAGAGGCCAGGCAAGGAGATGTGTGCCTTGATATGAGTGATATTGAGTTGGCCACACCCAGCCAATAACATGACCACCAAGCCACTTCCACCCAGTCACATGACCACCAAGCGACACCACCAACTAAGACACACCCACAGAACCAGTTGTTAAAAATTTGAATCCTACCCCTGGTCTGCAGAGTCTGGTCAGTCAGACATAAAACATCTTAGCAATGTTCCCAAGGTGAAATAACTCCCCCCTTCCAAATGCAAGCTATATCTAATTTCTAGGAATAAGCAAACTCAAATTACAAACAGATTATTGCTTACAAGATAGGTGTCAAGCCCTCCATACTTGGATACAGATGAAGTCATAAGATTAGCATGTGCATGAGGAAAACATGCACTAAGCAATTTCTCATTTCTACTGTTCTACTAGGCTATACTAAATGGATCAAAAAGTGTAGAATTTAAATCCTGGAGCATAAATATATATTTATATATACATACAGTACACATACACATACACACACACACACACACACACACACACACCTATATATAAACTTTGACTGGTGTGTGCTGCTGCAAGCAGATCTCTTTGTGGATTGTTTCATTCTTATATAAATTATATATAACATAACTAATCTAACCGAGTTATACATAGGAACATTTTGCAAGCAGCCTATTAAGAATCTGGAGACTTCTGGGTTAAGCACTTGTTGTCGACAGACTGGGGACTGCGACTGTCCGCAGCTTTGGTCTATGCTCTCTCCTTGGGGAACCCCAATCACTGTGATTAGGGGCTGAAGCTGCCTCGGAGGGGTGGCAGAGTAAGGGGAAGCCAGGTCAAGGGGAGCTGCATCCAGATTTGTGCAGAAGAGAAGGAAGAGGTGGACAATATAAGAACCAGGCAACGTGGTGCAACAATTAATTAAAATGTATCCCAGGACGGTATTTTAACAATTTTTATGAAAGAATAAGAATTTTTTTAAAGGGTAAGGAAAAGTTTTTAAAGGGAATGGAAAAAAAACTGAAAATATCTTTGACAGCTGAGCAGGGCTTCGAACCAGGATTAGAAGAAGCCGGAACAAGATATCCAAACAAATTGAATTAAAATACATTGCTAACAAATAGGCACAATTTAAAGCTGGACTTAGGAGTTTTCAAAAAGAAGGGGGAAATATTTAAATTGAAGATTTTATTGGTTTGGAATACCGAGTTTTGGAAAGCCCTGAGCAATAAAACGGGAAAAGGTGAGGACATTCTATAACAGTGCCATCTGGTGGACAAAAATTTAAGCTGAAAAAGGGAAAGTCCCTATTTCTCTATGAATCGGATCTGATATAATGAAAAGGAAATATTGAAATATTGAAACAATATAACAAGTATCCTAAAAAGTGAAAATTGAATTAGAACAAAAGAAAAAATATGGATTGTTGGACTGATTGGTGATTTTGCTGTAAACCTAGTTTGGGAATAATCCAGAAAGTTTGAAGAAGAAAAAAGAAAAAGATTGGTGATTGATGGATTTTAATCACTATAAGATATAAGAGTGTGTAACGATGATATTTATCTCAGTGGGATCTAAAAATGGAACTTAAAAATTTGAAATAACTACTACATGCAGGAGGTGAATCACTTGCCTCTGAGTTAAAAGCTATGGAAATGGCGATTGAAGAATATGAAGAAGAAACCTCAGAGAAGGAGGAGTTAGTTCAAGAAGAAGCCATCTTAAATAGACAATCAACACAAAGAACACCACAAAGAAGAGGAAAAAGAAGGGGGATTAAAAATGGGAGATTTAAAAAAGAAACTAAAAAGGGGAATATTTATAAAAATCGGAAAGACAGAAAGAAACAGCAGAAAAGTAAAAGGGGGGAGGAAAATATATATAGAGAGAGGAATATAAATCAGAGAAAAGATTTGAAAAAAAAAAAGGGAAGGTAATCAGGAACAGGAAAGAACGAAATATGGGAATTGTAAAATAAAGGAAAAATTTTCTTTACCTAGAATACACCTGGACAATGGTTAATGAATTAAGAGGTGATTCCGCATTGATATGAGGGGTAATAATAATGTACTTTGCAATTACAAATTATAGAATCTAATTTATTGAGAGGAGGGAGGGGCACTGATATCTTTTTAGAAGATGAATGCATTTTCTTATTTTTATTGTTACAAGAAAGGTTGATGTTTGTTATATATATATTGAAATGAATTGTGAGAAGGTTTAAAAATGAGATTAATATCAGTGACCAAGCAAAATGGATTAATTCTTTATTTTTTTATTTTTTTTGATACCATAAATAAAATTTTGTGGAAGTAAAGGGAGAAAATACGTTGTGGAATCTGACTGAAAAGTACAATGTAAAGTAGTTTATTTTTCTAGGGATTGATTTTTACTATAACTAAATAAAATAGATGTTTAATTGGGAATTACAGATGAGGGAATTAAGGCACACTTAAGCCACTGAGGTGACACCCCAAACCAGTAAAAGGGGAGGGGAAATGTTTTGTTTTATGTGAAAAACTTGTATTAATCTAGACTTTATGAAAAGAATATGTGATGGAATTGCAAATTTGACAAGATAAAAAAAAAGTAAAAGGGAATAAGTATGAAGATATGGAAACTATTAGTGATTTAAATGAGAAAAGAGTACTTTGGATAAGGCAACGTTTAAAAGAAATGTTCAGGCTTAAGAAATAGATTTGAAATAAATTGAAATGAATTGAGAAGATGCTTAGAACGAGAGTAATATTAATGAATAACATTAACTTGTCTGCTCCTTTTCTTTTATAAAAGTTGAGAGGTAAAATGAGAAAAGAGTACTTTGGAAAAGGCCACGCTTAAAAGAAATGTTAATGTTTAAGAAATATATTTGAAATAAATTGAAATGAATTGAGAAGATGCTTAGAATGAAAGTAATATCACTTAACAGAATTAATGTGTTTGTTTCTTTTCTTATGTAAAAGTTGAAATGGAGAAATAATAATAGAATTAAGTTAAAAATGGACAAGACAGAATGTTGAATGTAAAAATGAATATATAATTACTGTCATATTTGCATGTAAAAGTGGTGACTCGGAATTATGTTGTACACTGAAAAGAGCTTTTTTTATGTTGTTTTGGAAAAATTGAATAAAACTTGTTTAAAAATTACACCCATATTAAGTGTGAAGTCAGATACTATTGTTAGACAGTGGTAGCAAATACAAATAGCTATAGATAACTCAGGGTGCTGTCAGCGCATTGCGTATATTGCCTAGTTGGTGGCAGGTAGGAAATGTTCTCTTGTGAGCTTAGATTAGACATCTCTACTTAGAAAAAGATGAACATTCTTGTACAAAATTGGACTTTAATTGCATACTGCAATTCTGGAAAATATGATGTCTTCTAATTAATGGATATAGCAATATGTTCTTTTTTGGTATAAATTTTATGATGTTTTATAATAACATTTTGTTTCTGATTATTCTATAGTATTATGTGGTATTATTAATAAACCAATGAAAATCCATAATATGTATGATAAGAGGTTTTTTGCTGTAGAATTTTCCCCTTTTTTCTACTTTCTTTTGTTTATTAATATTTTTATGTTAAGGATTGTTTACATATTATTTACAATGTTATTGTTGTAGATCTTGGTATTTTGCCTACATTTTGTACTCTTCTAAAATAAAGAGAAAAAAAGGATATATATATTATTGTTGCAGGATATCTAAATTAGAATAAATTCTTAGTAACATATTGAATTCATTATAATTTTAATCCATGATTTTTACTGTGCTGACCATGGTGCCTGATATTCACCCTTACCTTAAAGCTTAATAGTGATTTTTTATTAAACAAACTTACATAGCAGCCCATCATCTAGAAGAAACTCTGACAGTGAACAAAATAAAAATATAATACAATCAAACGAGAATTTAAAACAATAAACAGCAGTGTGGGCCCCAATAAAACTCACATTGATCCACTTTGGGCTAGTTCTGTCAATATTTTGGCCAGGTCTTTACCATTTTCCTAAAGGCTGATAGATCACTGCCAACCATGGGGGAAGGATGTTCCATAAGGCAAACACCATGACAGAAGAGAAGTTCCCTGAAGATGGGCTCCAGCACGAGTCCGAAAACTCAGAAGACAAAACCTCTGGCCCTGGTAACCGACCCAGATTGGATCCTGCAACATTATCCTGGACATATATATTCATCTTTATTCATGACGTCCCACCTGGTGATACCTAGCATAATACTAATTCTGGCAGATCTAAGTTTGCTTAGTTTTCTGAAGCAATACAATATGTTCAGTTAAGTATAGCTATAGAACATAATAATTATAGATGCATTTCCTTCTCCCTCTCTTATTTCTTCTAGTCCTCTGGTTTGTTATTTCTTACTCTTGTTCTCTACTATACATACCTCTAATTATCTTGAATAGGCATACCTTGATGAATATGCAGATTCATACTGTGTGTGTGTGTGTGTGTGTGAGAGAGAGAGAGAGAGAGAGAGACAGAGAGAGACAGAGAGAGAGAGAGAATTGTTTAAGCTAAGTGACATCTATTCAAAAACAACAAAAATGCTAATTTATAAATTTTGAGATCCAATCCACAGTGTCTCCATCTTGTCAAGGTCATATCTCATATTCTTTTTATGTATATTCCCTAGCTAGTTGCTTCAATGTATATGTTTGAAAACTAATATTTTAGTACAATAACTTTAATTGCTTGTATTTTATAATGCAGCACTCTTTCACTAAACATCTTTCATTTTTTTCAGAGGACTAGTTGTTCAATCTTCGTACAGTAGTGAAAAGTCTTATGGGACTTTAAACACTAACAAATTAGACATTTTCTGTATTTATAATATATCTGTGTTTAACTTACATAATTGATATTTGTGAACAGTACTGTACTACTACATTAAAAACAAAGAAATTGTGTAGTTCATTATAATGACCACTGGATGACAGTATAATGTTTAATATTTTAAGTGGAGAACTGCAATTTAATGTTTTCTTCAAAAAATTGTTGTAAGTAAAGAAAATAGAAATTGTGTCTCCCAAGTTGTTTGTACCTGTAAGAAGTTACATTTTCAAAAAATGATTCCTGTGAAATGTTCCTCGGTATTACAATGTGCAATTTCTTTGGTTGTGATTTACACAGTAGCTCATGAGGTTAACTAACAATGTGTACACAGGGCTAGTATAAAAGCAACACTATTTCCTGCTTAAAAAGAATCAGGAACTTGTTAAAAGACTATGTACTTACTACTTTACTTCTAACTTCCCAGACTCTGAATTTTGCTCTTCTAAGCTAAATGTAGTACATTTATTTTACACCTGCAGTATTAACTAACACAAAGCCAACCAGAATTCTTTTATGATCTCTGATATGAAATTATGTTTGTGTACCAAATTTGGTTAAACAGAAATTCTGATTAATCTCATCATGATTAGTTTACAGTTGTAGAAATTTCCTGCAGTGAAATGTGATAAGAGAAGTAAGTATCTGAGGAAATGTTGTGTAGGAAGAATGGAAAGAGTTTATTTGTTCATGCAAATTGCTGTGTGTTTGTACACTATTTGTATAACAAATGTATTGTTCAGTTGCTAAGTCACGTTTGACTTTTCACAACCCCATGGACCATAACACACCAGCTCCTCCCTCCTCCACTGTCTTCCTAATTCTGCTCAAATCCATACCTGTTGTGTTGATAACACTTTCTAACCATCTTATCATTCTTATTAGTCTTTCCCAGCATCAGGGTCTTTTCCAGTGAATCCTCTTTTTCTCATTTGGTGACCAAAGTATTTGAGTTTCAGCTTCAGTATCTGTCCTTCTAAAGAACAGTCAGGATTGATTTCCTTGTATAACAAATTAAGAAACAGCAAACATTTCAGATACATTTGTGTTATATGGAATTTCATACATTATTGAATTTAGTGCATAATTACTACACAAAGAAAATTACTTCTCATGGCCCTAACCTGTATCTTCATTATACAGGTAGATACCTAATTTGATTTTCTGTTCAGTGAAGCCTATACTTTGTACAGCTGAATTAGTTTCAAAAGATGCTTTATTCTCTCTTAATTTGTACTCAATTGAATTAATTAATTGGTATAAAGAATAGTACAATTTTTGGATTTGGTTATAATATAGGAAGGAACATAGTACATTTTTCTAGCTAGATTGAAACCTTTACTATTTTTTTACCTTTTAAATAATTATATGCCATTTCTTGTGAAAATGTTCTCAAGAATGGTATTAACTTATTCCTAGAATAAACTTTAATGTGATAGATTATGCACACTTGTGTTTTGTTAGTCATTTCATCATTGTGAGCCATCTTTGTTCATACCATAGAAGTCATTCTGAAAGCAGACTCTTCTGGCACATGCTTCTGTAGGCACAGACACTTCTGTTGGGACTGAAGAAGCTGGAGATAGGAGTAGTTTTCAAGGAAACCATGTGAGCACTTTGAAGGAAAGCATTTTGCTGCAATAATATATTGTACAAAGTACTTCTTTCAGATGCTTTTACCCAGTTCTAGTGCCTAATTGTGTGGTCAAAGTGTAGCTTGTCCAGGAAGAGAAAAGCAAAGTAATATGGTGAAAAAAAACTATGTCAGTGAAGCACCTACAAGTTGAGATCCTACAAGTTGAAATTTTAAAGAAACATTTGCAAAATCTGATTTATTTTTCAGAATACATATTGCAATACCAAATTCACTATCCTTACCTCAGAATTAAAAGAATAATAATTTCTACATTGGCCTGGCCCTGGTGGCTTTTACGTATTTTCCAGAAAATTTATTTTTTACTGCAATGGTTAAAAATACTGCAGCAATGCCTTAAAAGCCATTTATTTACACTGACTGCAAAAGAATGAATTACACTGGTATTTCAGAAATAGCCTACCCATCTTGTTTATAATTCTTGTCCTGTTATCTCTTACATATTTCATATAATTTATTTTCTTCCCCATTACTTTTAATGGCATTTGGCATATAATTGTAATTAATTCTTAACTAAGGCCAGAACTACATATAATTACAGTTAACCCAGGCAAAATCAGAGGAAGATATTTTTGGAGAACTCATAAAATTATCCTTAAAATAGCAAAATATTTTTAATATTTGTATAAATTTTACTGTATTGATATAATTATAACCATGTTATTATTATTGTATGGTGGATCTTTTTTATTTTTTATATAGTTTTATTATCCTACAGATTTACTGTGTTTTATTTTTTTGATCACACTCCAATACAGACCTATGCAAAGCCATCTTTAATGATTCCCTTGATAGCTAATTTAGTCATTATGTAAATAGTATGATAATATTTTTTAAAAGTAGACATATTTAGCATTTAAATTTATTAGAAAATAAATTAGTTCTTGTGTGAATTTCCAATTTAAGTTATCATCCTGATCCATAATTTTGATATGACTGTGCTGAAGATGCTCAGTAAACAGTATTTAAAAAAGCATGAAAACTGCCATAAAATGTATTGGAAATTCTATTTGATATCTGTCAGCATGTGAATTTTAAACATTTAACAGCAGTAAGTAATGAGTTCTGTCCTTTATGTCTAAACAAACTCTGAAATGATATTTAATTTAATGAACATGGTATTTGAAATGTAAAAAATGTTGAAGAATAAATTCGGCTAGTTTTGTTTTCAAAAACGTAGACCCTAGAATATATTCAAAGGGTATACAGCATATGCCTCACAAATATTTTCTGGTCTTTAAATAAAACAGGAAATTAAACAGAGTGCTTATTCGACATGTATGTTCTACAAATAAATAATCTTGTAATAATACTGTATATGTGTGATATTTTTGTACCAAATTATTTCCAAAGCAGATTGTATACTTTTCAAATAATTTTCTAGAAAATAATAAGATAGAAAACAAATAGGAAGGAAATCGCACTGTTTATGCTACTGGACACCAATACCCATCATCCCTGATCATGAATTATGTTAGGACTAGTGGAATTTGGAATTTAGCATCATCTGGAGAACCAAAGATTCTTAACCCCTGTGATAAAAGAAAGAAAAAGATGGTTAAGTATTTTTAAAGGAGAAAGAATGTAGTATTTCACTGATTCCATTGAAAAAAGTTCATTGAAAAAATAGTGTTTGATTCGATTGGATATTATTTTAATTCAAGCACGTTATAGAGTACAGCAAAAATGCAGAATAACATTATTTATACAATACAATCATTGCAAGACACTGTATGACATTACGCAAATAATAATTATAGTGGCATTGTAAAAAAATAAAATCTATATTTTTATTTTACGATCATTTTAGATTTCTCCTGCCTCATTTCAAATAAAATATGTGACTAGGATTAGAGGAAAACTAGTTTTAACATAGGTGAAAGTGATAGGTCTGTATAAGGATTTTTTCTGCACAGTTTATTCCGCTATGATGTTGAGATAAGTGTACACACTGTTGTGGATATCCAGTTTCTTTGGGATTATCCTACCCCTACTGTGGGCTATGTCCTAGTGTAGAATTTTGCAACTTTTGGTTAACTGCTACTCTGGAGAAATGCTGTGAAAATAATTTTGCAGAGTTTCTTTGGAATGATGAGGCAGGCAATTTTTTATATTGTTATTGTAATTCAATTCTCAGGGTAACCTCAGGGTTGTCAATGATTCAAGGCAGCATAGAAGAACCATTTAAAATGCCTTTAAAAATTATATAATATAGAGCAGGGGTTGCCAACCCCTGGACTGCAACTCAGTACTGGGCTGCAGCCTCTTCTGAACTGGGCCGTGGAAGTAGCGGGCAAACATGCGCATATGCAGATCCATTTGTGCGAGCAAAAGGCTGCTGCTTGTACAAATGAAACTGCATGTGCACACTTGTCCACTGCTTACAGGGAACCATCCCCTCTCCCACCACCACCACCAGTCCACAAAGCCAGAAAGGTTGGGGAACTTTGATGTGGAGTCAATATCATAACAACAATGCTTCAAGAAATACACAAAAATTAAACACAATTATTTAAATCACTCAGTGATGAAAAGTATAAATTTTCAGCTTCTACTTTGTGCAGTCTTTTTGTTCCTGTTTTGTTTCTGAAGGGAAGGCACATTAGTAGCTTGATTCCATTCTTCCATGTAGATTTGGATTCCTTGCTTTCTAGCTAATCTTTAGATCTGTGAATTTGGCTGTGAACCTACCTTAGGACTGAAGGTTCTATTATTCAGTGCAGACTCAAAGCAAGCAAATTTGAGAGACTGAGCTAGCAGATGGCAGATAGATAGATCACTCAGTGATACTGTGAGCAACTCCATCTGCCTGCCTGCTTTGCCTGATTTTGGGTAAAAGTTGTTCTTTTTTTTTAAATCAAAAATTCAATATTTACATACATAGTGTGTTGTGAGTTAATTTTATGAGTTTGCTTACAAGCAAATTTTATGTGACAGACTAAGCTAGCCAATGGCAGATAGATAGATTTCTGAATGAATCTGTAAGCAACTCAATCTGCCTGCCTGCTTTGCCTGATTTTGGGTAAAAGTTCTCTTTTTAATAAAAAAATCAATATTTATACAAATGTTTATAATATTTACATATAAACCATGCCAGCCAATCTCATGACCATCAAGCCACACCCACAAATTAGGCCATGCCCACAGAACTGGTTAGTGGTTCCTGGGGTTTAAAATTATAAGTGGTGGTCCTTGAGGTCCAAAAGGTTGGAGACCCCTGCCTTAAAGAATGTCCACTTTGGTATCTTTTTCTTGGCCACAAAAAACAAACATAGTGAAGAAAAGGCAGGTCATTTTATACTGAGGAAGATGGTGGGTTGTTGCCGAGAAAGAGGGAGCTTACAGCATTTCTAAAAAGTTGCAGAGATATCAGAAGTAAAATTGGTGCTTGCTTAAATTTTGTCTGCCCTGGTTTAAACAATATATTTGAAAGAGAGCAAATAATACATATTGTACTGAATATTATCATTAGTATTATACAATATTACATTTTTGTATATTGTTTCATAAATATTACATTGTTACATAAACATATGAGCCGTAGTGGTGCAGTAGTTAAAATGCAGTATTTCAGGCTAATTCTGCTGGCTGTCGACTGCCAGCTGTTTGGCAGTTTGAATTCCACCAGGCTCAAGGTTAACCTAGCCTTCCATCCTTTTGAGGTCTGTAAAATGAGGGCCCAGATTATTGGGGACAATATGCTGACTTGTAAACTGCTTAGAGAGGACTGTAAAGTAGTGTGTAGTGTAAATGCTTCATGTAGTTTCTTTAGAGATCTCTCCCATCTTGATTTTAAAAAATAAGATGGCAATCCTCCCCTTAGACTCCATCAGTCACATTGAAAATGTTAGGATTTAAAAAGTCAAAATTGTGCATAAGATTGCAATTTGCACACTTAATGACATCAGCCGTTATCCATGAAAAGCAAATATTCATTACAAATATTAACCACATAATATTTTATTCAACTTGTACCAAGATGCCACAATACTTTAGAAGATGTAAGTTAATGTATTGGTGAATGGCTTAAATATCACAGCATGTTTTTTTTTAAAAAAGGAATATATGAAAACTTGCACTTTAAACTAACTTAAAGTGCTGACACCCTATTGTGTACAGTTTGGTTTTTAAAAATAATATCAAATCTTTCCAGTTGTTATAGTAGTAAAAAGGATAGTGTGAAATTGATGCTGTTATAGTATAACAATAAGGACGTGACTCATGTATTTTATGTACACATGCATTCAACTGTAGTGACAAATGGTTTCATGCTGTGTGATTAAATGCATATTAGCGTTTGCCCTAGGCATTTGATTATTACCATCTTTACTTCATTACATTTCCACACTATATGGCTATATAATTTATAAGATAATATAGACATCACTTTGTTGCTGATAGGAATTATTCTGTTTTATGGATGGTGTCCTTTAATTTTGCCTTTCATGGATTATAAAATTGGTTAATATCTGCTGAAGTGAATCACTGGAGAAGCAAATAAAGATGTTGGCCCCAGGTCACCGTGTCATTTGTGATACTGGCAAAATCTTACTGGCTCATTTATCCCTGTACATGATTGATAATACCATGGGTTAAATGGAGAAAGCTTTGCTTCCATTAAAGGATCATCACGAGTGAAGACCTCCCACTTAAAAGTCAGGCATGATGAGATGACAAGAGTCTATCTACAGGTCAAATTAAATAACTTAAATAATTTAAGTGAAATGACAGTATAATTTGTCCATCCTGTGTTATTACCTTGACCCCTATCAGGCTTACTGTTTTACTTTCTAATGCAGATTATTTAATATGTAATTTTTAATAACTGTTGTTCAAATATATGAAAACACACACAGTACTTATGGGTGTGGTAAAACATATTTTTATAAAGCATTTTCATTGTAAAATGAAAACTTCTACCATGAATTATTGCCTAAATTGAAAATCGGTAATAAAAGGGTATATTCAATGGCTATTTCAATGCAGTTATTTTAATTGTTTTTATTTTCTTTTGCTATATTCATGTAAAATGAAATATTGTAACAAGAAAATGATTGTCAAAAACTATAACAGGCATTTTCCTTTTAAAAATTATATATTTTACAGCTATATTAAAATGTTTTCTTTCATAATTGCCCTTTTATACAAAAAATATGCCAGTAATTCAAATAACTTACAGAAAAGCATTCTTTAGTGCAAACATAAACAAATAAATCATTTATATAATATGAACAAAGGATATTGAATGTGCATATTTCACACCAATCCATTTTAGCTTTTCTTTTATTTATTAGCCTTGTTTGCTATCCATTTCACTTTGAGGTAATTCTCTTTCAACTTGTTTGCAAGTCAGAAGGCATTATTTCATTGTTTTGGAAAGTTCATAATGCATCTGACTAGTTTTATTTCTATTATTGTAACTTACTAAATGCTATAATTTTTTTCTATATAGGTACAAAACACTTAGGTCATATTTGATTAAAATCAGGTGAAAAATGCTTTATTTGTAAAACTAAATATATTTAACTATTGCAGAATATCGACATTAAATTTTTGAAATATTTTTGTAAATCAGGGATACAACAGACTATCAGCTCAGGGAAAGGTAAATGATTGATTTTCAGAATAAATATTTTATTTCTAGATAAAGTTAGGTTAAGTAATCTAAAATATAGTTACTTTTTATGCTAAAATTTGTTTCCTGAGCAATTAATTTGTTTTAAAATATTTGCCCGGTTTTCATTCAAATATCTACGGCAACTAATAGTGGCTATGTTTGCACATCACACTGAGCTATAATTTGACTTGTTTGTGTTTGGCTTAATGCATTGCGTGAATGCAATTCTGGCAGTTTATAAAGTATGGTTTAGCATATTGTGTGAACCCATCAATTATACTTTAATCAGTATATCATAACTGAAGAAACTATGGCTGAACATGATGTATGAATTATTGCACTAAAACAAGTGCAATAATAATATTGACTACACTTATGTTATTTTATATTTACAGTCTTATGTTTCTTAAGTTTCTATATACTGTGGCTATTGTACAATTTTGAATAGGTGGTAAGGTACCTTCTAAAACTGGTCATCATTTCAGGCTGATAAAGCATATAAAATCACAATTGATTTGATTATGGATATTTCTACCTCAAAAGTGCTAAATTCCACACAGAGCTTCAATGAGAAATTCATTTTTTCCTGTTTCTTCTGTAGTTTTGGTAAAGTTTCTCTTGTTTTCTGATCTTGATCCCTTGATCTCCCTCTACATTTTGTAAATCAAAGATGCCATACATCTTGTCACCATTTCCCAGTAGCTTTCTGAGGAATGGCTTTGGTTTAGATAAATTACATGGCTGCTTTGGGAAGGGGTGGTTTTTTTCTTTACTTGAAAACCGCACAAACATAAGAAATGAAAAACAGTAAAAGGACCAAAGGGCATTAACTCTCAGTTTTAGTATATGCCAATTGGTCAGCAGGAAGGAGTACTGGCTCAGTGTTGTTTATATATGGAGGCAGAACAAGAAGCAATGAATGGAAAAGAGAAACTAACCTAGTAATAAGGAGAAATTCTCTGTTAGAACAATTAATTAGTGGAATGGCTTGCCTTCAGAAGTTGTGGATGCTCCATCACTGGAGGTTATTAAGAAGAGATTTGTCTGAAATGGTATAGGGTCTCCTGCTTGAGAAGGGAGTTGGACCAGAAGACTTCTGTTCTATATGTAAATTGGGTGACTCCAAATCTGCAAACCTGGTCAAATAAACTAAGCATTGGATTGGTTCACTAGGAACCAATCCAAAGAGCTGCTGAAAGGCGGCAAATTTAAGCAACTGCCATTTGCTAAAGCAGGCAAGCCAGCCTGTATAAAAGGCTGGCCTCGGCTTCAGCCAAGTGTTCCTATTTACTGACTAGTTAAAGAATAAAGTATTTGTTGTTGGAACCCAGTCTACCTCGTGTGTTTTCTGAACAAAACACTGGCGACGAGGATGGAATCGTCCTGAACGAAAAAAAACCTGCACGCGGTGATAAGAAGTCCAGATGACAACCAAGATGCCTGGAAACAATGCACCGCCCGTACCCTTCAATCCCAACAAAGAGGATTGGGATTCCTATGCAGACCGCTTCCAGATGTATTTGGAGAGCAATGAAATGGAAGACATTTCAGAGCAACGCAAAAGAGCTGTGTTCCTGACTCACTGCGGGCCAACGATTTTCAAGATGGCAAAGGCCCTTGCGAAGCCCCGAGATGTTAAACAATTAACGTGGCCAGAATTGCAAAGAATCCTCAAAGCACACTACGCTCCGATGGTGTCAAACTTAATAAAGCGACACGAATTTTACCGCAGAGACCAGAGAGAGGGAGAGACCGTCACCGATTTCATTGCTGCCCTTAGACAATTAGGGGGTGAGTGTGATTTCCTGAACATTGACGAAGCGATGAGGGATCGCGTGGTGTTGGGTCTGAGAGACTCGACCGCACAGAGTAAATTACTCAACAAGCCCAACATCACTGTGACCGAAGCCATCGCGGAAGCCACAGCCGCTGAAGCCGCGAAAAAATCGGCCGTCGCAATGAAAAAGATGAACACACACAGCGAAGAAACAAACCCAACCAAAGACAGAAAGCAGCCTGCCACCGCAACCCACTATGAAGAGTCTGGCAAAACATTCGAATCGAGCGAAGAAGACGACGAGATCCACCGTTTGCTCACGAACAGAAAAGAGCGTGAAAGAAGGAATTGGCGGGAGTGCGCTGGCTGTGGAGGAAACCATTCCCGAGCCGAATGCAGATTTCTCGATGCCATCTGCAGGCATTGCAAGAAACGAGGGCACATCTAAAAGTCTGCAGGAACAAAAAAAGCTACAGCCCAACGAGACGCAGAAATTCCCCAACACGAGCTGAGCCTAAACGAGCTGAGAGAAAGTGGCAACAAGAGAAGCGAGCCAATACACACCAAACTGTCACTATAAAGAGCGCTCAGACGGGAAGCGGGAAGAAAGTTAAAGTCGTTGTAAAAATCGAAGGAAAACACTGCAAGATGGAAGTGGACTCGGGGTCCTTCCTCTCCATGGTATCGTGGGACACAATAAAACAGCTAGTCCCAGGTATCAAACCCAAAGAATTACAGAAGCAGCACCTAACTCTCAAGGACTACCAGGGAAACCAAATCCCTGTAGTCGGCATGGGACATTTCCGAGTCGCCTACAAACAACACGTCAAGGTGCTACCGCTGACCATAGTCGACCGAGACAGACCAAGCCTCCTGGGCATCGAATGGTTCGCGCCATTGGGCATCGGGATGACCGGGATAGATCGAGTGACTACAACCGGCTGGGAAGACGACCTCATCCGAGAATTCCAGGACGTTTTTGACGGCTCACTTGGCAAGTATCGGGGAAATCCCATTTCTTTCAGTCTAAACCCCAAATAGCCCCACAAAGAATAAAAGCCAGGCGAGTTCCTTTTGCACTAAAGGCAAAAATAGAGGAACAGCTGGACAAATTAATAGCCCAAGGGGTGTTAGAACCTGTGGACCATGCCAAGTGGGAAACACCTATATTCACACCGGTCAAACCCGATGGGTCCGTTAGAATCTGTGGTGACTATAAGGCTACCCTGAACCACGCATTACAACCAAGCGCATACCCGGTGCCTGTAGTCCAGCATTTGCTTCACTCCCTGGGAAAAGGAAAAGTTTTTGCAAAACTTGACTTAGCACAAGCCTATCAATAGCTCCCAGTGGACCCAGAAACTGCTGAAGCACAGACTATAGTCACACATAAGGGTGCATTCAAATGTCACCGAGCGTGGCCCCAGGCATTTTCCAGAGTCTAATGGAACGCCTCCTAAATGGCATACAAGGAGTCGTACCATATTTCGACGACATCCTGATCTCAGCCAAAGATGAAACCCAATTAAAAAACAGACTCAAAGAAGTACTAACTAAGTTCAGAGAATCTGGCCTCAAAGTGAAAAGAGAAAAGTGTTGCCTAATTAAGAATAGCGTTGAATTCCTGGGCTATTTAATAAACGGAGAGGGTATGCACCCTACAGACAAAAAGATTAAAGCGATTAAAAACGCACCAGAACCAAAAAACAAGACCAAATTACAAGCCTTTTTAGGACTAATTAACTTCTATAATGTATTCCTGCCAAATAAGGCCACTATAGCAGAACCATTGCACCATCTTTTAGACAAAAAAGCAATTTGGACTTGGGGTTACAGAGAAAAGCAAGCCTTCCAAAAAATTAAAAGCTTGCTAACATCATCAAACGTTCTCATTCAATTTAGCAACACACTGCCCTTAAGAGTGACCTGCGACGCCTCCCCATTCGGAGTAGGTGCCATCCTAAGCCACCAACTACCTGATGGCAGAGAAGCGCCCATCGCATATTATTCAAGGACTTTATCTAAAACCGAGCGGAATTACAGCCAATTGGACAGAGAGGCACTAGCAATTGTCGCAGGAGTGAAACGTTTCCACGAGTACCTATACGGGCGGACTTTTCAAATTATAACAGACCACAAACCGCTAATAGGAATTTTGGCGGGAAACAAACCTACACCAAATATTCTCTCCCCAAGAATGACGAGATGGTCAGAGTTCCTAGCAGCCTACTCATACACTCTGACACACCAACCGGGGAAACAGATTTCACATGCGGACGCTTTAAGCAGAGCACCCTTGCCAGCGATTGAAAAAGACCCGGCACCAGCGATGACAGCACTACAAATCGAGACTTGCCCCGATCTACCCATATCAGCATATGATGTCGCCAGAGCCACCGCAAAAGACTCTTTGACTGCCCGTGTTCTTAACTGGGTAGGTAAAGGCTGGCCAGAAAATCAAAAAACTGAAAACTTTAAACCTTTCCGGACCAGACAAAAGGTTGTCAAAAAGGTTGTTTACTGTGGGGTGATCGGGTGGTTATTCCTAACAAACTACAACCTAGGGTATTTAGTATGCTACACGAAGGTTACCCGGGGATTGTAAAAATGAAAAGCCTTGCTAGAAGTTATGTCTGGTGGCCGGGTATTGATAGGGACATAGAATACTGGGTATCCTCGTGTAACAAATGTCAAGCAATTAGACCATTCCCACCCAAAGCACCCATTAGAGATTGGGAACTCCCACGGGGCCCCTGGTCACGAATCCACATCGATTTTGCTGGTCCAACTGAAGGACATACCTTTCTGATTGTTGTGGACGCCTATTCTAACTGGTTAGAAGTAAAAATTATGCCATCAACAACAACTGAATTAGTAATAAAACAACTGGACAGCCTTTTTGCCATCCATGGCATTCCGGACGTCCTTGTGTCCGATAATGGACCACAACTAACCAGCCTACACTTTGAACAATACCTAGCCTCCCTAGGTATTAGACATGCCCTACCCATCCGGCTGCAAACGGTAGGGCAGAGAGAATGGTCCGATTTTCAAAGGAAGGGTTAGAAAAAATGGACACTGGAGATGTACAGCAAAAAATTAACCGATTGCTCACACTCCAGCACATAACACCCAGTACCACAACCAACAAGTCCCCAGCAGAGCTACTCATGGGGAGAAAACTAAGGTCACACCTTGATAGATTGCACCCAGAATTCACGACAGAAAACCCCCCCGACTCCTCTACACGGTTTAGAAAATTTGGAATTGGCAATTTAGTCTACGCCAAAAACTTCACTGGGGACCCAGTATGGCTACCAGGACAAATTACCCAAATAACAGGCCCCAAATCCTACCGGTTAACAGTAGATGATGGCAGGGAATGGAAGCGGCACATAGACCAGCTTCGATCCCGAAATATAGAAAGAACCACAGACATACAACCATTCATCGAAAAAACCGACGAATTGCCAACTAAGGTGGGGGGGGAAACGCGAGAATTAAATAAAGAACCGTTAAAAAATAAAACCAATGAAACATATGAACAAAAAGAGCAAATAAAAGACTCACTGTTTGGAGAGACTTGCGTGAAGAGCCCATCGGAAGGGGCCAGCCAGGCCAGCTCGACCTGCCCGGAGGAAACGGGAGGGAGCGGCAAAACCGCCAGCCTAAGAAACTCAGGCGGCGGTAAAATGGCTGACTCACCCTTCCAGACGGTTCCAGGGAGAAGAACGGACGACACACCATCCGAACGGGTCGAAGTCTTCACTAAGAATGAACCGCGCAAGTCAAGTCGAGTCTGGAAAAGCCCCACCTACCTGCGAGACTACGTCACCACGTAGGACTGAACTAAGAGGGGAGGGGTGTTCTATATGTAAATTGGGTGACTCCAAATCTGCAAACCTGATTGGTCAAATAAACTAAGCATTGGATTGGTTCACTAGGAACCAATCCAAAGAGCTGCTGAAAGGCGGCAAATTTAAGCAACTGCCATTGGCTACAAGCAGGCAAGCCAGCCTGTATAAAAGGCTGGCCTCGGCTTCAGCTAAGTGTTCCTATTTACTGACTAATTAAAGAATAAAGTATTTGTTGTTGGAACCCGGTCTACCTCGTGTGTTTTCTGAACAAAACACAAAGTCCCTTCCAAATCTTTTATTCTATTAAATATTCTGTTCTGTTAAAATCTGAGACATGAAAACAACTTCTAAATAGTATATGTGATTGAGTTCTCATTAATTGACATCTATGTTGATGAAAATTGTACTGTTTTGTGTATGCAGTATCTAATCTGAGTTGGTCACCGGGACCAAAGTTTTATTCTTCCTTTTGGGCTTGTGCTGGAGTCTATCCTCAGGAAATTTCTCTCTCTCCAGAATGTGTCTAGAATCTTGTGCTCAGTGCTCTGGAAAGTTCAGGTATTGTATCACCTGCCAAACAAGAAGTAAAATCTTAATAAGTATTTAGTACTTGTTGATGGAACACTTGTCATGGTGTTGGGTTTGGAGTCTGGCAAGTTGGTCTTCAAATTAGAGGCACATTTGCCCCAAACTCAGTTTTTAGTGTGAGTTGATGTATATTTGTTACAATCCACATACTTCATTGTCACCCAGGATCTGTTTCTACTTTCCTTTCCCATAAATCTCACTCAAATATATGCTTTTTTTTCTCTGTCCACTTTTATATGAGAAGTCTCAGCATTCAAAGTCAAATGCAGTTTTGCTCTGAATTGGACGCATTAGTTAATGCCATTCAAAGTTTGAAATCAAGGGGACATCAAGAGCTTCCCTTCTTCCCTGCTTGTATTTTTTCTGCACCAACTAATCCAGGAGTGGTGGACTTGGTCAAACATTGGCCCTAATAATACTAAAATTTAATTTAGTAATTAAAATTTTTTTTTTGGATTCCATAGGTTAAATGGATGAAGATTTAGATAAAGAAATAGTAGCATATTCCTTACAAAACTCCTCAGAAGCATTGCTTTCGATTCAGTTACTAGATTTCAAAACAACATTTCTGGAGGCAGTAGAAGAGTTGCGTATGAAAAGGGTAGGTGCATTTATTATATATGTTTAGTTTTTGAATTATTTTCAAATGTTAATGCCATAAAATCAACAAGTTGAAATAGCCAATAAGATATATTAAAACAACTTACAATAACTCCTTTCCTAACCATCTCAAACTATTGGAAACCTAAATCAAACAGTAGTCAATGGCAGAAAGGTGTTACGAATTTTCTTCTATGTTCTTCATATTCAAACATGGTATATAGTATCCAGCTTAAGTTGTTGCAAGTGTCACATGATTATTAGTCAGGTGGGTCTATGACTATTCCCCATGGCCAACTCCCCATGGCCAACTTGCCACAGCAACTTGCCTCCACAGGACAACTTGCCATGGCTAATTCACTACGGGATAATTCAATGTAGGACAAGAGTTATACCAATATTAAAGAAATGGTAGAATAAAATCATGAAAGAAAGAATGCAAAAGGGACAGAATGAAATGTGAATGATAAAAATTAAAATAATTTTTATTTATTTTAAATAATTGAATTGTTAAATTGTCCTGCGGCAAGTTGGCCACGGTGAGTCGGCTGCAGCAAGTTGTTCCATTCCACAGCCAGGAGGCTACTATAGTATAGTTTTTTTCATATATAGAAACAGAAATCTGAAATGAGTCAATAATAAGGAAAATGAACAGTATTTATGGTATGTTGTTAAGTGTAAATTTATTCAATTAGATACTGTATTAGATAAAACGACTTGCTTCCATATGGCACTTATAACAATTTAAAATTAAAATTCCTATTGCAGTAGCTGTTTACTCCTGAATATGAAGAACACAGAAAAAGCATTGAAATATTTTGTAACTCCTCTCTGAATAGGAGAGAACTTAAGATCACTCACAAGTGCTCCAGATGGTTGCTCTCCATGAGGAGACTGCAAGGCACTGGTTTTTAGCGCTCTGGGAGATGAGGGAATAGCTGTTTTGCTCAAATCATTTTCAGTCTTTTTAAATTCACATATTTCTTTGCTAATCATTTTCAAAAAATTGCTCATTAGTTGATTTTCAGCTATTAGGAACTTTTGGGTCAGCATTTTTTATATTTCCAGGTGAGTTTCCTTCAATCCTTAGTGAAAGAAGTTTTAAATAAAAGTTAACTGTCCTTAAATGACTTAACTATCTATGAAAATTCTCAGTCATCCAGGTCATGGTTGTCCCAAAGATGCTTTTTGGAAATATTATATTGGATTTACCAAGAACATTTGTTGAAGTATTGAATTTTGTGAGAAGGGATAAAGAAAAATAAAATAAAAATAAAAATCTGGAACATTATTAGAAAGGACTAAAGATCAAGATTGTTAAAAGTAAAAAAGAAGGAATATAAAGTTATTTTATTTGATCAGTGTTAAAATAGTTAATGTTATTATATTTGATAATCATTAAGGGACTTTTGCAGACCTCAGGACAGAAAATGATGAGGTCTTATGGAATTGTTTACAGATAAGAGATGGGCTATGACAAGAAAAGAGTATTTCTTTTATTTTAGAGGTGATAAGTTACTAAAATAGTTTAGACTTCTTGGGAAAAAGGGAGAAATAGTTTCTCTTTATATGTTTCCTTTTTTTTTTACTATATTCTTATTTTTTCCTTTTCTATTTTTCTTTCTTTCTTTTTCTTTTTGTACCTTGTATTTTCAGTTAGTTTTTATTCTTGTAAATTATAATCTTTACATATTAAAGTATATTTTAAAAAGGATAACAATTTTTTCACTATCATTCTGGCTTCTTATTTGGCAGTCTTTCATTAAATTATTATTTGGTTTAATGTCTTGAGTTGAAACCAATCTCAATTTACTTACTATTGTTCATCAGTCAGCCTTGACCTCAACATGGATTTGTTAATTTTCATAGATGAGAAAAACTGTTGACATATATGGTTGCCTTCAAAAATTGCTAATATCCTTGTGGAGCCACTGAATAACTTACAGAATCTGTCTCAGGAAAGAAACTGGTTGAAATCTGGAATGAAGTCATGATATCACAGTAAAGCTTCACTAAATCAATCTGCATTTCCTCTACCACATTGCTGATTTTCCCTTGTTTCAACATAAAAAAATAGAAATGAACTGCATATGATTCATTTCCTGCACACATATATTAATGTTACCATTTTAACATGCAAAACATTCATGAGAAGGCTGTGGAAATATTTACAGACTCCTCACATCCTGGACATAAACTGTTTCAACTCCTACCCTCAAAACGATGTTATAGAGCACTGCACACCAGAACAACTAGACACAAGGACAGGTTTTTCCCAAAAGCCATCACTCTGCTAAACAAATAATTCCTTCAACACTGTCCAACTATTTACAAAGTCTGCACTACTATTACTATTAATCTTCTCATCACTCTTTATCACCCATCCCCTCCCACACTTGTGACTATATGATTGTAACTTTGTCGCTTGTATCCTTACGATTTTTATTGACTGTTTCCTAATATGATTTGATTGCCCTATGACTATTTTTAAGTGTTGTACCTGATGATTCATGACTCTTGACAAATGTATCTTTTCTTTTATGTACACTGAGAGCATTTGCACTAGAGACAAATTCCTTCTGTGTCCAATCACATTTGGCCAATAAAGAATTATATTCTGTTCTGTTCTATATTCTCCTACGTGCTGCATCGAGAGCCCAGGATGGGTTGACTCCTTCCTATGATGTCATTTAGCTGAGTCTGTACTAAGATATAAAAGCCAGCCCCTGGCAGAGACCCCAGCTTTTGACTCAGCTCCTTTCAGCAGTAGCTGTGTCTCTGAAAGCGTTCTGTTAGATAGCAATCACCAGCAATCTTCAATGATCATTTTTCCTTGCTTCAAGCAGCTCCCAGGGATCAGGACAGCTGCTCTTCCAGGAGTGCAGGGTTCTCTTTCCTGTAACATTGGGAGCAGCGTTGCCAGAGCGCTGTTCAGGCAAGTTGGACAGCGTCTGTAGACCTTCCCACCGCCTGCGGTTTGAGTGGTTGTAAAAAGCGATCAGCAAACCGATAACAGCGTCAGCCTAGCTGATCGTGCGGCCGAAGGCTGCCCTTTCCTTTGCTGACTTCGCTCGGGGCTTTTTATAGCCTAAGGAGCAATTCTTTTATCTTGGAGCCTGTTTCAGAAGAGGCTTCTATCTTGGAACTTAGTCAGTGGCCATCTTGGATTGAAGCCTTCCACCATGAGGTGAGTGGCCATTTTGTAAGTCCAGGGGCCTATTTATACCCTCAGGGGCTTAATACAAAAAATTTCCAAACAGTTTCTTTCCATCACAGGAGCCTTTATTCTACAAATGGAGCAAGATAAAGCTCAGGCAGAGCTTTCCCCTCCCCTCCCAGTGGGACAGTCTCTTAAGACCAATAAGAGAAAAAAATGTAGGCAACGCACCCAATCAGTCCAGAGGGAGGTGGCTGCTAAAATCAGAGCTAAGGCTCTAGCCCCTAAGAAGGGAACTCAGGCTGAGTTGAGAGCAGAAAAGCGCAGACATGCAACCCTAGAGAGGCAGTTCAACAGAACTATTCAACAGAAGGGAATGCAACTACAGCATGTTTCAGGTGATACCCGTGGGCCCCAGGCAAGCCCTCCTAGGGGAGGAGAAGTTATCTATGAGCCTTCCCATCCTCCATCCTTGTCTCCTAGGCTTCTGCAATACAATCTGATCCTCAGGATCTCAGCAGATTTGGGCCTTATTTCCAACAGGCTTCTGGACCCTATGCTCCTCCACCTCCCTCCAGGCCTCGAACCTCTTCTCAGTCCAGGCCTGAAGCCACCTTCACTCCCACAGCAGCATGCCTTTGGCCTTCTGCCTCTACCTTTGAGCATTGACCAGGGGTTATCCAAGATGTTGTCTCATTGGTCATTAGGCAGGGATTGGCTGAAGGCTTCAAGCAAATTCTTCGATCTCTGGAAAGGGTTCAGGCCCTTCTCCCTTCTCAATCTATAAGTTCCTTGCCTCATCACCCTGATTTACACAGGCCCCAGGACCCCAGGGTCCATTATTCTCTATCAGAATGGGAGGAGGTTGATGAGGAGGGAAGGGCTTCACCATCTGAACACAGTTACCCCTCTCGTTCAGAGTGTGAAGAGGGTGAGACTTTTGACCAAAATCTTTCAGAGGAAGAGGATTCTCGCCCAGAGGAGACATCCTCTGCATTGGTCTTCAATCCTTCTCTCTTCAGGCCATTGCTCAGGAAGGCCTTGGTCACTGCCAAGCTGTCACTGGAGGAAGTGGCTCCTGAGGCACAAGGAAATCCCTCTAGCCAGGGAGACACGCTCTTCTCCAAGCCTGTAGTGCATGCAGAGGTTTTGCCTTCTCCCACTTTGTTCCTGGACATGGTCAAGGAACAGTGCGCTTCCCCTTTGGCAGGTCTTCGCACATCTTCTCTGGATAAGCATTTCTACAATGTCAGTGCAGCCCTGGACAATGCCCTGGCAGTGCCTTCTGTTGACATTCCAGTTCTGGCCTCATTCTCATCTTCTGGCACTCCCATGGAGCCAGAAGATATCCTGAAACTGGATGATAAACGTTCCGAACAGGCCCTCCAGCACAATCACCAGGCTGTTGTATGGGCTGTTCAGGCTTCAAGAGCAGCCTCCTTTTTTTCACGAGGGCATCCATATGCTGGCTGCGCCAACTCCAGAGTAGATTGCCTGCTTCTGATCTTTGGTCTCACCAAGACCTTAATAGGATTATTGCAGCAGCAGAATTCACTGCAGATGCCACTCTCAATTCCGCCAAAATTTGCATCCAAGGCCATGGCATCTTCAGTAGCAGCAAGATGACTGTTATGGCTCAGAAATTGGCAGGTAGAGTCACGCTGAAAATGGAAGCTGGCTTCAGTTCCATTCTCAGGCGATAAGCTTTTTGGCGATGCTCTGGGACCTTATCTCATCGAAACCAGAGATAAACGTAAAATTCTTTCTTCCTCTGGAAGAAAGCGGATTATCGCCCAGCTCCTTACCGCCCTCCTGCCTTTTGAGCAGAAACCTCATCTCGCTTCCCCCGCTCTCAGAGACTGTACTCCCAATGGCAAGACCAACGTGCAGAAGCATCTGGCAGGCAACAACCTTCTACTGGTAAATGGCCTTTCGGGGGGAGGGAGTTGTTCCTTCCATCGCTCTAAGTAATCCCTTGTTCTCCCCACCCATCAGAGGTCACCTGGCCTTCTTTGCCTCCAAATGGGAGGAGTTAATGACGGACGCCTGGATGCTCAGCACTATTAGGTCAGGGTTATAATTGGACTTCCTAACGCCACCCCGAGAAAATTTTTTGATCTGTCCAGTCTCTCGGGAGGGTTCATGTCAAGGCAAGCCCTCATGAATCAGGTCATTCAACACCTTCTTGAAATCAGAGCTATTCAACCTGTTCCTCCCTCTCAATGGGAATGTGGGCTTTACTCTTGCCTTTTCATCGTTACCAAAGCCTCAGACGGGACCCCCGTCTGGACCCCTCATTTATTCCAAAGGTTAACACCTGGTTTCACAGGTCCCAGGACATTGTGTTGCCTGGCTTCTGCCCCCTCCCGCACCATGACTTAGAGCGGCAGTGGCACACGGTAGACATAAGAAGGGCTCTTAGAATATACATTAAGCGCACTTCCTCCTTCAGGAAGTCAGAAGCCATGTTTGTTTCCTTTTCCCTTCTCACTTGGAGCACAAGGCCTCTTTTCCTACTATTAGCAGGTGGGTCAGATCTTGCATTGAGCAGGTCTAGAAAGCTGCGGACCTTCTGATTCCTCGAGATCTGATGGCGCACTCTACCAGATATGCAGCCACTTCGGCTGCCTGGACAACCCAAGCACCCTTGGAAGAGATATGTCGTGAGGCTACGTGGACTTCCCCATCTCCTTTCATCAGACACTACCATCTAGATGCCTTTTCCTCGGCAACTGCAGCCTTTGGCAGATGGGTGCTTCAATGAGTGGTTTAACAGTTGGTGTGATGAGCCGGACGAGGACCCGCCTATGGACATGCAAGCTTTGGTATGTCCCATCCTGGGCTCTCGATTCAGCATGGAGGAGAATGGTCATTGGTAGAAGTTACCCTGAATGCCCTTTCTATCTATGCTGCGAGAGAGCCCAGCCTCTCTTTTGATTCGTCCGGAGAGGGTAAGACATATTTCTGTGTTCATTTTGTGCTTTCAGAGACACCTTTCAGTCTGTAAACTATCTTCGCCAAAGCTGGGGTCTCTCACGAGGGCTGGCTTTTATATCTTCATATAGACTCAGCTAAATGATGTCATAGGAAGGAGTCAATCCATCCTGGGCTCTCTTGCAGCATTAATAAAAGGGCATTCAGGGTAACTTCTACCAACGCCCATTCTATTCTGTTCTGTTCTGTTCTATTCTGTTCTGTTTTTGTAGGCTAATATTACTCAAGGCTATTTTGTGAAAATATATCGTGTGCTTCTAATAAAACCCTTAAAACCCTTTTAAGAAAAATATTTGAATACCATCTAATATTGTTTGAATGATAGGTAGGCATCATTTAACAATTGTCTAATTTAATAATCATCCCCAGTTACAAATTGATATCCAATATCCAATCCAGCTCCTAGGCCATTTACATTCCAACTGACTATTTTAATTATCAGGCCTCCATGTACACAAAATATTTCTGAAGGTCAGTTTCCCAATTATAGAACCATTGTGTACTGTAATAATCTCATGGAAAATCAAATCCATAAAAAGAAAATATTTAAATGGTAAATATGAATCTAATCACCAGATTGCAAGAACACAAGCGAGTGGTCAGATGAGGAGACCCAAACTCATTGGTTGCCTCACATTGCAATGAACAAGAACACATTCAACTTTTAGCTGCTAAAATTGTTGGCCGAGCAGGTACAAAGATAGACAGGAAAATAATTGAAATCTGGAAAACGAACCCCTTGTCAGTCAACAGGAATGTTGATTTTCCATCAGCTTATCAAGTACTTAGGAGCCAAAGACTTGGTAGCCCAGGAAACAATAGTCACTGATTTAATAGCTGGCCATCAACACCCTAATCAGCCAATAAGCAGCCATACCCAATCAGGCTCCACATAAATACTACACATAGAATAACCCAAAGCACCCATTCTGCTAGGGAGAAGTTCCCTGAGGAAGGACTCCAGCATCAGTCTGAAAACTTGGAAGATTAAACCTCTAGTCCCAATGACTGGCCCAGATTCAATATTGCAATATTTTCCTGGGACATGTATATTTGCCTTCATTTGTGAATTATAATAATATTTATTATTCTTTACTAGAAGTGTATGATAGGCTTAACGTTAGTGACACCAAGATAATGCTCAGTTTAGAACATCAGAGAGACAATGTAATCTAAATGACAACTATCTGGGTAAATAAAATAACTGATTTGCTCATCCTTTCATTTTCTAACCTTTGGTTTATGCGGGACTGAAAAGTATTGTTGGAAATACACATTGTGCACGAGGTTCATGCTTTGCACTGCGACATGTTGTCTTGCTGTTCTTTCTGTAATTAAAATAATCTTTAAAAAAATCAGAAAGGACAGGAAGACTGGTAGACCCCTAGTAAAGTATTACCAGAAGTATTATCACTTGAGGATTTACTGCCGAGGGTACTGCAAAAATACACAAAAAGCATGTGCTAACACGGATATTTTCTGATCCCAATAAAACATCAAAAATAAGTAATATGGGTAGAAAATCAGATTCACCAGCTGTGTTAATTACTGACCACATCGTTTGTTTAATATTTGGCTTCTTTTTTACCCTGTTGGTATACATGGACCAAAGAAGGAGCCTGGTTTTTTCCTCTTAAGAAATACCATAGTGGATGTTAAACTTTTAATTTTCACTAAATTTGGACAAGTGTTACTTGAAGAACGACTTTATGTGGGGCATCCTAAACAGACCACGAATCTATAAGTCTGGAAACTGTTTGGTTAGGTAACAAAAAGAAATAGATGTGGCAATTTTGTAGGAGGTGGATTATGATTTTGAAAAAGATAGAAAAAGTACCTAGTTTGGGCTGCTTGGATATGAGCCAGCTGTACAGTATTCCTAAATCTGTTCAGGGTCAAACAATCAGGGGGGTTTGGACAATACACTGTCTTTCTTGTAAAACTACAGCCTGAAGCAAGCATTTTACAAAAGGCCTGACACTTTCTAAAGGTTATAGAGAGTAAATAAACCATCAAATGACTCCTCTTTTATTGTTATGGTGGTATTTTTGTAAAAAACACTTAAATTCTTGTAGTCCTAAGGCAGCTAATAAAACAGCAACACTTGTAAAGGTTTTATATTGCTTGTTATCTTCTTAAAATGATATACATTTTCTCCTAAACAGAAGAAAGTTTTCCTGTTGAAGAGCAACAGAACTGTTTGTTACAAGGCAAAAGAAATTCAGTCTTGTATTTATAATAAAAAGAAGGAAGCAGGCAAACAAATAAGTGGTGATTTTAAAAAATACTTTCACTTTTACATCAAGATTAGTGTTTTTTTTAATTTAACTTTTTGATATATCTTTTATGTAATTACTGAATTTCCTCCCTCAAATAAGACAACATTTACTTCCCTATTATTTGCTGTTTTAAAGTTCCAAGTTTCCAATTTTTTTTTTTACTGAAATAAGTTTAATTCAGATATATACATTTGTAAAAAAATAGTGCTTGCCAATTTCTATTCAAATATCATTAACAATTTAATGATATACATTTAATTTACTGCACTGATTTACTGCACTGATTGGAAAAGATCAACTTGAAATAATTTATAGCTTCGAATGCCTGATGCATATTTAAATTCAAGAAAAAATCTTTACTTTAAGCTAGAGAGAAAGGTCGAAACACCTGCAGATAAGACAACAGTGTGCAAGAAATTTTGAGGAATTTCTGGAATTCATAGGCCAGCTTGGAAGGAGCTTTGGACGTTTTGTATTTTTGTTAATTAACAATGTTGGAGTTCTGGCTGAGATTAAACAATGTTTATTACTGGCTGAGATACAATGTAATTGAAACCACTGCACCAATTTTGTGTTTTGTTTTATTTGCTCTATATCTTAAACTGAAGATTTTTTCTCCTGGAATTTAAATATATATCAGGAATTAAAACCTATACATTATTTCAAGTTGATCCTTGGCTACATTCCATCTCTCATCCAGGCTTGAGTTACAAGTCCTTTAAGTAAAATGTTGGTTTGATGATTCATCAGTTTCTCCAAAGAGATTGTGGGAGAAATTGACAAAGTTTTTCTGCCTTCCATCTTCTGTTCATGAGGAGACTACATACATCAAAAACCATTCCTGCAGTTCTCAAATATTTAAAATGTTTCAAAGCATCTGTGTAACTGTAAGTTTCATGTGTGTATGCAGCATTTTAGATATTTGAGGGAAATACAGCGGGACTTGTCACCTGTCAGACAGTACATGAATTATTAGACTAATAGTCACAATGCAGATTCCTTCATTTTTGTTATAACGCATAAAACCTAGATCTGGGAAAGACTCTTATAATAGTTTCTGTTTGTTTTTAATCTTTCTTTGAACATTTCAAATAAGATATTAAAAAAGAAATACTTTTTTAAAGAAACAGTGCCAGGCTAGCTTCCTGGGTTCTTACTGAAGCATTGGTGGGAATGCTTGTCAGCAGATTAAAAAATGTGACCATTTCAGGATTCATGGGTAGATTTATCAGATCCATGAGATGCAGCCTTGTTTAGGAGTTCATCTATGGGCAAAGCAAAGAGGCAGCCTGAAGAGGAATAGATATTGAATACACACAGACTTTTCTTTAAAAAGATCACTTATTTGTAATACTGAGGGTTAACTTTTGCAAGGATGCTATTTCAAATGAGCTTTAAAAAGTTTTCAATCTACAATGAATTAAAAATAAAGCTGCCCTTCTACCACTGAAGATGTGACAGAAGGAAAAAAAAATTTTCCTTTCAGACTATGAAAGAGGCTGAATATATAAATCTCATATGAACTATACCTTTTGTCTTGCTGTGGAAAGAGCTTGATGTATAAATTTCATATATATTATCCCTTTTGTCCTTCTAAGATTGTTCTGAATCAAGAAATACTGTGAAAATGCATGCAGGTTGTAAAAAGAACTTCATGGTTTAGTAATCTCCCTCCATTCCATGTCTTAGAAAGATTAGGTGAACAAGTTTCCATAGGTTCATTTGCAGATGTTATGCTGGAGGGAAGCTGTTGATCCCAGCTAATATTTCAAAAAATTTCACCATGGCCTGAAATGTATTTTCATTTGCATATATAACTTTACAATTTTTTAGGATGATAGAATAAGAAAATGCATTGACATAAATGATTTTAGCATAAATTGCTAAATCAATTTCAATCAGGTTATTTAATACTTTGAAAATATTTTCATAATAAAGCTTATCAGGTATATATCACAACAATGATTTTGTTTTAATTTTGAAATTAGGATTCAGAAAATCTTTATGAGAAACAAATAAGCAGACATGTTGCTGAAAAACAGGACCTTGTATGGCAGAAGGTTGGTGACTTTGTCATAATTTTTCATATTATCACTGAAGTGATATCTGAACTTTTTAATATACTTCCACTAAATACTTAAGTGTTAGATAAAAATAATCAACTGAAACCTGAAGCTGTTATATGTGTTTAAAACTGTACTTTTAGAATCTGGCAAACTAAATCTGAAGAAACTGTTCCAATGCCTTTTTTAAAACTTTCATCTAATCCAGAAAATTCTGAATATAGTCCAACTCAAGATTGCAATTGCTTTGAATAATCTATGTTGCAAAGCAAATCATATGTAGGAACTGAAAGAAAAAAATACAAAGTGTTTCATACTTATTTGAAGATTATCCTATTATATTGTTGCTTCTCTTTCATACTAATTTATAGAAAATATATACCTGTTTTGCCATACAAATAAACCTTTCACTTTGCATCTTGATTAGAAAGTAATCATTATTTCTTTATTTTGTATGGCTTACTTAAACCATTATTTATTGACTTTTTTGAATCATCATTAATTCAGATTAAATTGTATGAAAATTAAACATTAATGTATTTGTGATATTGTGATAATGATAGGGTAGGGGTTAATGTTTTTATTTATTTTGCATTGGATTTTTTTATTTTTTGTAAGCTGCCTAGAATAACTGAAAACGAGTGGGCAGCCATATAAATTCTCTAAATAAATAAATATCATAACTGATGAGACTTTAAAAAATTGTGCTTAATGGTCAGCTTCATATATTAGATTTTAAATTATTGTCAACAAATAGGAAGCTGTTCAGTATGAGAAAGAAACATTAAAGAAGCAGCATGCAGAAGCCATTACAACTTTAAAAAAACAAGTAAGATACTTTTTCCTCAGCAATAATTATGATATTTCTGAACAGATTAATTTTAGCTTTATGTGGAAAGTACTATTGCCATATGAATTCACAAGATTTTGGCTACAATCCACGCTTTCCTGGGAATGAGTTATATTGAACTCAGTTGGAAGGAGAGCAAAAAGGTAGTGTTTGCAAGATCAAATGTCAGCTTCTGTCTGGAGTGGCTTGTTTTATATGAATTAAGTGTCAACTTGTATGCTCTCATCCATAACAAAGAAGTCTTTCAGTAACAACTGAAGACTTATACTTTATACTAATAATATTTCAGCCCAAGTCAACTTTATGTATATAAGGTAAGATGTGCAGCCAATAAATTTTACAAATAAATATGTTGAAAAGAGTAAGGAATGGTATTCCATAGGTTAATGGCAATGTGGTACAATAGATGCTCATAGTATCAATCCTTAAGACTAATCCATTAGGAAGGATATGCCTGTATGTGCGCAGCTCAGATTAGAAGGTTGAAGTGTCTTGTAGCTGATTTCATATTCAACAGTTTCAAAAGTTATTAAAAGACCCAGAAGAGCATATAGGGCATACTTTTCCCATTTGTTCCCCAATATAAGTCATACAACTGGTCAATCCGGATCATATCCCTCTCATAACCAAACCTAAATTTTGATCAGAAAGTATCTAAATAGATAAGAGTATCCAACATTACTTGGAATTAAAAGATTACCTCAGATTCCAACACCTTGCCTAAGGACCATAGGTTTGAGACTAAACAGTAATTATCCAGAGCTGTGTGATGAAATTTGTCTTCTTCAACTTCAACTGTTATTCCAAATACGTCTGATAATAATCTGATAAAATCATTAATTGTAATTGGAAATTTGTTTTGTTAAAATGCAAAACTATTTCCTGTCACTCTTTCTATTCAATTTCCTTGAAAACCAGTTGCAGTAAACTGTTGGACTTGTGAGGAGACGGAGGTCCCAATTTACCCTCAGCCACAGAAGCCCATATAGGAAGAGGAAGTATTATGTACACTCTTCTGAGTTCCTGTTGATATTGATTCCTAATGATACAACAGTGGTGGGACTTATCTCCGGGGGAGATGAGTCTGCCTACCAAGATGAAGTGGACTGGTTTCTTTCGTGGTGTGGAAACAACAGCTTGGTCCTCAACACCAATAAAGACCAAGAAGCTTATAGTGGATTATAGAAGGAATAGACCAGACATCCAGCCCTTGCTTATCAATGGAGACCGAGTGGAACAAGTAGCCAATTTTAAGTTTTTGGGTGTTACCCTAAAAAAGGATCTAACCTGGGGTGCCCACATTACAGCCCTGGTCAGAAGGGCCCAGCAGAGATTATACTACCTGAGACTTCTCAGAAAACAACAACTGAATGAAAAACTGCTGGTGACCTTCTACTGCTGCACCATAGAGAGCATTTTAGCATACCGCACCTCTGTATGGTTTGCCAATTGCACAGTGGCAGATAGGAAAGCAATCCAGAGGGTTAACATCATTGCCCAGAAGATCATTGGTTGCCCTGTCCCCTCTTTGGAAGAGCTTTATAGATCCCGCTGCCTTAAGAAAGTTCTCAAAGATCCATCTCATCCTGTGGAACCCTTTTTTTGAACTATTACCATCTGGTAGATGGTACAGAATAATAAAAACAAGGACAAATAGGCTGAAAAATAGCTTCTATCCCAAGGCAGTAGCTCTTTTGAATTCTGCTGGATAATGCAGTGTTGGTGGGGTGTCGGGGGTTTCCGGTTCAATGTGTGAAGGGTGAAGGATATATGTTTGTGTTTATTTTCATGGTCATGGTCATGATGTACATTGAAGATGGTGTTTGATTTCGTTGTACGAGGTGCAATGACAATAAACTAAACTAAACTATTGTAAAATGTAGGATATAAATGTAATTAATAAACTTATATAATTTTATATAAGTAGAAAAGTTTGGCATACTTCCATAGATAACCAATTTTGCAACAATAAAATTTTGAGATTTATTCATATCTGATACAGTTATTGATTTTTTTTTTTACTGTAGAATTTTCAGTGAAGAGTCTGCTCCCATTTGGGAAAGCAGATTCTTTTTGCAGTACAAATTTATGCATTTTTCTGGAAGCTTATGTAATTGTATTTTATATTAATTAAATAAAAATAATTTAATTTAATTTAAATAAAAATAAAAATGACCTGATTTGGCTAAAATGTTGAATATTGTTTAAATGTACTATTTATTTATTTATTTTTCTTTATACAAGTTTCAAGCAAAAATGATTGCTATGGAAGAAGAAAAGGTAATATGAACACTTGTATAATTTGCTTGTTCAATTAATGTTCAGTTAGTGGTTGAGTATTTAAGTGCTTTGTGTGGAAGGTACTGGCAGGGGTTCCTTTCTTATGTCCAAAAGCAATGTGTACAATAACTGATAAATCCCATTAAGAATGTTGATGGCCTTTCAACATAGCTTCCCAAATGTTCCTGTGAATGCTTTCAGAAGGAAACATCAGCTATACTCCTAAGAATACATGAAATACTATTATAATCTTTTTAAAGATTATACTATTACTATTATAATAATAGTAATTATTATACAATTATAATTACTATTATAATATTATAATAGTACTATTATAATCTTTTTAAAAATGATTTTGTGTTATTTTTAGTTTAGGGCAGGGGTGGGATTCTCCTGGTTCAGACTGATTCGAGTGAACCGGATGTTAACGTTTCAGCTGGTTTGTCGAACCAGCATTTCAACTGACTGGCTGCCCCTGCCCCTCCCACCCCTCCCATCCCAGGAATCTCTACAAAGTCCATTTTCAACGAAGGTTAGTGCAGGGTCCACGTAGAAGCTCTGGGAGGGGTAAAATGGGTCTACTGGAAGTCCAGAAATGGATCTGTTTCTAGCTTCTGGAGGGTCTCCAGAGGCTGGGGGAGATTGCTTTTACCTTCTCAGAGGTCTGGGGAAGGCCTCTGATATTTGGGAGGGTGAAAAATGGCCTTCCCGAAAAAACTGGAAGTTCCAAAACAGGCCTGTTTCTGGCTTCCAGTAGGCCTCCAGAGGCCGGGGAGGTTGTTTTTGCCCTCCCAGATGTCCAGGGGAGGTCTCTGGACCCTTGGAAGTGTGCAAACAGCCTCCCCTGGGCTCTGCAGGCCCACCGGAAGCCAGAAACAGTGAAGTTCATGGAGGCCCCACCCTCCATGGCCCCGCCCACCCAGCAACCGGGCAGTGAATCGGTTGTTGGGATTTTTGAATCCCATCCCTGATTTAGGGTCTTTAAAAAAAAAAATCTACATTGTAAACTGCAATGGATTCTTAACATAGTATAATATACACAGTAAACATTTATTGGTAAGGTGGAAAGCTAAAAAATTAAATTAAATAAATAAATACATTGATACTAATAAATATGTCGTTCTAGATTTCAGTCAAAATATGGTCTAAAGAAATAATTATAGAGTTTTGGATTAATGAAGTTTATATCTAATTAGTGATAAAGCTGACTTTTGCAATTGGCAGGTTACTATAAAATAATAGAATGTGTGAATATAATTCAGAAGCTGACTGCATGTTGTGCTGTTTAAACAATGGGCCATATATGAAAAGTAAAAATATCAGATTTTGCAAAAAAAAAAAAAAATAGAATTGGAGTAATATTTTCCTTGTGTATTAAGACAGAATTTGAGGATCATTTTATAATAATTTCAAATAGAGACAATAGGTTACTGTAGAAAAATATAAAGAGAGATATATTCTTCAGTAAGTACCCGTGTTTCTCATATAATAAGGCCGGGTCTTATTTTTTGGGGGGGAGCCGAAAAAATGGCTAGGCTATCTTTTCAGGGGTGACTTAATTCCCCCTCTTGCATCTTCGGGTGGGTGGGCAGTGACGGCTTGGATATTGACCTCAGCACTTGATGTTGATGGGGCACTTCATATCAGGGTCAACTCAGGCAGCACCATATCCGGGTGTGCAACAAAAGTACTTCCTACTGGCAAGCCCCCCCATCCCCCCCCATTTCGCATGTTTTAATATAGGCCTTAATTTGGGGGGAGGGGATTAATTTCATTTCATGCCTATAAAACATTCTGGGACTTCCAATTGGGGGAGGCCATATTGTTGGAGAAATAGGGTATCATTCTCAATATCTTTGGAATAAGTATATTTCCATCCTTTAAATCAGCACAACAGGAAATCCCATTCAATAACGGTATTCAACACAGAGAAACATAGGCACCTATAGCTGGCTACAATGATGGAAAAGTGACATTTGTGACATCACGATATAATTTCTGTCTTTACATATTTGTATGGTAGTATGTAAGTTACAAAGTTTGCATCATGATGTCCTTATATATGTTTTATTAGTTATTCCGCACTGGATCCCTTGGGAGTTAGTCTTTCTCAAGTATGTGTGCTCACAAAATAAATGTGCACATATATATTAGTCTATTATTATTTATCCATAATGATAAATACATTTTAGAAGACTTATTTAAGAAGTGAATGACATAAGAAATATTTCTTTGAAGGGAAAACACCTGCTTGCTGTGGAATCAAAAGAAAGAGAAGTGGAAGGACTGAAAGAAACATTTAAAAACTTACAGGTACACTAACATTGAATTCAAGATGTGTTTATTTAGGACCTGTATAGGGTACAACAGTGCAGACCATTCATGATGGGTGTAATGAACAATCTAATTTTGCCGGTTAAATGAAAAATAATATAACGGAATCCCTACTCTTTTCCCAGTCATCTGATTAGTAGATTTAGTTTTTATTTATCTGTTTCCTGTATTAGATTGAAAAGATTTGTTCTGCAAAGGGCTGAGGAAAACAACATACCTACTCAAAGAGAAAATAAGAATTTCCCTTTCCACTGTCAGTCACAACAAAATGTTCAAATGTACTATGTCGTAACTTTCATGGAATCTATGATCTCGGCAGCTTTTACTGTAGTCAACTTCTATAAACTGCAACAAATGTGTACGACTGATTAGAATAAGAGACAGTAACAGGATGGTCCTCTCAAAAACAGTACAATTTACACAAATACATATAATAAATGCAGAAACATGTAACAGTACATGCGCGAACATATATTTTGTAGGTTTTGAAAATGTAATCATGGCTTATTATGGCTGTAATTTTTCTGTCAGCATAGAAAAGCAAGACATTCTTCCGATTTCTAATATCAGATATTTTATTTTCTTCACACTAGGAGATGCGGAATCACTATTTCTTTCAAGAACAATTAACTTATCACTAAGTTAATGCTGTTCAAGACAGTGTTTTAATGGGTTAAGTTCAAAAAAAGCCAACTCTTAAAATTTTATTTTCTGTCATTTCTTTGAAGAGTCATAGGATCCCATCTATTTTCTACCATCAGGTTGGAAAGAATGATGTTTTGTGATATATCTTTGTCATATGTTCTGATAAATTTTGAACATAACATAATTCTATTCTCAAAGGAAGAAAGGTTCATACACATGACTGGGTCAGAATCAGGCACACAACTTCTTCTGTCATGTATGATACATAGCACATGATTTCCTATATTTTGTTGTCTCAATATATTACAATATGATGGGCTTCTTTTGAACTGTAAATATATTTTGATCTATACTGGTAGGAATGGACACAGAAACAAGATAGTTGGGTTTTTTTGTTTGTTTACTGTTTACTGCTTTTCCCTTTTATTCACCAAGTATGCTGAGTCACATCAGCAGAATAACAGTTATGTCAAGCTCATATGCCACAGAGTGGTACAGGATATACGGTATGTAGGATCTCGAAGTAGTTCTACCTGGACATTAAGAACCATGTCTCTAAAGAAATCTCAGTTAACTTCAGTGCATCAGTAAGGTCTTTCTATATTTTGTCTTTTCATTATTTTTTACATTTGAGAATGAATACAAATCTGTTCAACAGTAAATTGAAGACAAAATATACATAGTCTAAATTAAAGTACTTGATTCATATTTGGGAAAGCCAGAAGTACAAGTTGAGATTTCTAATCATCTTCATAGAAGCAAGGTGTTTCTGTGGTGGAAAGATTCCCAATCTGAAGCTCTGAGAGCAGAACATCTTCAAGAATCTCTAAATACCAAAGCATATCAACTGATTCTGAATGAACAAAGTCAGTGCCTTCAATTTATAAAGTATTTCTATAGGTTGTAATCAGAAGCAATCGTGTAAGTCTGATTGTGTTTGAACTGCTTTCAGCTGAATCATAAACCTGATAGATGTGACATGTTGTAGAATTTTTCAAGCCAGATAAAATCAAGCATAGATTCTTCTCGTAGACCCAGATCATATTCCTCTGAGATCTACTGGTACTGATTTGGTCAAATTAAAATATGGAGTTACTTTTAGGAGTCTATGGGAAAGAGAACCTTCAGTGCACTCTAATTAAATTGCTTCTGTATTCTTAGAATACAGATTATTGTGAAAAAGAAGCTAATCAAACTTCTTGGATAGTATGAGAAAAGCTAAATACAGCTAATTTATTGTTACTGATAAAAGTAAAGTTAAATTAAAACATGATGGAAGCTTTCGGAAACATTATATTTATTTCATTCCCTACCTTTATTACAGTGAATTTGTGTGTTTTATTCATGAGATGGAACTCACAAATTCATGTAATATTTAGAGAGATGGCAGTCTTCAAATTTGGAGAACTCATAGCTTAGAGATAGCTTTTCAAATGAAAGGCTGTTTCTCAACAAGGCAGTGAGGTAGAACAGATATAACTTTAGTAACCTTTAAGAAACTATACTAGGGTGGACAAGTCTGCAACATTTCCATTTTAAGTACTAGTTCCCCATTCATTCAAATAATATTCTGTACCAATAAGAAATGATGCTGAGAATATAAAGGAAATTGCTGATTCCTAACAACCACCACCACCACCACCACCACAAGAAAGACTTACTTTTTTATAATGTTTCAATCTTCTTGGTGAAATGAGAACTGTTCCATTGCAGTTCTGTATATAGAATTTCAGAAGTCATCTTATGTGGACATCTTATCTTACTCTTTTTATTTTTGAAGTAGATATAAAATGTTTTTTACAATTTGTGAATTGCAGTATAAATCCAGTTGTATATGGAACTTAATCCTGAAGTAAATAATTTTTTTTTCTTGCCAACAAGAATAAAACTTCACAGAGAGACTTTTTTTAAACTCCCAAAATGTTCATGCTGGGATAATTAAATCTAGATTAAAGTGCCTACTTTATAGAAATTATTACCTGGATATGCTTCTTCTTTTGTTTTAAGAAAAACAAAATCTGTCAAGCAAAAGAAGTAAAAAAGAATCCTGAAACATCTTTTGGAACTATATGAAACCAGAGTAACTTCTCACTATTAAATATTTATATGCAAATTTTAAGCCACACCTTGACATGAATATAGAACATTTTACTAAAAACTTATCCTTTAAGCATTATTTATTTATGACCTTTCTTTTTACTCTGCCACAATGGGAAAAATGTTATCTGCCATTAATTCTGTACTGATTACTGTTTTTCCATTAACTTTATAAATAGCTTGGTTATTTTGATGTTATTCTTTGTTTATTTAATAATCCAGTTAATGCTGATATTATTGTAAAAGCAAATTCCTTCACATTGTTGACCTTCTGTGCAAAAGGCTGAAAAGATTTGTTATGCCTTGCTCAATTCATGACACAGCAGAAGTGATATATAGTGTACTTCATGGTTGGGTGAGCATGTTACATAGTTTTAAAGTAATAAATGCTCCCTTGCTTTTCTTAACTAAGATAAACTTGGGGAAAAAGTCTTCTAATGGTAGAATCTTATTTATACTGATTATAGCAAAGGCTTTGTAGTGAAATACTTCTAATTTTATTTCAGCCAGCTCAGTTACACTAAAGTAGTTCACATTTTCTATTATATAGAACATAACTGGTTATCAGAAGATAGACAGAATCACTTCTTTCTTAGCTGATCAGGAAAATTATCAGGCTTCTTTTATTCAGAACAAAACTCTTATGCAATTCTGATAGCAGCAATTATAATTATATGCTTATAATTACATAATTACAAAAGCTATTGAGAACCTACACCTTATCTTCCCTGTTAAAACATAGATATTAACTAAATCCCACTTACTAGCAAGAGAAGGAGCTGCTGCTCCAGTGCATGCTTGTTCCCTTCTTGCACTATTTGTTCTTCATTTATAAGCACATGAACTAGAGAAATCTTTTTTTTCAATTTTAAAATTAAATTTTTAATTAAAATTAAAATATCTGAAATATAGATTAATTATTATTTTATTGACACAACTGACATTTATTCAGGTGAATGGGTTTAGCTTTAGCTTTCTTTGAACATATTGTTTGTGGAAATATCAGTTTGTAAAATGTCTGCTTTTATAGCAGCTGCTGATCACAATATAGGATTGGATAGCACTAATGGTCTGCCATTTTTAATGTGAACATGTGAAAAGTTGGTCATCAAAGTTTGTCTTATATCCTATCCTGTCCTGTCCTGCCCTGTGCTGCTCTGCCCTATCCTATCCTATCCTATCCTATCCTATCCTATCCTATCCTATCCTATCCTATCCTATCCTATCCTATCCTATCCTATCCTATCC
>BLBF01000017.1:12038810-12099247 GCA_015471245.1 Laticauda colubrina | reverse complement strand
CCTATCCTATCCTATCCTATCCTATCCTATCCTATCCTATCCTATCCATTTATTTTTCTATGATTCCAAGTTTAGAATTGCTTTTTCCTTGTTTCAGATTGTTTATGGATACTTTAAATTAATAAGATTAGTTGTAATTCTGGTCCTGGAGAGACTTGTTTTGAAAATTCTGCAAGTCAAAAATTGTCTACTCATTCCTATCCATTATTTACCATTGTTTAGTCAAACATTGTTCTCTTACCTTATGGCTGCTGAATTTGCTCAGGAGACTTAGTAAGCGACTGGTAAAAACTTTTCTGAGTACCCAGATATAGTTAGGGTACAAATATTATAATCGGTGTTGTTGCCATGCTGGCTGCGACTGGCAGAAGTTTGAGGGTAGTATAATACCTGCAGTGCCACAAATGAATCTAGCTTTTCAGTGTCATACAACTGAAAATATCCAAGCAGAACTTTTTTCCAATCAAGAAAGTTAATGTATAGAAAATCATAAGATTTTTGAATGAAATTTTCATGACTGACATTTTAAAAAACATTATAAATTGTGATTTTTACTTCATTGATATGCATAAAGTATGAAAGGTGAGAAAACTTATTTATTCATTAAGTGTGTTTGCTGCCCATCTCATTTTTTAAACTTCTGAATTTCTTTGTCATGAGTTTGTCTTTTAATCACAAAAGAGAAGGCTTGGTTGTGGATAATAGTTTGTAAACTGATAGATCTTGATACTAAAATTCCCCTTAAAATATTAAATTTGTAACCATTTCTTTAAAATAGTATAATGACAAATAATTGTTAACAGATATTAAATGTATTAAGATAAGTAATTATGCTAAAATATTGATAAAACTGTTTTTATTATAACAGATTTCAAAATACACATTGCAAAAGAAGCTTAATGAAATGGTAAGTTCTAAAAGGAAAAAACAGAATATTAATATCTTGTTCAATGAATGAAAATTCTATCCATATGAGATCACTGTGCCATGATAGATGTTAGTTTGGAAACAAAACTCTTCCTCTGGTTCATGAAAGAAAAAGCTGAACTGTATGCCAAACATTTTGTATTTTATGTGAAGTAATTCCAATTAAGAACTCTTGCAACATTTAGCTTGTACATATATCACTGACATTAGGCAACTCAAGCAGCTTTTTATTGAATGCTAATATTTCTAAAATTATTTATCCAAGCAGTATTTGATCTTTTTGTGCTTGTGAAATTCTCATTTGTGCATTCTCATTTGCCACCTTTCTTTGTAAAATAATCTATTTTTATTAGCTACATGAATAAAAGTGACATGCGTCATGACGAATCTTATTTTCTATTTGGAAGGCAGTATTTATAATTAAAATATGCATTCGAGACCTGTATTTTATTTGAATTTTGAAATATAAAATACTGTAGGGAACATAAAATGCTGTAGTGTTCTTCTTCTTCCACTATTATGTAGAAAAATAAGAGTCCTGAACAGTCCACTCTGAATCATGTTTGAATTTAAAGAGAGCTTTCAAACACTGCTAAGCTTGATTGACTAAAAGCTGTGAAAATTCTGCTGCTGCTCAACTGGAAAGAACAAAGATAATATTGTCAGACTATTATAAACTGTTATTTTAATTAAGAAGCTCAAAACTAGAGTCCAGTTTAGCCTTAAGTACCATGACATTTGTACAGAAAGTCATCTTCAACGCTACAGTGGTTTTACACAAAATATGGTGAAATTGAATAATATGTCCTTTGACCTGAGAGATAAGGCTACAAGTTAAAGATCAAAGGCAATGTAAAATGTGTTTACCCTATTTCACTTTTAAGTTAGATTCTTTATTTAACTTGTGTTCTACTACCCACACTCATAACACACAAAGATATGGCCATTGTACATTTTAATTCTTAATTAATTCTTTAATTCTTAATTTTACAAATGATACTTTATTTCACTTTTACTTTTATGTATCTGATATAAAGTAGATTTGGAACTTATTTGATAATTTCTTAATATTTTTAGAGTAAAGATGATAATATCTGATATTTACAAAATATATTCAGAATCATATAAGTGCTTTAGCTAGTGATGGTTTGAAATCATACTTTAATGATGAAAAGAATTTTCACCGTGCTATTTGAATACCTATGGAAAGCAAACCTGTTGGCAGGACACCATTCTGATACAACTAGATGTTCAATAAAGCATAAAGCTGGCCTTTGAAGTATGGTAGCAACTCCCTTATTGATCAAGTCTGGTTTTTGCTTTTCTGATAAGAATAAAACTACATCAAGAGATAATGAAGGAAAAGGGCCATAGATTGAAATCCACATCTGATCCTGTATTGTTCATTTTCCAGTGAGTGCTGTCCTATTTTTGTCTTTATCCTATTTATTACTAGTGCTGCACATAAAAGGAAGGATTTCTTAAATCTATTTCAATGGCCAAGTGTGAATGTTTGTACTCAGTTGTAACAAATAACAGAGCTTTACATGAAGGATGTTATATTAATATATCACAACACTTTTCGTAGAGTTCCAATTTTTTTGCAAATTTTCTTTCCTATTAGCAGTGATAAATGTGTTCCTAGCATTTTTGTAATCTGGGAATGTGTAGTATAAGGTTTTGGGATTTGTTTTTTTTTAAATGGCTATGACAATGACTCTTTACACTACATTAATAAGTTAGCTAATTTTGGTGCAATTGAGCCAAAAACTACAGCCTTAAATGTTTTCATATATCATGCTTAGGCCCTGAAATATTTTTCCAGGTTGTTTTTTTTTTTTTTTTGCTTTTGCCTAAGGGGTATAGGTATAGGTATTATGTGCATTAAAAAAAGAAAGAAAAGGAAGACAGAAAAAATAGTAACAACAACAAAAGAAATCCTAAAACTGGTACAAGGAGAGCAAATAGGTAATTTCATTTGTGAAGATTTCTATAAACATGAGAAATTTTATATTAGATCTTATATTTCTGGTTTCCCCCAATTTTTCTAACTATTATATATATAATTTTTTTGTTGCAGTTGCCTATTAAAGTATAGAGAGATTAGTCTACTTTTGTTGAAATTCCCAAAAAATTATTACTTACCATGAGAAAATCTGAATTTATTCTTCTCAACTATGGCAGGAAATATCTCATTAATTTATGAGTTGACAACATAAACATTTTATCCATTTTCAATCAGAAGTAAAAAAAAACAGAAAACTTCTTAGTTATAAAATAGATTGCAATTGATCTTGCTGCAGGAATGATCTGGTTGTGTAAATTAATACTTACATGTAAATTTAATTAAATGAAAATTTAAATGTAAAAGAGAAAAAAATATATAAATTTAGCATTAAGCATCAAGTTTGTTTCACAGGGCAAAATGCATTTAAAAATCCAAAGTGAACTAAATACAACTAATAAATACAAACTTAATTTCTATTATTTTTCACTTGCAGAGAACATTCTAGAGCACATGCAAGTAGATGCAACATTCCAGACATGCTTAATCCTCATTTTGTTGTGCCTAGGGCAGGAACTGCTATTTTAAGCACATGAATAAAAGATAAGAATGAATAGCTGACAACCAGGGAAATAGTTGAACAATATATGCAAGGAAATATTTTTGAGATTGTTTTGACCATATCTTTTTTGAATAATTAACTCCAGTATACTAATACAACCTAATTCCAGAAATAACATGTGACCTGTGAAGCATTCTTAGGAAGCAGAATGTGTAATCTACTCTATGTGTATTCAGCAACTCTTTTTATGATGATCATAAAAAAGAATGTAGGATTCTAGTATCAGACAATGAGAAATTTCATGGCAAATGACATATGTCAAATGTATATTTAGTATTACGAGCTGGTGGTTGGAATATAGTGTGGTGGAAAGTAGTTAGCTTTGTATATTTTAAAATAATGTATTTTTAAAATGATATAGTGAGAGGAAGGCCGAAGTTACCAAAGGCTATCTACAATTAAATCTGTATAGCATACTTTTTTATCATTAAAGAAAGAGAAAGGAAATCAGACCTGGAATGCTCAGGTTGGAATCAAAAGAGAAAGGAAGTAAGTGATGAAGGTGTTTAGATTAGAATACCTGTCAAGCCAGTAGAGATATATAAAGGGAATCTTTAGAAAAAGAAAGTGCAGAGTTCCCTTGCTATCTATCTCTATATCAATTGAATGAAGCGATTAATAAATGTATAGGTACAGAAAGTTTGGGAATCAGTGTAACTATGTAGGGAACATGGAAGCAGAAATATGATCATTAATTTTTGGAATAAGTAAATACAGTGATGCAGAATATAGGTTTGTTTTATTTTCAGCATATATATATATTTATTTCCAGTAATATATATTATATAAAAATATCACAATATCAAAATTCAGTTATGTACATAATGGGAAATAAAAGAGGAAGAAGTGTAATCCAATCAGTTAGAATACCCTAACTGCAATTAATGAACAGACCAGTGATGGGATTCAAAAAATTTTACTACTGGTTCTGTGGGCGTGGTATGGCTTGTTGAATGTGGCTTAGTAGGCATGGCAGGGAAAGGTTAAAGCAAAATCCCATTCCTTCCCCATCCCACTAACCCGCTTTCCAGCTCTGTTTTCCTGTTCAGGGCAACAAAAGAAGACCCAGCCGATCAACTGGGACTCGGGAGGCAGATAATAGATGGGGTGGGGCCAGTCAGGTGGTATTTGCTGGTTCTCTGAACTAAAAATTTCCGCTTCCAGCTCTCCAGAACTGGTCAGAACCTGCTGAATACCACTTCTGGGACAGACCATAAATTATTTGTATGGAATGTCTTAAATATACAAATTGAACAGACTAGATGTACTGGTAAGATTTTACTTGGAAGACATAAAGCCAGAATATGAGATATATTTATGTTAGAGGTACATATTGTTCTGTATGCAGTGGTATACTCCAAATAACGTAATCTGATTGGCCAAAAAGGCCAGTGTTTGATTGGTTCATTAAGTACCAGTCCAAAAGAACCGCTGAAAGGCAGCAAAGTCAAATAGCTGCCATTGGCTACAAGCTGGCAGGCAAGCCTGTATAAAAAGGCTGCCGCGGCTTCAGCCAGATTGTTCCATTACTGTTGCTTACTTTAATAAAGACTCTGTTTGTTGGAACCCGGTCTACCTCACGTTTTTCTGGATGGAACACTGGCGACGAAGGTGGGATCATCCAAAACGCGAGACCGAGCACGCGGGAGAAATAATTCCAGGCTAAAAGTAATGGCTGGGAATAACGCACCGCCCGCACCCTTCAATCCCAATGAAGAGGATTGGGAATCATATGTAGACCGTTTCCTGATGTTTTTAGAGAGCAACGAGATGGAGGAGATCTCAGACCAGCGGAAGAGGGCTGTCTTCTTAACGCATTGTGGACCAACCGTGTTCAAGATGGCCAAAGCATTGGCGAAGCCCAGAGACATGAAACAAATGACCTGGTCTGAGCTTCACCGAATGCTAAAGGCCCACTATGCACCAGTAGTGTCAAATCTCATCAAACGGCACAAATTCTACAAAAGGGATCAAAAGGAAGGCGAGACCATCGCTGACTTCGTGGCAGCTCTCCGACAACTGGGGAAGCTTGCGAATTCCTGAACTTGGATGAAGCCATGCGAGATCGAGTTGTCCTAGGTCTGAGAGACTCTAACTTACAAAGTAAACTACTAAATAAACCCAATATAACAGTGGCTGAAGCGATCGCAGAAGCCACAGCAGCAGAAGCCACGAAAAAGTCAGCGGCTACCATGAAGCAAATGAACTCAAATAATGACGCGATGACCCTATCCAGAGGAAAGAAGTAAGTTCCCACCACAACACATCACGAAGACTTCGACGTTCATCAGAACGTTCATCAGAAATGGAAGATTATGACGATGAGGTCCACCACCTGTACGCCAACAAAAAATAGCACGAAAAAAGAAATTGGCGGGAATGCGCTGGCTGCAGGGGAAACCACCCTCGAGTGGATTGCAGATTCCTTGATGCCGTCTGCCGAGCTTTCAAGAAGAGGGGACACATCGAAAAAGTCTGGAGGAATCAAAAAATAACAGTCCAAACAGACGCAGTAACTCCCCACTACAAGCTGAATCAAAGCAAGCCGAGAAAAAATGGAAGCGCAACAAACGAACTGGCAACCGAGAAAAGACCCATCAAACTGTCACTATCGGAAGCGCTCAGACGGAAAGCGGGAGAAAAGTCAAAATCGTTGTAAAAATTGAAGTAAGCCCCTGCGAGATGGAAGTCGACTCAGGATCCTTCCTGTCAATGGTGTCTTGGAACACAATCAGACGGATGGTTCCGAACATCAGATTAAAAGAACTCCAGAAACAAAAGTTAATTTTAAAAGACTACCAAGGAAACCGAATCCCTGTGGTAGGTCTAGGACATTTCCGAGTCACATACAAGCAGCACGCTGAAGTCCTGCCTCTAACAATAGTCGACCAGGACCACCCCAGCCTCCTGGGCATCGAATTGTTCTCACCATTGGGCATCAGAATGACCGGGGTGAGCCAAGTAGCCGCAACTGACCGGGAAAAGAGCCTGATACACGAGTTCCAGGACATCTTCGACAGCACCTTAGGCAGATACCGGGGAACCCCAATTTCCTTTAGTTTAGACCCCCAGGTAGCACCTAGAAGGTTAAAAGCCAGATGAGTCCCCTTTGCCTTAAAAACCAAAATAGATGAACAATTAAACAAATTAATTGAGCAAGGGGTCATAGAACCAATTGACCATGCTAGATGGGAGACAGCAATAGTAACAACTGTTAAACCTGATGGGTCAGTACGCATCTGCGGAGACTACAAGGCTACCCTGAACCATGCGTTGCAGCAAAGCGCATACCCTGTGCCAATCGTGCAACATTTACTGCACTCGCTTGGGGGAAGAAATTTTTTTGCCAAGCTTGATTTAGCCCAAGCATATCAACAGCTTCCAGTAGACCCAATAATGGTGGAGGCACAGACAATAGTAACTCACAGAGGGGCATTCAAATGTAACAGACTTCAATTTGGAGTAAGCGTTGCCCCAGGCGTTTTCCAAAGCCTCATGGAATGCCTATTAAATGGAATTAAAGGGGTCATTCCATATTTTGATGATGTCCTAATTTCGGCTAAAAACACGACCCAATTAGAGACAAGACTGAGAGAGGGACAAACAAAATTTAGAGAATCCGGCCTGAAAGTCAAAAAATAAAAATGCTGTTTAATGACTGATCACGTCGAATTTTTGGGTTATTTAATTGACGGAGAGGGTATATACCCCGCAGAAAAAAAGTCAAGGCTATTAGAGATGCACCAAAGCCAAAAAAACAAAACGGAATTGCAAGCATTTTTGGGTCTAATAAACTTCTATAACGTATTCCTCCCTCACAAAGCAACGATAGCAGAACTGTTACATCGCTCACTGGATAAGAAAACTAGCTGGACTTGGGGGCATAGAGAGCAAAAAGCATTCCAAGGCATAAAAAATTTATTAACCTCAGACACCATTCTTATCCAGTTTAGTAACACACTTCCATTGACGGTCACCTGTGACACCTCACCGTTTGGAGTCGGTGCCATCCTGAGCCACCAACTGCCTGACGGGAGAGAGGCACCCATTGCCTTTTACTTGAAAACACTTTCTTAAGCAGAACGCAACTATAGTCAACTAGACAGTGAAGCCCTGGCAATTGTCGCCGGAGTTAAACGTTTTCACGAGTAGCTCTATGGGAGAACATTTTCCATTGTGACTGACCAGAAACTGCTACTAGGAATTTTGGCGGGAAACAAACCCACACCGAACATTTTATCTCCCCGAATGACTAGATGGTCAGAATTCCTAGCTGCGTACTCCTACACATTGATACATCGACCCGGAAAACAGATCTCCCATGCAGACGCATTAAGTCAAACACTGCTGCCAATGATGGAGGAAGATCTGGCGCCAACAATTCCCACCCTGCAAATAGAAGCCTGCCCTGAACTGCCAATATCTGCAAATGATGTCGCCAGAGCCACCGCTAAAGACCCAGTGACTGCCCGCATTTTAAATTGGGTAGGTAAAGGCTGGCCGGAAAACCAAAAAACTGAAAACTTTAAACCTTTTCAGACCAGACAATACAAAAGGGGTGTTTATTGTGGGGTGATCGGGTGGTCATTCCTTCCAGATTACAAACTAGAGTGTTGGGTATGCTTCATGAAGGCCACCCAGGCATCATGAAAATGAAAAGCCTGGCTTGGAGCTATGTCTGGTGGCCTGGCTTAGACAGAGATATTGAATACTGGTTGCGACATAAAATAAATGCCAGAAAACCAGGCCATCACCACCACAAGCACCTATAAGGGACTGGGAGACCCCACGAGGCCCCTGGTCTTGGATCCATATTGACTTTGCGGGTCCTACTAGGGAGCATACGTTTCTGATTGTTGTAGATGCATACTCAAATTGGTTGGAAGTTGCAGTAATGTCATCTACAACAACCGACGCCGTTATCAAACAACTCAACAAACTATTCACAACCCATGGGTTGCCGGAAGTCCTAGCGGCTGACAATGGGCCACAACTAACCGCTATACATTTTGAACAGTACCTAACCTCTTTAGGTATACGCCATGCACTAACCGTGCCAGCCCATCCGGTGGCAAATGGTAGGGCCGAGAGAATGGTCAGATTTACCAAGGAGGGTTTGGAAAAAATGGACCCAGGGTAGTCCAGGATAAACTAAACCATTTACTCACCCTTCAACATATCACCCCCAGTACTGTAACTAACAAGAGCCTGGCAGAATTGTTAATGGGGAGGAAACTTCGATCACATTTGGATAGGTTACGTCCAAACTACACTTTTGAGAAACCCCCCCCGATTCCTCCAGCTGTTTCCGCACGTTTGAAATTGGCGGCCTAGTCTATGCAAAAATTTTTACTGGGGACCCTCTATGGCTTCCAGCCACAATCACACAAATAACAGGCTCCCGGTTCTACCATCTAACCGTAGACGATGGCAGGGAATGGAAGCGACACATAGACATTTCGTTCCCAAAATGTCGAGCGAAATACGACCGCGCAACCTCAAACAATAAAAATCAATGAAAAAAAAACCAAAGAGGGGGGAATACAAGAAAATAATCCTGAAGGGAAAAAAGAACTGTTAAAAATAAACCCAGAACATCTAACCTATCAAAAAGAGCAAAAAGAACACTTATGGTTAGATGAAACTGGCAGAAATAATCCACATGAAGAGGAACCCGTCCTGGAAGGGGCCAGCAAAGCCAGCTCGACCTGCCCAGGAAAGCCAGGAGGGAGCAGCAAAACCACCGGCCTGAGCAACTCAAGTGGTAGTAACCTTGCTGACTCACCCTACCAGACGGTTCCATGGAGAAGAGCCGGAGAGACAGCGATCCCATCCGAACCGCTCGAAGTCTCCAGCGAGAATGAACCGCGCAATTCAAATAAAGTCAGAAGAAGCCCCACCTACCTGCGCGACTACGTCACCCACGTAGGACTAAACTAAGGGGGGAGGGGTGTTCTGTATGGAGTGGTATTCTCCAAATAATGTAATCTGATTGGCCAGAAAGGCCAGTGTTGGATTGGTTCATTAAGAACCAATCCAAAATAGCTGCTGAAACGCGGCAAAGTCAAATAGCTATCATTGGCTACAAGCCGGCAGGCAAGCCTGTATGAAAAGGCTGCTGCGGCTTCAGCCAGACTGTTCCGTTACTGTTGCTTACTTTAATAAAGACTCTGTTTGTTGGAACCCGGTCTACCTCACGTTTTTCCGGACGGAACACAGATCACCAATCTAAACTAATAAGAAAAAAACAGAATAAAAATGTAAATGACATCAAGAAAGTTTAATGATAGTATGTCTTAGATTTATGGGTGCATCATTAAAATTCTGAAGGTAATTTTAAATGTTTCAAGAAAATAGCAGTCTGTTACTGCTGTTATTTCTGATGGCTGCCCAGAACATTCAAATACTGTTAGTACAGTACACTGGAATGATTTAATAAATCTATTTGTATGACACCAAATTTATGTTTGATTCTGCTTATTGCCCTGGTTGATTTGTATGTCTGAGAGAATGTGTTCCTGCATCTCTTTGTGACTTTTATTATCAAGAACAATTGTATCACTTTTGATCAAAGGTGTTCAATTAAAGTACATTGTTATTAATATTGAGGTTGGACACACAGTCAGCTAGATATTTAAAATTGGCATTTTTATTCACAAAGACAGGCATAGGTAGATGTTGTTGTTTGATGGTAGTAAAAGTATCATTACAGAATGTAAGCTGTTCCAAGTAACATTGCCTTTTGCAATTGACGGTGAGTGATTTTGTCAGTGCCGATTGTGTTCAAGTGGTGCTCCATATATATATTTATTATTATTAATTTATATACAGCCTGACTCCCAATGACTCTGCTTTATTGCAGATAAAAGTTTGAAAATAATAAAGTTGTAATAGAACTTGAAAAGCTTGAAAGAAATAAAAGCTTGAAAGAAGACCTTCTTTTAAATGAGGCTAACATTAGAATAACTGGATTTAGAATTGTTTTATGGATATTGCATCATACAATATTTCAAAGAATGTTCTTTGTTTGCAGGAGCACAAGATGCAATTGTACAATTCATCAAAGGAAGATTATCAGAAAAGACTGAATGAATTTGAAAAATGCCATGCAGTTATAATGAATCAATTTGAATTAATAAAAGTTGCTCATGGGAAATTAGAGAAAAATGGTAAATAATTAATACATTCTGGACACAATTTAATAAATATAACTTCGTAATGATAATAAGGGAGACTGCTTTTAACTTTTCAAAAGAGATTTTAACTTTCTTGTCAGAAAAAAAGTTCACAAACATATTTTCTAAAATGAGCTCACTTTGTAGAATATGTGATATAACACAAGAATATATTTTAATGTTATTTTTTTTATTTCCTATCCCACCATTTATGTAAGTTGTGGAAGCAATTCAGATCAATAAAAATTTGTCAGCAATTAATACAACACAAGAGTCTGAGATAAATAATCTAAAACAGGTAGGTATGAAATGCATTTTGTTTTATCCCTGGTGAGTTTAAGGCATCCAAACACAGGTTGACATATAATCTAACAATTAGGAATCCTGTTAAAGTAATCAGCTCCAATAATTTGTTGCAGGTTATCAAGATTTGTCTGCCAACTCATTTGCTATAAACAGTAATCCCTAAAAAATTTCTACTGTTTTTCTGTATCTGATGCTATAAATCATCTTCTTTTGCTTAGTTCCTAGGATGAAATAGCTACCCTCACTTTTTTTTTTTTTTTTGGCTCAAGGTTTAGAGTAGAATATACTATCATCAGAATGCTCTTACTGGAGCATAAGATTTGATGAGACATTGTGTTTTTATAATTATTGTTTTGCTAATTTTGTACTTTCAATATTTTGTTATATAATAGAATATATTTTATTATGTTGTATGCCATGATGATTTCATACCATGAAAATATGGTAACATTTAATTTTATTGAAAAAATTATAATAGTGATATATATGTAATTTATGGCCTCAGAATTTCATCTAACTCCAGAAAGTCTTGGATGAAACATTTAAAAATTATCAATTAAAAACTTAAAAATTTAAAGAAGGAAATGGTGAAATATATGTGAAGGGAACGTATTTATTCTACTTAATTTTCATTACAATCAAATTCAACCTAGATGTAGTCAGATTTAATTTTTGTTTTGGCTCTTGCCACTGCTTGTAGTGCAGTCAGTGCAACCACAATAGAAAGGTCAAAAGATGGTGGATGTGACCTCCCACCACTGATGCTACATCACATGGCCTGAGTTACAAAGAAACATAGAACATTTTATAGTGCTAGCATTAGCACTTAGACTTATATACCACTTCACAGTGTTTCACAGTTCTAAGTGATTTACAGAATCAGCATATTGCCTCCAACAATCTGCATCCTCATTTTACCCAACTCAGAAGGATGGAAAGCTTGAACCTGTGAGACTCAAACTGCTGAACTACTGGCAGTTGACAGTCAGCAGAATTAACCTCCAATACTGCATTCTAATCACTGTGTCACCATATCTCAGATATATGTAAATAAGATATTTAATACCCTCTTGTACAGTGCAAAAGACTGTTAAATTTAACATATTTAACATACTTTTGTACAGTGCTATACACATAACTCTTCCGTTCAATTTTTGGGGATTGCCCGGACAAGTCCCTGCAGTTTTCTTGGCAAATAATTTCCTTTCCAAAGATATTTGATTTAGCATTCACCTCTCTCTTTCTGCTTGTTAGTTAATGGGGAGAGGCCTATCACTTTCTGGGAGTAGAAGATGCCATATAAAGCACTATCCCGTTAGAGAAAAAGATGATAAGCCACAACAAAACCTGATATGTGCCTTCTAAACAGAAAAAGGAAATGTCATGTTAGCAAGTCCAGCATTTTGACGATGCTTGTTAGGCAAGAGCAAACAGAAGGAATATCATGCTTGCTGTTTTGATTCTATTGTTCAGTAGCATCTTTTAAAAAAATCTGACTTCATTGCATGCACTTCAAGCATCAGCATTTGAAGAGAACTATAGGTTAGAAATAGTTTCTCTTTGTAACATCACCTTCTGTTGGACTATGACTGAAATAAATTTCCCTTAAAAGGTAGCTTTATTTATATAACCTGATATTCATAAAGTTCAGCAACTGGAATATTTATTTCTATTTTTTGACTGTTTTATGATTTTGTCCAGAACAGTTAAACTGTTGGACTGCGATAAGCAGAATTCCATTTTTATGAAGAAAAGTTAAACAGACCAAACTTAGTTCCTCCTAGATAAAGCTACCACCATTTGAATACTTGGTTCAATGCTATGCCATCATGAAGAATTCCTGATATTATCTACAAATAGCATTCATAACCTTTGCTGTTTGTCTAAGTAAACACCAGAACTCTCAAGGAGAGAGAGATATTAAACAGGCTACCCCATACCAAAAAAAGAAAAAGAAAAAAGGAAGAGGTATGGAAAGATGGAATATTTATGACTCTGAGATCTATATTTTGTAATTTAATAAACTCAAAGCATGTACTGTTTATTTGCTGTATTAGCTGCTGTGAATAACCTAGGTAGAAAAAGGAAAGAATAAAGTAAAAGGCACTGCAAAGAATATCATATTTTAATGCATTTTTACATTTTAAAATTACATTTTTAGACATGATTCAGGTAAATTGGACTAGGCATCTTTAATCCTTATGAGATCAACAATTATTTATGTTTTGTTCGGAAAACACACGAGGTAGACCGGGTTCAAACAACAAATACTTTTATTATAACCAGTCAGTAACGGAACGCCGGCTGAAGCCGGGGCCAGCCCTTTTATACAGGCTGGCTTGCCTGCTTGCAGCCAATGGCAGTTATTTGGATTTGCCGCCTTTTTGGCAGCTCTTTGGATTGGTTCCTAGTGAACCAATCCACTGTTCTTTTCCTTAGCCAATCAGAATGGTAGATTTGGAGTCATCCACTTTACATACAGAACACCCCTCCCTCCTTAGTTCAGTCCTACGTGGTGACGTAGTCTCGCAGGTAGGTGGGGCTTTTTCGGACTCGACTTGACCTGCGCGGTTCATTTTCAGTGAAGACTTCGACCGGTTCGGATGGGGCTGCTGTGTCGTCCGTCCTTCTCTCTGGAACCGTCTGGAAGGGTGAGTCGGCCATTTTACCGCCGCCTGAATTTCTTAGGCCGGCGGTTCTGCCGCTCCCTCCCGTTTCCTCGGGGCAGGTCGAGCTGGCTTGGCTGGCCCCTTCCGATGGTCTCTTTCCGTGGGTCTCTTCAAACGGTGAGTTTTTTGTTGGCTCTTTTTGGTCGTATTGAATGTTATTTTTATTTTTAAATAGTTCTTTATTCGTTTCTCGCCTTTCCCCCCCCACCTCGGTTTGCATTTCACCGTGTTTTTTTGTGAATGTTTGTAAGTCCGCGGTTCTTTCTATAATTCAAGATCGAAGCTGGTCTATATGCCGCTTCCATTCCCTTCCATCGTCTAATTTTACTCGGTAGGATTTGGGGCCTGTAATTTGGATAATTTGCCCGGGTAGCCATACCGGGTCCCCGGTGAAATTTTTTGCGTAAACTAAATCGTCTGTTTTGAATTGTCTGAACCGTGTTGAGGAGTCAGGGGGGTTTTCTGGGGTAAAATTTGGGTGTAACCTATCCAGGTGAGATCTTAATTTTCGCCCCATGAGTAGTTCTGCTGGTGATTTATTTGTGATAGTACTGGGTGTTATGTGCTGGAGTGTGAGCAACCGGTTTACTTTTTGTTGGATATCTCCAGCGTCCATTCGTTCCAACCCTTCTTTGGTAAACCGGACCATTCTCTCAGCCCTGCCGTTCGCAGCCGGGTAAGCCGGCGCGGTTAGTGCATGTCTTATACCTAGGGAGGCTAGGTATTGCTCAAATGGTATGCTGGTTAGCTGTGGCCCATTATCTGAGACGAGAATGTCTGGTATGCCATGGGTGGCAAACAGGCTGTCTAGTTGCTTTATTACGGCTTCTGTTGTCGTTGATGGCATGATTTTTACTTCAAGCCAATTGGAATAGGCATCAACGACAATCAGAAAGGTATGCCCCTTGGTAGGCCCCGCGAAGTCAATGTGTATTCTTGACCACGGTCCTCGAGGGGTTTCCCAGTCCTTAACAGGTGCTTTTGGTGGGGATGGTCTAATTGCCTGGCATTTGTGGCATGAGCTTACCCAATACTCTATGTCCTTATCAATACCCGGCCACCACACATAACTTCTGGCGAGGCTTTTCATCTTAACCATACCGGGGTGCCCTTCATGTAAAAGCCTAAGAACCCTGGGCTGCAGTTTAGCAGGGATTACTACCCGATCACCCCACAACAAACACCCCTTTTGGATGGAAAGTTCAGTCTGTCTGGACCGGAAAGGTTTAGAATTTTCAGTTTTTTGATTCTCCGGCCAGCCTTTACCTACCCAGCTAAGAACGCGGGCAGTCAATGAGTCTTTCGCGGTGGCTCTGGCGACATCATACGCTGATATGGGTAGATCGGGGCAAGTCTCGATTTGTAGCGTTGTCATCGCTGGTGCCGGGTCTGCGTCGGTTGTTGGTAAAGGCGCTCTGCTCAAAGCGTCCGCATGGGAAATTTGTTTCCCTGGTCGGTGTGTCAGAGTGTAGGAATAAGCCGCCAGGAACTCTGACCATCTCGTCATTCTCAGTGACAGTATGTTAGGTGTTGGCTTGTTTCCCGCCAAAATCCCCATTAACGGCTTGTGATCCGTTATGATTCGAAAAGTCCTCCCATATAAATATTCGTGGAAACGTTTTACTCCAGCGACAATTGCTAGAGCTTCCCTGTCCAATTGGCTATAATTCCGCTCGGTTTTTGATAGAGTCCTAGAATAATATGCGACGGGTGCTTCTCTGCCATCCGGTAGTTGGTGGCTCAGGACGGCACCTACTCCATATGGTGAAGCATCGCAGGTCACTGTTAATGGCAGAGTGTCGCTAAATTGGATGAGAACGTTTGTTGATGTTAGCAGTCTTTTAATATTTTGGAAGGCTTTTTTTTCTTTGTAACCCCAAGTCCAAGTTGCCTTTTTGTCTAGCAGGCGGTGTAGCGGTTCTGCTATTGTGGCTTTGTTTGGCAGGAACACATTATAGAAATTAATTAATCCTAAGAACGCTTGTAGTTCTGTTTTATTTCTAGGTTCAGGAGCGTCATTTATCTCCTTAACTTTTTTATCTGTGGGGTGGATACCCTCTCCGTCTATTGAGTAGCCCAGAAATTCGACGTTGTTTTTAACTAGACAGCGCTTCTCTCTTTTAACCTTGAGGCCAGATTCTCTAAACTTAGTCAGAACCTTTTTCAGTCTGTTCCTTAATTGTGTTTCATCTCTGGCCGAGATTAGGACGTCGTCGAAATAGGGAACGACTCCTTGTATGCCATTTAGAAGGCGTTCCATTAGACTCTGGAAGACGCCAGGGGCTACGCTTACTCCAAATTGGAGTCGGTGGCATTTGAATGCGCCCTTATGGGTGACAATAGTCTGCGCTTCTGCTGTTTCTGGGTCTACTGGGAGTTGTTGATAGGCTTGTGCCAAGTCGAGTTTGGAGAAAACTTTGCCATTTCCCAGGGAATGAAGCAAATGCTGGACTACTGGCACCGGGTATGCGCTTGGTTGTAATGCGTGGTTCAGGGTAGCCTTATAGTCACCACAGATTCTGATGGACCCGTCTGGTTTAATGGGTGTGACGATAGGCGTTTCCCACTTGGCATGGTCCACAGGTTCTAAAACCCCTTGGGCTACTAATTTGTCCAGCTGTTCCTCTATTTTTGCCTTTAGTGCAAAAGGAACTCGCCTGGCTTTTATTCTTCGTGGGGCTATTTGGGGGTTTAAATTGAAAGAAATGGGGTTTCCCCGGTACTTGCCCAGTGATCCGTCAAAAACGTCCTGGAATTCTCGGACGAGGTCGTCTTCCCAGCCGGTTGTAGTCACTCGATCGACCCCGGTCATCCCGATGCCCAATGGCGCGAACCACTCGATGCCCAGGAGGCTTGGTCTGTCTTGGTTGACTATGGTCAGTGGAAGCACCTTGATGTGATTCTTGTAGGCGACTTGAAAATGCCCCTTGCCCATCACAGGGATTTGGTTTCCCTGATAGTCTTTGAGGGTTAGGTGCTGCTTCATCAAGTCTTTGGTTTTGATACCTGGGACTAACTGTTTAATTGTGTCCCACGATACCATGGAGAGGAAGGACCCCGAGTCCACTTCCATCTTGCAGTGTTTTCCCTCGATTTCTACGACGATTTTAATTTTCTTCCCACTTTCCGTCTGGGAGCTCTGGATAATGACAGTTTGGTGTGTATTTGCTCGCTTTTCTTGTTGCCATTTTCTTTCGGCTCGATTGGGCTCGGCTCGTGTTGGGGAATTTCTGCGTCTCGTCGGGCTGTAGGATTTTTTGTTTCTGCAGACCTTCTCGATGTGCCCTCTTTTTTTGCAATGTCGGCAGATGGCATCGAGGAATCTGCATTCGGCTCGTGGATGGTTTCCTCCGCAGCCAGCGCATTCCCGCCACTTTCTCCTTTCACGCTCTTTTTTGTTTGTGAGCAAACGGTGGACCTCGTCGTCCTCTTCGCTCGATTCGTTTGTTTCGCCCGACTCTTCATAATGGGTCGTGGTGGCAGGATGCTTTCTATCTTTGGCTGGTGTTTCATCGCTGTGTGTGTTCATCTTCTTAAGGGCCACTGCAGATTTTTTCGCAGCTTCAGCGGCTGTGGCTTCTGCAATGGCTTCGGTAACGGTGATGTTGGGCTTGTTGAGCATTTTACTCTGTGCGGTTGAGTCTCTCAGGCCCAACACCACGCGATCTCTCATTGCCTCGTCTATGTTTGAGAATTCACACTCACCCCCTATTTGTCTGAGTGCAGCGACGAAGTCGGCGACGGTTTCTCCCTCTCTCTGGTCTCTTCGGTAGAATTCATGTCGCTTTATTAAATTAGACACCATCGGAGCGTAGTGTGCTTTGAGGAGTCTCTGTAATTCTGTCCACGTTAATTGTTTAACGTCCCGAGGCTTAGCGAGGGCTTTTGCCATTTTAAACACGGTTGTTCCGCAGTGCGTCAGGAACACGGCTCTCTTTCGTTGTTCGGAAATGCCTTCCATTTCATTGCTCTCCAAGTACATTTGGAAGCGATCAGCATAGGAATCCCAATCCTCTTCGTTGGGATTGAAGGGTGCGGGCGGTGCGTTGTTTCCAGACATCTTGGTTGCAGTCTGGGCTTCTTATCACCACGTGCAGGTTTGTTCCGTTCAGGACGATCCCATCCTCGTCGCCAGTGTTTTGTTCGGAAAACACACGAGGTAGACCGGGTTCAAACAACAAATACTTTTATTATAACCAGTCAGTAACGGAACGCCGGCTGAAGCCGGGGCCAGCCCTTTTATACAGGCTGGCTTGCCTGCTTGCAGCCAATGGCAGTTATTTGGATTTGCCGCCTTTTTGGCAGCTCTTTGGATTGGTTCCTAGTGAACCAATCCACTGTTCTTTTCCTTAGCCAATCAGAATGGTAGATTTGGAGTCATCCACTTTACATACAGAACAATTTATATTAATAATATAAATTATATCCAACTTTTCATTGTTGAAAATCTCAAAGAGAGCTAAATCATTGACTTGCTCCATTTAGATCAGGAAGTCATAGAAAATCTTTTAGTAATATAGCAGAATAGCAGTTTAGCATTCTCCAGTAGTATTTCTAGTAGTGTTCAAACAGAAAAAGAACAGTGTAGACAGCACATGGGTGAATGTAGAAGGAATATATTTAATCATAAATATCACTCCTGAAATGATGTCATTGTTTCCATCATGATGGTGATGACGATGATGATGATCAGTGTTCCAATATCTCAAGGGCTTCCACAAAGAAGAGGAAGTCAAGCTATTTATTCTCTAAAACACCTGAGGGTGGGACAACAAGCCATAGGTAGAAACTAATCAAGGAGAGAAGCAACTTATAACTAAGGACAAATTTTGTGACAATTAGAACAATTAATCAGAGGAACAACTTGCTTCCAGAAGTTGGAAATGCTCCAGTTTATTGCACAGTCAGTCAGATGTTTAGACTGGATTTGGCATTTTTATCTACCATCAAGTCCTTCCTGATGATGATGATGATGATGATGATGATGATGATGATGATGTTTGAAATAGTTTTGACTTCTGGACAAGTCCCTTCAGTTTTCTTGGCAAGGTTTATAAAAAAATATGGGTCACTGTTGAGAGAGTGACTGAAAGTCTTTCAAAGTCACCTAGTTGCTTCCTGCCAAAAGAGGTGTCCCAGGTTTCATGCCTTTAACTACTGTACCAAAATTGGCTCTCAGTTAAAAGTCTGTTCTGTTTTCCTGGCAACATTTTTGAAAATGGTTGCCGCCTTCTTAGGACTGAGAAAGAGACAGTGTCCCAAAGTTAGCTAGCTGGCTTCTGTGCCGAAAGTCCTCATTCCTAGTTCAGTGTCTTAACCGATAGATCAAACTACGGTAGTTCTCTAAACTTCTATTAATGCCAATAATGTGCTTGGTCTTTCTGTTTGCCTGATTAAGATATCAAATTTTCATGATCCTATGACCTATGCAGTAGATTATTTCAATAGATTATCTCTATGATGATCTGTCCCTAACCTGGTCCTTCGAGTTTTCCAATGGTGCATCTGTCACTACTGTAACTGAGTTACAGTTGTTGCTGGTCATTTTAGGAAAGTATTAATTTGAATATAACTTTTCATCCAGTTTTCATACATGGATTTTTAATTAACATTTATTTATTAAGGAACTAAGGAAAGTTACATCAGATGTGATAAAATCCAAGGTTACCTGTCAATATAAAGTGGAAGAAGATCTCAGTCTAAAAGCAAAGGAACTGGAGCTACAAATACTACAGCAAAAAAATTCAGTGGTATTTCTAATATTATTAATTTAGAAAAAGAGACTGTACTTATTTTAAAATGTGATTTTAAATCTTATATTTTAGGAAGCTGTAATTAATGTATTTATAAGTTGAATGTTAAATAATTTAGCTTAATACCTCCTACACAGCGTAAGATTTTAAGTTCACGTTAAACTTCTTCTATATTAAAATAAGCATCCTATTGAGTACAGTAGTAAACATTAATCAACTAAAGAGACCAGTGGCATTGATATCAATGTGCTTATTTTATTTATAGGAAGTAGATTTAAATGGAAAAATCACAGAAGAAATTGCAAGACTTAAAGAAGAGAAACAGGTTATGTTTCACATAAGTGATCAATTCTGCTTTGTCAATAGTGGGACCCTTATTGTGCAATTAATTGTCACAGGAGTTGAATTATTTCCACTCTTCACAGCAGCACAGGAAGGGTTTAAAGACGTGTGTGTGTGTGTGTGTGTGTGTGTATACACACATACATACACATACACACACACACACATACCTTTGTATGTATGACATTTTTGTGTACACCTGAATTAATCACTGCTATTCCCTTGACTGTTTTTTCTGCATCCAGAGTTTTGGTCACACATTTTTTCATGTATTATATCAGAAGTATTCAAACCCAGATAGTGCAACTTTTGAATGAATTTTTCTCTGTGTTGACTTAATAAAACACTTCCTGAATCTTTTAAATAAATTTGCTAATTACCTTTATGTGTAATTCACAGAGACCATGATGAGGAATACCTATATATAATTGTGGGTCATTAGTATACAATTATATTGTCTACTCTTTCTATATTAATTGCACATTAATTTTAGAAAATTGAGGATAGTGGAAGCTAGGCAGGGCTCCAGTCAATAGCTTTATGCAGGCACAATATAAATACAGATTAATGTACATCTAGCCACTTGATGAACCAGTTACAGATAAGCTGCATGTTGTTATGAAAGACTAGATTATAATATGTATGTGGCAGGGCATGATGCGCAGAGTACTTCATGCCCTGCCACATACATAGGACAAATCAACAGAAGCATAAGTACCTGCCTTGAAGAACACAAGAATGCAATAAAAAAGCTGGAACACACTTCCTCACTAGTCCAACATATGAAAGCCACAGGTCATAGCATTGACTTCAGTGGCACCAAAACCCTAGCTACTATAGAAAACCCCAGCTACAGAATCATCAGAGAAGCCATAGAAATTGACAAAAGACCTAATAGTATGAATAGAAAAGATGACTCCACCAGACTATTAATCATCTGGAAGCCTGCACTCACAAACAAAACAAATCTATGCCACAATCCAGGCAAGCACCTGGACACAAACAACCCTCCCCCAATACCTCCAGCCCAAACACGCCCTAGCAAGCTACCCAAATAAAACCTAGCTTCCTAATAAATAATTATCGGCCATTCACAAAAAACCAAGCTGCACTAAGAAACCCCAATGCACAAAACAAAATGTTGCCAACCAATCAAGAACACAGCAACTCGAAGACCAATAAATAGACCTAGACTCTCAGCCAATCAAGATGGGGAAAAAACCATTCAAATAAAGCAGAAAGCCAGCATCAAATTCAAACAAAAAACTGCTGCTAAGCCTGACACACAATATTAAAAAGAACCCAATCCACAAGCCTGAGGATGACAGATGAGATTCTGCCGAAACCTTGCTATAATAAAAGCACAAATATTAAGACGTGGGGAAATACCCGAAGAAACCTAAATACCATACATATATCAACTTTATACATGTATACACACATATCCTCACACATACATTTAATGCTTCCATCATTACTTTACAGAGTAATCCTATAACCTGAAATATTATACTTTTTGTTCTATTAAACAGGAGATTATGGCTTCTCTACAACATATGCAGCAACTGCTTTACAGACAGACCGAAAGAAATAACAGAATTGAGGTGGAGCTGAATAAACTAAAAGTAGAGTATCAGGTAAAATGTTGACTCTATATGAATGTATACCAATAATCCACAATTCATTTTAAATAATTAAAATGAAGCATTCTAAAATGAGAATTATAGGATTCTTTGCAAAAGTTACATCAGATAGTATACAATAAGTTCCTCCTCCCTTGACTGAATGGCTTCTGTCATCAGAAAAAGGAAGGAGCCGATTTCTCTCCCTCTGAACCCTACCATGTATCCTCCAAAACTGTTCAAAGATTTCCACTATTATAGGTAGTCCTCAACTTACAAGTGACAATTCCTAGTTACAATACCACTGAAAAAATAACTTATGACCTTTTTTCACACTTGTTTGCACCACCACCCCTCGATGTGAGATCAAAATTCAGACACTTGGCAACTGACTCATTTATGAAAGTTGCAGTATTCTGGAGTCATGTAATCACTTTTTATTACCTTCTGACAAGCAAAGTCAATGGGGAAGCCACATTTACCTAACAACTATGTTGCTAACTTAACAACTGCAGTGAGTCACTTAGCAAATGTGGCAAGAAAGGTCATAAAATGGGGCAAAATTCACTTAATAAATGTTTCACTTAGCAACATAAATTTGGGACTCAATTGTGATCGTAAGTTGAGGACTACCTATAATGTAGATTATAGCTTGACATTATGCCACATTCTGGAAGCATTCATTGAAATAACTTTTCCTGAAATTCAAGCTTAAAAATATGTTTTATATGGAACATTTACTTAGTTCATGTCAATGCTTATGTGTGATGACCAAGGGTGGGATACAAAACAAATACAGTCACAGAAAACAGGTGAAGCCTTTTTTATTCCTTCACTTTGCTTCCAAGTTCTGAATATTCTTGACAGAAGCCAAAAAACTCCCACGCAAACAATTATAAGAAGGGTAAAAGCAACACGAACCAGGCAAGATAAGGGCTGCAGGACGTCAACAGATAAAACATACTGGGAAGGATGCCAAACTCAGAGAGGAATCATAAACTAGAGATATTTCCAAGCTTTGTTTCCAGCGTTCGCCTGTACGCAGGTCTGTACTCTTATTCAGTTGTCTCAGCTGCAGCCCATGAAGAGGATCAAGGCCCTCTCCTCCAGACAAGACAATGTGTCTCCCTTATCCTCTCCTCCCTGCGTGCCCTAGGATGGAGAGGATGGGCCTGTGTCCTCCTCTGACTGCTCAGATGGCCTCTGCCCTTCCCCTGGAGCCACATTTCCACTCCCTGTTGGCTGATACTCCTCTTCCTCAGAGTCAGTCTCCACCAGGGGCATGACACTTATGTGGTATTATTTAATACTCCCAATAAAACTCTTGTTATGTATAGTAGACATTTATAGTTCACATTTATAAATTTTCTGATGTTTCTTCAATAGATAAAGTTATTAATATTATATATTTCTAAACTGATATGGTAGAAGTAGTGAATTGCAAAAAAAAACCCTATTCATGTAGTCCTTCTTTACTGGCCCCTTGTTCAATCACTATTCAAAGTCACAATGAGTTTAAAAGAACATCAATTAAAAATTCTAGTTCAAAATACATTTTTGTTGCTATATTATGTTAGGTAATTAAACAATCAAATAAATAAATATTAATTTTAGGTATTTTTCCTACTTTATTGGACTAATTTAAATGGAAAATTAAATGAGAATAGACAAAACAAAAATAACAGTGAAATAGAAGCTGTTTTGTTTTTCACAATGCTTAAAATAACTAGATTTTAAATCTAAGTAATATACAACATAGATAAAGCAAATTCAGATTTGATTTGTTTAATAAAATATTAATAAAGGTATATTCTGCTTTTATGGTGGTGTTTACATTCATAAACAAAGATTGGGAATGTGCTACATTTCATATTTCTTAGGTGTGTACTTTATATTTTTCAGTACATTAAAACTTATGCAGTGAAACTGAATAATGATAAATATTCTTATACCCCTTTTTTATAACCTATTTTGGGTTATCTAAACTATATGCCCTTTCCTGTTAATTTATGAAAATTATTGTTGTGATAGCACATTATGGCACTTTCTGCATGTTATAAGAAAAGGACTAAGCACATCAAAATTCATTAAAGTGGTATTGATTACTTTTTGGATAATTAATTTTATTGCAGACCCTTGAAAAAGATAATGAGATGCAAAGAGAGAATGCTAAAGAAAATGAACACAAGTTAGCTAGCCTTCTGAATGAATATAAGAAAGTACAAGCAACTTGGAAGAATGAGGTTGGTTTATTAATCAAATGCTGCTGTATTAACAGAGTTACCAAGTACTAAGCAAAATGTTCCAAATAAACTCAGGAGAAGATGACAAAAATAAGAATAGGACAAAAAATTATTTGGCTGTAAAAGATTCACCCAGTTGGTATATTAAAGTCTTCTGAATAATACTTTGAGAGTTTTTCATATTTATTTATTCAGTCAATGATCAAAGAAGAAATAAAAGATAACAATTACAATCAGGATTGACAGAGAGTAATGGGTGCAACTATGCAATAAAATAAATCAGGGATGGTGGCACAGCGGTTAAAAATGCTGAGCTCCCATTACTTGCCCCAGCTTCTGCCCACCTAGCAGTTCAAAAGATGCAAATGCAAGTAGATAAATAGATACCACTTTGTGGGAAGGCAACAGCATTCCATGTGCTTCAGTGTATAGTCATACTGGCCACATGACCACAGAAAAGTCTTCTGACAATTCTGGTTCCCTCGGCTAAGAAATGAAAATGAGCACTGCTTCCTTGAAATGGAAATGACTGGACAGAGGAAATCTTTATCTTTACCTTTAGGATAGTCCTCACCTTATGACCACAATTGAGCCCAAAATGTATGTTGTTAAATGAGAAATTTGCTAAGTGAGTTTTGCCCCATTTTACAACCTTCTTTGCCAAATTTGTTAAGTGAATCACTGTAGTTGTTAAATTAATAACACAGTTATTAACTGAATCTGGTTTCCCCATTGGCTATGCTTATCAGGTTGTAAAAGGGGATCACATGGCTCCAGGACACTGCAACTGTCATAAATATGAGTCAGTTGTCAGGCATCCAAATGTAAATCATGTGACGATGGGGATGCTACAATGAAAAATTATCATAATTCACTTTTTTCAGTGCCCTTATAACTTTGAATGGTCACTAAACAAACTGAAGTAAATCAAGGATTACCTGTATTTTTTTCTATATATCTGTAAGATCAAAAAATTTCCATCACTGACATCTATATATTTTATTATTTCCAACTGTTATTTTAACTGTTATTAGTAAATTTAAAACTACTCATGTCTTTCATGATATTTGTTATGAAATCAATAAAATTTAACAGTGTAAAATTTAACACTTAAAAACTTACAGAATTATAAAGATCTTTCTATGATTTTTACATTGCTTAGGAACAAAAAGTGCACATTTTATTTGGTTTCTTCTATTAAATTGACTAAAATATATATATTTTCCCCACATTTATTATTATTAATCCATCACTTTCCTCCTGCCTCATGACAAATTCAGGGAATTAGAATTTTCAGTTCACTATCTTCCATGTAATAAAAATCTGTAACATGCCTAATTTAATTTTTAGCTGAACATGAAAGTGCACTTAAAAGATTTCAAATAAATTGAGGGCAAAAATTTTAATGAAATAGAATGACTAAGGAGTTTCTCAATCATCCAGGTCATGTTGTCCATCTGCATCTAAAAGAAAAGGATCACTCTTTTGAAGACAGCAAAGTTCACATTCTGAACAGAGAGGACCACTGATTTGAAAGAGGCATCAAAGTTTCCATCTATGTTAAAATGGAACAGCCCAACAAATGGGTGATATCACCCATCTCCTGTTTACAATGCAGTCCTTTCAGCAGCCCCAAGAAGGTTTCATACCTGTTTACACTCTGATTCATTCAGATGACTCTGAGGATACAGATAAACACCAAGTGATTTCAATGACTCTCAGAGAACGAACAACTGACTCTTAAAAGAGTCCTAACAACCAGATGATTGCAAAGAATATAAATCCTTACATTTGCCTCCAGTCAGTTAGAACTGAAGAAGCTTCCTGGATAAGAAGTGGAATGTTTTCAAACAAAAAAACAAGAAAGACCAGTTGCCTTTTGGAAAAAGCATATTTGGGACATTTGAAATAGAAATATTTTTCTTGAACTCTTGAACTATTTTGTTCCATTTATAAATTCAATGCTAAAAATTATTACAAAGGAAATTATATGTCTATCAATTTTGTATCTTCAAAAGTAAAATTACTTTATTTTTGTTTTGCCCCAGGTAGAAAACATGTCTAATGAAAATAAAGAACAAAAAGATGATAAGTATATACAAACTACAATGGAATTTTTAAAGGAACATGAACAAAAAGAAAATGGAAGAAACAACAATTTGGAGATAGACAGTAGTATAAACATAGAGAAAAAGCATTCAGAATATTTTGAAGGTATAATTATTCATAATTAAAACATAAAATGTTGACAATTAGTCAATATGGTAAAAAGTTGTAAAGTTATTCATCCTCCTCATTTCTACAATTCCAACAGAAACACCAACATTGAGTACCCTAACACATCTGAACAATATCATTTGTTCTCATAACTTTGTGTTTCTGCATCTGATTAACTTCCAGCTCAGTTGTCATAGAGATAGAAAAGCTGTGAATAATGCACTGAATCTAGGAATAAAACAGGCAGATTTTTTTATGATAAGAATTCTTGCCCTGCCCCACAGTGCTTTGTCTCTGCCTTCCACTTATCTGAGTCTCTGAGACTCTGAAGTTACCTAGCAGAATACTTTCCCATCTTCTCATGTGTTGTTTTTAACTGATAAAAAATCAATAAGATAGAATGATGGCTGAAAGGTAACTGTTTAATTATTTAGTTGGTAATATGGAGAAAGCATTGGTCAGCTTATGTGACAGCTATCTTTTGCAAGGCTGGCCATCCTTGGAGTGTATTGAAGTAATAATGTCCAAACCTTATAGGGCTTTATAGGTGATCGCCAGCATCTGGAATTGGCCCAGGTACCATGACACAGAAATATACCTCCTTGGTTCTGCAAAATGATAACTTAAGGAGAGAGGGAGCTTCTGTAGGGGAAAATAAAGAGACATTCCAGCTTGAAGTCATTTTGGGGGAGAAAACATCTGAGATCAAACCCTTAGATTTACATTTGATGTTTTCAAAAACAAGATTCTTATAATACAGATGGTCAGCCATAAAGTATCTACTGTTTTTGAGTAGAGGTGGAATTCAAATATTTTTTATTACCAGTTCTGTGGGCATGGCTTGGTGGGCATGGCAGGGGAAGGATATTGTAAAATCTCCAGTCAGAGGTGGTATTTGCCGGTTCTTCAAATGATTCAAAATTTCCGTTACTGGTTCTCCACAATTGGTCAGAACCTGCTGAATACCACCTCTGTATTTGACTCTATTCACATAATGGGTCTGGTTGCATACATTTGACAGACACTGTTTTTAATAGACACTGTTTTTAATAGATAGGATCTGGAGCATGCTTATTTATTTATTTGATTTATATTGCCGCCTATTCACCCATGGTGACTCAAGGGGGCTTACATAATGTAAAATCATACTTAAAACAAAAAATAAAAACAAAAACAATAAGAACTAACAAAAAGAATCAAATAAATTAGTAAAGTACAATAGAACAAAATTTGTGAAAACAAAAAGAAAAACAAAACAAAAAACCAACTCTTCCCCCCTCAGCCTGACGACAGTGGGTCACACTAGCCATCTGATGGGTTCCATCCCCCAGGCCTGCTGGCAAAACCAGGTCTTCAGTGCCTTTTGGAATAGTATTAACGAAGGGGCCATTCTAATTTCTGGGGGAATGATGTTCCAGAGAGATGGAACCACCACAGAGAAGGCCCTTCTTCTAGGTCCCACCAGGTGTATCTCCCTCAGGGGTGGGACTTGCAACATTCCCTACTTCCTCGCTCTAATGGGTCAGGTAGATTTCATTGGCAAGAGATGTTTCCTCAGATAACCTGGACCCAAACCATGAAGGGCTTTAAAGGTGACAACCAGCACCTTGAATTGCATCTGGAAGCAAATTGGCAGCCAATGCAGCTCCTGCAGGAGAGGTGATACATGTGTATACCAGGGGTCTGTATAAAACCATGCGGGCCGCTGCATTTTGCACCAACGAGAGCTTCTTTAGATTCTATTCTTCCTGTCAGAATGGACAGACCCCCCCCCCCTTTTTTTTTTTTTTTTACAATGGAAAGAAGTATGAGAGTGTCTCAGATTTACAGTCTTGAACTGAGGATAAGTGCTTATTTTCTGGAAGCATTTACCTCAATAACTTTAATATCATACCATATGTTAACATTCATTTATCTGCACTTTACACTAGCAGCAGAGACACCCATGGGAGGAGTATAAGGGGATACAAAACGATGAAAGCAATGTTGCAGCATTCTGAAGAAAGCCTTGTCCCTTTGTTAGGGGGACACATGCACATACTATATGGGTGAAGCTTGCAATACAGTGTTGCTTTTGTCATTCTGATGGAAAAACAAGCTCCTGAGAATATCCATGTTTCAAGCTGCTTGCCTCTGGAAAAATAGCAAAGGTTACAGAGATAGAGTGACATTATTCCTGCTTTTATAGTCTATCTTCTAAACATTATGGGTTTCCAGTGTGAATTTCCCTCAGGATGATAGAAAACCTTAGCACATTGAAAGCCAAGCATGACCAAAATATATAGAAATACAATGAATTGAAAATTGATACTATTCATTTTCTATTAATTGCTACTATTTTTTAGAAAAGCATTTTGCCTATGTCCATGTTAGGTGAAATATATTTAAAAGGAGTTTATTTTTGAATAATTTCCTGTTAATGATATATTCTAGATTTTAACAGATCTAAAATGACTTGCTAATTGTATGAATGAGGGTGATCGTTTAAAAGAAAAGCCAAAGGGAAACTGTTATAAGCAAAGCCCTTTATATGTTCAATTACACCAGAGCTGACCTATAATCATGGATTGATAATTGCGAAGAAAGGGCAGTTCTAGAAAGAAAAATACCCTGCTTGATAAAAGGCTTTAGGCGAAGGTAGAAATAATTCTCTCGGACAATTTTTATTCCTGATGTTGTTGACATTAGAAGAATCTAAGACTTTCGTAAAGTGTTGAAATTAGATTGTTTTAATCCCACTATAGAACTGGAACATTCTACTGATTACCTGGGTGCTGGTATTGAATGCATTTCTGAGAGTACTGAAAATATTGAATGCATTTCTGAGAGTACTAAAAATATTAACAATACAATCCATGAGAAAAATTACTTGACAAATAAAGGAATCAGTGAGAAGCCTAAAGAACAAATTATAATTACTTGTGAGAAAACTGCAAATAACTATATGAAATCTGAAATGGATTCTGTATTGTTACCAGTGATCAGCACAGATGACTTGGATAAGTACAATACTAGTAATGCAGAAAAAACACCAAAACTTAATATATCTTCTCGTCAGAATGTAGGTATAAATATTCATATTGATGAAAACATTAATAATCTACTTATGAGGAGAGCTTTAAATCCTGAAAATTCAGCTAGAGATGTACATGAAATGCCTAACAAACACTTTGATGAATATAGTTCCAAATTGAAAGAAGTGAATACAAAGGTTTTGCTCCTGGACTCTCAAGATCTACATGAATCTGAAATTGGAGACATGACAATTAATGAAGCTGCTAAAGTTAAACAGATAAACTTACATACTTTCAGAGATAACAGTGAGCAATCTGCTGATTTTTTTAATGAAGAAAAAGAAAGAGGAAAAACATTGAATACAATAATGAGGAAAATAACTGTGGAAGGAAGCACAAAAAAATCATGTTCTTTGCTCATGAAGCCAACAGAAAATTTAATAAACGGAAACGGAAGGCTATCCTTTGACTTTCCAGTTATGGATAAAAAAACAGAATACTTACATTTATCAAGAAAATGTCAAGATGAAGTTCAAATAATGCCTCTCTCTTTGAAGGAAAGGCCTCTCTCCCAAGAAATAAAAAATGCTCAGAGCTCAAGAAAAATTGATAAAATTATAAACATGCATAGTGATGTAAGTCAAGAAATACCAGGTAAGAAAATATTTAAATGCTAATAGATATTTAAAATTATATAGCCACAACAAGAAGTGGTCATAAATTGACATCCATTCATAACTAATGTGTACTAGAATTTGGGGAGAAGGGAGGGGATTGTTGCAAAACAAGGAAGCAGGTAGAATAAACAAAGTACATAGAAGTTGAACACACTGCCCATTTGACCAATGGGAAAGGGATTATATAATGAACTTTTGACAGTGGTCTAATATAAGGCTTTTGTGATGTGAAGGATTTCCTGAAAAAATTGTATAAAGTATTGGTAGTTCCAAAGTGGTGTGTTTTTTACTCAGTGAGTATGACCTCACTGAGTAAAGGCTAGCAGAACCACTATGAAGGATATTAGATGGATTAACTTGATTATGTTGTAAAATTAGGAAGAGAATATTGTTCTAGCTTTAGAGAAGATAATGGGCTCTGATGATCTTGTAAGATACAATTATTTTCATAGCATCCAGCAGACCTTTACTGGAACATTTCTTAGCCTAATTCAGGGATTGGCACCGGTCCACAGCATGTCAGAAACTGGACCACACAAACAAGCAATCCTAACCCGAACCTCATCCCTGGGATACAGGCAACATACCAAACCAACCCCTTCCACTCTGTGGAAAAAGCTCTCTCCAAAGAACCAGTCCCTGATACCCAAAAGACTGAGGGCCACTGGCTTAATTTGTTTCTTCACTTTGTGAATTATCCTATTCTTTCTAGTCGTTTCTGTAGCTTCTACTACTTGCTTTATTCACCTCTTTTGCTGTCACCCTCTTCTTCCTATGTCTTATTTTATTAACTCTAAATAAACTTGGTTAAGTAGACAGAACTGGAGAAATGAATGTAAGTTCTCTGGAGAAAATTATAAGGTAATAGATATGTAGTCCAATTATGCCTGCATGTGATTATCCACCTGCCTGTTAATGTCTGAACTCTAAATTCTTTTTAAAGCTACTGTTTACTGATAAAGTCTTGGTATAATAGCCAATGGAGTTTTTCTTTGGATAATTATTAAATGGATTTCCCCCTACATTCTCTAGAAACATTTGGAATGTGAGAGGAACAGAATAAACATGGATAGTATCGCTTGACAAATTTTCTTTGCTATATGCAATCAAGTAATACATATATAGTTTACATTAAGTTCTTTAAGCAAAGAGAGCAAAAGATTATACAAGTTTTGATACTAGACTTATTTCTTTCATAGTATAATGCCGAAAGGTATTTTTCTTGGTATAATAAAAAGATACAAGTAAATTTAAAGTTTTGGCACTGTGAAATTATATGGAAATAACACAATTATTATCATTTCCTCTTTGTTGATCAGTTTCCGCTTGCAGTAGTAGAAATGCTGACTCTTTGAATATCGGAACTATTAATCCAATCCCCAAGAGAAATCCCAATGCAGAATGGAATGCAATAGCAAACAATTTTTATGATCCTTCTTTTCCCACAGAACACGTAAGTCAATTAAAAATATTGCAGAACAGACCTTGGCGAGCTAACTCCAGAGCTATGTATAGAATTGTATGCATCTTGATGCTTTAAGACTGACTTGATCTCCACAATAGTATTCAAGAGGGCAAATGTAGCAACATTTTTCACAATTAAAGTTGATAGAAAACAGCAGGAAAAAGTCATAGTATATAAATCAAATCAATTACAGCTTATTTGAAGACAAGGTCTACATAAAAACTTTTAAAGTAAAAAAAATCATGAATACAATATTTATGTTTATTTTCTAACTATTATAACAGATATAAGCAATTTGTAAGTCTGAATGAAATATAATACAGTTTATAACACTGTTTTTATTTTTTTTCTTCTACATTCATTATCTGATTACTAAATCTAAAAGTAATGTTGAGTATGTTATGCAGGCTTCTGTTTAAGCAACAGCTTTCTACAAGTTGGAACAGAATGGAAAAATTATATCTACAGGAAAGGGTCATAGATCAATATAATTGCAAGATCATTGTCCAAATATTTGCTATGCCATTCTTGTGCAAAATAATATAATAAAAAGTATGGCCACACAAAAATCTCATTTGCCAAAAATGTGTAATATACTTCCTGGTAACAATATTAAGTTCAAACATCTAATAGAACCTGCTTCAACTTCGAGGTAGCCAGGACTAGAACAAGAAACTAAACTTGTATGCAAAAGAAACTAAACTCATATTTAACAAACAAGTCTAAATTCTTTTCAGAAAACAAAGCTTGAGATTACAATGAATCAATGTTTAAGACCCAAGAAGCACTGTGGAAAGCAAAGCTCAGGCATTGTATGGGCATATACTTCTGCAGAATTTATATTCTCTGCAGCCCAATCCAGAATGACCAAGAAAATATTCAAATTTCAAAATATTTTAAATTAAATGAGATTATTCTACCCCCTCATAGGCATGTTATTCTCTTGTCAAGTTGCCTATGATTCAAATTTCAGAATAAATGAAACAGCATCAGAAAACTTTTCATAATGTTTAAAATCGTTTGAATTCAAAGCAATGATTTGAGCATTTGAGAGTTTGAATTCAAAACATGTTGCATACTATTTATATATACATCCATCTACATAATTAAATGTGTGTGTGTGTGTGTATATATATATATATGTGTGTGTGTATTTAATTGCTATTACATTACTGTAAGATGCAAAGATGTCCCCTCTCCCCCATTATAGTAGCAGAAAGTCACAAAACACAAATCAACCCTTTAGGGGCAAGTTAGAGGAGCAAAAACATTACAACATCACAATTCAAAATGAATTCAACAGACTTATGTATTGCAGCCACACCCGACAAGATTGGGTTCCTGGATTCCCTAGATATTTGAAAGGGTTTCCTTTGTGGATGGCAGATGACTTTTTCTGTGGGAAACAAGGAAAAGTTCATACTGAAGTTACAAGAAGAGATTTGATAGGAAGACTTGACAAGAGCTGTTAAGCAGTAAAACAATCTGCCAGGAACATTGGGTATTTCCCCATGCTTTAAACCAGGTTTGAGTGGCTATCTACTGGAGATGATTCAGTGGTTCCCAGTGTTAAGCAAGAGGATTTCATTAGATGACCTATACAATCTCTTTCAGCTTCTCCATTTTATATTCTATGTACCTGAAATAAAAATTACATTAAAATGTTCAATGGCAGACATAATGTTGATGCAACATTGTCCTTCAGCGTGTAGAGGAAGACCTCATTCTGGTGAGAGAAAATGCTGTTGATGTGGCTGATACTGGGCAAATATCATTTAGTTTTAATCCTATATATTTTATATATTTTTACATGTGCTGTATGTGCTATTCTCCCATGAGCTGTTCAGAGCATCCAGTAGTGGGAGGTGCTTCAGTCTCTGCATGTGTAGGCTGGGCTTAATTTGTGGAATGCTCCTCCTCAGCGTTCCCCAGTTTTGGCTCAGCCTCGTGAGAGATAGGCAGTGCTTGTGATTCTTCCTTGACCGAAACAGGAAAAATTCTTTGGTGGCCAGCAGGTTTGACAGTTAATCAGCTTGTCTCTAGCCTTCTATCCCAAATTGATCTTGCAGCCAGACAGGTCTGATTCAGGGAAGCGCCAATTTGCGCCCCAAATAGCGGGAGGCTTCAGCGCTGTTCCGCGCCAACTCTTCACAGCTGATTTCTCTACCCCTGCCTTTTTGATCGCAGCAGCGTTTCTCTCGTTTATACTGTCAGCAGTGTGAGCTTTTTGCTCCAAACCGAGTCGTATTGATCTTACCCCTCCCCGAACGCCATTTGAAGTGGAGAATTCAAACTTGTGATAATTCCCACTTTTCCCGCCGCTTAACAGAAAGAACCACCAATGGCTATTCGTTTAAGAGGCGGGAAGTTGCCGCTCTAGGAGCGCGCCAAAAGTTTAACGGCCGGAGGTCATTTTGTGCCATCAAAACCTTGTGGCTGCGCACCAGTTATTCATTCTCGAGCTGTGTGAGGTAATTCTGCTCGGAGCAGCAAGAGTCTGGGAACTATTATACCCTTGTCTTGGTTTGGCTACATTCGAGGCTTTTTTTTTTAACGTTTTAAATTGTTGGCTTAACCTTCATAGCCCAATTATCTCAGTGGCACAACAGCGAGCACCCAGGCCTGTCTCCACCTATGCAGGGAAGCTGTTGAAGGCCCCTACACTTATCAACCTGGGCCTTAGGCATTCACAATTCGGCTGTTTTGGTTTTCCCTTATATTATATTGTGTTACCAAATTAACATTCTTATACCTTTTACCATAGATACAAATATATACATTAGAGCTTATAAGAGCAATAATTAAAATAATAATTGTCATAATAATTATAATTATAATAATAAACTTTTCTTCAGTATAATATTTTAATTTCAATAAAATATTATTACTGGGATATGACTCATTTTAGATAGGTAGCAAAAAAAGGGGGGTGGGCAATAATACCATTATCAGGGCAACTGGTCTTGACTCAGATCAAGTCCCTGGGTGTACCAACCGCCTTCACAGCTTTTTATAACAAGCATTCTGTAATTTCAATATGAATCAAAATGGCAGATGGTAGCACCTCTCAGACCTCATCCTTGAAGGCAAATGCCAAATCTTAACACAAAGCTAAGCAGGCTAAGGGGACATCTAAAACTTCAGAAAGGGATGCTATAAGGTGCCATAAAGCTTTACAAAAGCAGATAGACAAGTGCACTCGGGAGGTGCACAATGTACCACAGGACTTCTCCTCCTCCAGCCTATCTGTTTCTTCACACCCTCCTCCTCCCCTAGATCTCTCCCTCTCATCCAGGCACAGCTTGGCTCCCCAAGGCCAATAGGCCCAAGTGCCCAGGACACCAACCACGTGAAGGGCTCCTGAAGCCACATTCACTCCGATGGCTGCTGGTTTTCGTCATGGTGATAGTCTTATTGAGGAGATTCCAGAGAGGATGAAAGCCTGGATGGAGCTGGAAATACGCCAGGGAATCGCAGTGGGGCTTCAACATGCTGTCATGACCAGGGAATATCTTGGGATCACCGATCATGAGTCCCAATCGCTGAGGTCAATGACCAGGTCAGAGCAGTACCATACCCAGGTACATTTACAGGGGGAGACCCCCTCCAAATGCTGACAGAGGAGGAGGAGGAAGAAGTGGATCAGATTGATCAAATGGAGGAGACTGAATTGGGATCAATACATTATCGCGAGCCCCTGTCAGAAGCAGACCCCTTAGAAAGGGGAATGTCTGAGGATGAGGGTCTTATTCCTGACCAACCTGTTTTCACAGGTTTATTCCGCCCACAGCTTTTCAGATCTCTCTTGTTTAAGGCAAAAAATATTGCACGCCTAAACAAGTCGACCCTTTCCACCACACCAACTCCTTCGGAAGAGGGACCAGAGGATCTGATCTTCAACCAACCAGTAGTTGAAGCAGAGGTGATCCCAGTACCTCCCATGTTTTCGGACCTGGTACAGAAGCAGTGGGCCTCTGCAGCGGTGTACACAGTCCCCACTGGATATCACAGGAAATATTTCAATCTGGCCCCTGATTTCTCAAAATTATTGAATACTCCCGAGGTAGATGAACCTATAGTGAGTCTAATGTCCCCCTCCGTTCCCAGTGATGCTCTGGAGGCATTAAAGCAGGAGCAAAAACAGGCCGATCTAGTCCTATGCGGAGCCCATCAGTCTGATGTGTGGGCCATCAGAGCAGCCACGGCTGCCTCCTTCTTCAAGCGTTCGTCTCTCAGATGGCTCCGTCTCCTACAGCAACACGTCCCTAATTCGAACCTTAGAGTGCAACAGTATATTGCTAAACTTATTGCTGCTGCTGAATTTTCAGCTGACGCAACTTATCATGCAGTCAAGTTTGCTTTGGTTAAAACATTGGCAAGCTGACTTCAAACACAAATTCAAGCTGGCTTCATCCCCAATTTTGGGAGACAGACTGTTTGGCCCTTCCCTTGATCTGCTACTAATAAAAGCCTGGAACAAAAAGAAAATTCTTCCTTCCCTTTCTCAGAAGTCAGATCCTAGGAACCCCCAGTCCTTTTGGAGGGCATCCTTTCAACCCTTTTATAAGGGATCCTCTTTCCCCAGATACCAGAGACCCTCATCATTTAGACTAGGGCAACAGCCAGATACGTCCGACTTCGGGGATAGGAGCAGAAGGGGTGGTCAATCCAAAAGATCCTTTCGAGGAACAGGAAACAGGTCTTTTCGGCATCCAAGATAACCCCTGGGACTCAACCCCCATTAGCGGACATCTTAAATTATTCAACGATCAATGGGACTCCTCAACCTCTGATTCCTGGGTCAGAGATACGATCAGATTTGGCCTTGTGCTGGAGTTTCAGTCCATTCCCCCAGATTTTTTCATGTCATGCCCTCTTTCCAGAGACCCAGTTAAACGTAATCTCGTGGAATCAGCCATCCAACATCCATGGGATACACGAGCCATCCAACCAGTAGCTACCACTAAACGTGGGCAAGGTTTCTATTCACATTTTTTTTTGTTGTGCCCAAAAGTTCGGGGGGTGGGCTGGAGAGTGATATTAGACCTGAAACGTCTAAACTGTTTCTTAGTATATCGCAAGTTTAAAATGCATACCCTGCAATCTATATTACTTGGCATCAGAAAGGGGGACATCCTCACGTCCATAGACTTGATGGAGGCGTACCTGTATATTGCTATTCGGCCTTCCCACTATAAATTTCTGAGATTCTGTTATAATAACCACCATTTTGAATATGTGGCCGTTCCTTTCGGATTAGTTTCTGAACCTAGGACCTTCACAAAGGTTCTCACAGCATTAGCTGCCCATCTCTGGGACATCCCCGTACGACTCCGGTGTTATCTTGATGACATCTTGATTTTGTCATCTTCCACCCATCAAGCAGTAAAAAACACTCAGAACACATTACAATCACTATGAAAACATGGCTTCTTAATAAATTGGAAAAAGAGTCAATTAACACCATAGACTCGGTTAACCCATCTGGATGCTGTCATAGATACGGTGGAAGGCAAGGTTTACCTGTCACCAGATAGACTAAATAACATTCAGCAATTAATTAAGTAGATCATGGGTCATAAGAGGATGTCCTTAGCTGATCTATCAAAATTGTTAGGCAAGATGATTTCATGTATTTCTATCATCCCTTGGGCCTGCCTTCACACTAGATCCCTCCAATGGTTCCTGCTCCTGTACCAGCACTCCGGCTGAAGCAACTCCCAACACAAGGTCAAGGTACCACCAAGAGTTCTCATATCCCTCCTCTGGTGGACCAGGCCAGTCATCAACAGAGGCTGCCTCTTCCAGGAGCCACAAAGACTTCACATCACCACTGATGCCAGTCTGTTTGGATGGGAAGCTCACGTCCAATCGCTTACAGCCAAAGGCCGTTGGTCCACCATAGAACAGTCGTGCAGCATAAAATGGCTGGAGCTTCAAGCAGTGCACCTGGCTCTCCGCAGCTTCCTTTCCCAGGTACGCGATCAGCACATACTAATGCTGACCAACAACATAACAACCAAAGCTCACATAAACAAACAGGGGGGCACACAGTCGAAACATCTCATGCGGGAAGCGGAGCGCTTGTGTCGTTAGGCGGAGACCAACCTACTTTCCATCAAAGCAGAGCACATTTCAGGACTGTCAAATACACATGGCAGCAGGGCCACCATCAATCAATCAGAGTGGCGTCTCCATCCCTCGTTTCAGGAAGCGGTCAGGACATTTGGACAGCTGGTGGTGGACCTGTTCGCTTCCCTTCTCAACATTCAGCTTCCAATGTTTTTTTCCAGGTACCCCTCACAAGGAGCAGAGAATTTCAACTCACTCCGCTGTCATTGGCCCCCAGGGCTCCTGTATGCATTCCCACCACTCCCACTGATTCCCAAGGTCATCCAGAAATTGCTAGACGAGAGGGCAGAACTACTTCTAGTAGCTCCTTACTGGCCTAGATGGCCATGGTTTGCTGACCTCCGCAGTCTTTCCATATCAGCTTCTTGGAGAATTCCACCAGAGTTTTGTTAACTCAGGGGCCCCTTTGGTTAAGCCTGGGTTCCCCAACCAGGGTTAGGTAGACAAGCTAAACAGAATGTGCAGCGTTAGTCAGATAGGCACACAGATAAATGAGTGAGCTAAGCTTGTATGTTTATTAACATACAGTAAAAATAACAGATACGCTTGTGCTATCAAGAATATATTTTATTCCAGTATAAGTTTATGGCATAGTCAAATAACAGTCCAATATCATTTACCATGTAGTCAGTCCATTCAGGGATATTCAGTTAGCAAAGTCCATGTAGAATATCCTATGTCAGTTCACATAAAAATCAGTCCTTTGTTGTCTCTCCCGTTCGAGCAATGCAGTCTTGATTCCAAGCAGTAATCAGGGATCATCAAAGCCAGAGAGAGAGAGAGCAAGCTGTAGACTTGCTACTTTTAAATGGTTTTCATAACCACTCCCACAATTGCTATTTCACAGTTAAAGCTGCATACACTAACTATGATTCATAGTTATTATTTCACCTAAACCAGTTAGGGTGAACAATGTTATCCCTAACACCCTTCAACATCCGGACCCTCAATGGTTGCACCTGGAGGTTGAGCGGAGTGGTCTGAAGAGCGAAAAGTTTTCCAACAGTTATTGCCACTATTCTAGCCGCCAGACGCCCCTCAACAACTTGCATTTACAATGCCACATGGTCCAGTTTCTGCAAATGGTGTACCAAGTCTCGAATTGACCCTACATCTCCTTCCGTGGCTCAAATTCTAGAGTTTTTGCAAGAGGGACTTGACAAGGGGTTATCACCCAATGCATTGAAAAGACAGGTAGCGGCCTTGGTGTCAGTTCTTGTGCAGGTATAATTTCTCTTTCTCATCATCCACGTATACTTCCTTCGAGGAGCCACTAATTTACGCCCTCCAGCGGTGCACTGTTATCCCACCTGGGACCTTAACAAGGTCCTTGTCACACTCACTAAGGGCCCTTTCGAACCCTTGAAATCGTCAAGTCTACAATTTCTGACGTATAAAGTAGTTTTCCTTGGAGCGATCACTTTTGCTTGTCATATTTAGGAGATTGCAGCCTTGTCTATCAGACAAAAACTTTCCATGCTGACTGAGTGGTCCTTCGCCCTGATCCTACATTTATACCAAAAATTAACTCGGCCTTTCATCGGGCACAAGAGCCGATACTTCTTAATTTTTGCCCCATACCATCTCAGAGGATGGAACTACAATGGCATAGGCTTGATGTGAGACGAGCATTGCAAATATATATCAATCATACAGTGGCTTTCAGAAAAACGGAGGCCTTATTTGTGTCCTTTCAGCCCAACACTCAGGGATGCAAGGTCTCACCTTCTATGATAGGCCGTTGGCTATGGGCTGCAATAGCGAAAACGTATCAGACTCAATCCCTGCAGGTGCCCAGGGGCATAACAGCTCATTCAACAAGGAGCGCTGCAACATCGGTAGCATGGGCCACACAGGTACCAATAACTGAAATTTGTCGAGCCGCAACTTGGGCTTCCCCATCGTCATTCATTAGACATTATAAAATTGATGCGTTTGCATCTGCTGAGGCTTCCTTTGGCAGAAGAGTTCTGCAACGGGTCCACAGGGACCAGGAGGAGATTCCAGACCAGACGAAGTCCCTCCCATAGGACAGGCCAAGCTTTGGTGTGTTCCACTACTGGATGCTCTGAACAGTTCATGGGAGAAAGGGCGTTGGTACTTACCTGACACGCCCATTCTCTTTGAGCTGTGAAGAGCATCCAGCCCCACCCCCTTTTCCATCTGGTGGAGTCCTGTTTCGGCCAACGAGTTATTCGGGCATTGAGGACGAGGGTGTTTATTTCTCTCGTCTTCACCAAAACTGGGGAATGTTGAGGAGTCCTGTGGAAGAGGAGGAGCGTTCCACAAATTACGCCCATCCTACACATGCGGACACTGAAGCACCTCCCACTACTGGATGCTCTTCACAGCTCAAAGAGAACGGGCGTGTCAGGTAAGTACCAATGCCCTTTTTATACCTATCTTATTTACTCAGTGTTGAATGTTACAAGTTTATAATTTGAAGATGCTTCTGATATGAACAAAGAAAGACACAATAATCTTAAACTGCTATAAATAGGATTGTGTTTGAAACTCTGGTCCAACAATAATTCAGTAGTGTCAGTTTAATTACCTTTTATAAACTGCATCAGGGATATGCATGAGGTACACTTATATTACAGAACAATAAACCCAAATAAGTATCAGATTCCAGCTCATTATTTCCTAGTATCTAAAAACACTTATAGAAAAATGTATGACTATCCTTTAGATATACTGTATAGCAATCAGGCATAGAAAATGATTTATAATATTGTATACTTACATTTTAGGCCACAACAGAGAATCTGTCACAGCCGCAAATGAAGTCAATACAGCTTCTGGTCTCTGAAGTCAGTACAGCTACTTTAAAAGGGAGCTTAGACAGCACTGAAGATGGGAATTCACAAAGTGTCTTCGTGAACACCCAAATCAGTAAAACTGAAAAGTTATTGTATTTAGAAAAGCTCTGCCAGTCCAGAAAGAGAAAGTATGAATATTTGGAAAAAGCAGTGATATCAGGAAAAATGGAAATGTAATTGTTCCTAAATGTATGTCCTTCATTTGTCTCACGTTTGTTACATTCACTGCTAAAATAACATCTTGCAAAGTTTGAAGTGAGAAAAGTTGAACTGCTCTAATAATCTCAAAAAAGACTGACTATTTTGAGGATATATGTACACATTGTTTGTTTCAAAACTTTTCTTTCTCACTGCTAATTATTAGAGGGAAACCAGTGCAAACAATATGTGGGTACTAAATGTAAATCAGTTGTCAAGTAATCTGTGTTTTCATAGTCCAAAATCCTAATACAGTATCTTTGTGGAGTTTTCCAAATTTAGAAAATAATCTGTATATTTACATAGTGCAGAACATTATTTTAGAAAAAAAATAATTATTGAAATAAGAGAAAATACTTGTAGTTCAGGTTTTAAATTTTGGCAGTAGTTTGCTGTCCAAGCTTGTTTCGATTTAGCTCTCAAATGCTTTGTTACCAGGCGAGGTAACATTGTCAGCGGATTTATTTATTTATTTATTAAGTCAACCTGCTACTTCGTTTCACAATTTACATCATAGAAAGTATTATTATGATTATAAAAATGAAATTTATTACTTCTGCTGCTATATTTAAACAAGCTTGTAAGGCAATTCAATTAATGCCTTAAAATCCAATTGTTATTTAGTATATCAATAAAGAAATTCACAGAATTTAAGTTGAATGGTTTATTGTCATCCATTTTCAATGACATAAGCTTCTAACTGAAGAATCAAGTATCTGACAAACTGAGAAGACTGTTTTTCACTTGATTCAAATTTTGTTTCCAGAAGTTCAAGGTGTCATATAACTGCTGCCACTGCTGTTTTCCAAAGGTCCGATGTGTGCTGTGACTAAAGAAATGTAAAAAATAATAAAGCAACAAAAATATTACACTTTTCATAAACACCTACTTAGAAAATACAAGCTAGAATCTAGATTAAAAAAAACCTTTTCAAATTGTTTATAGCAAACTTCAGCTACTCTAGGATTCTGCAGCCTTCAGTTAAAAACCATCATACAGGACTCATTAGTATTCTTGCCACTGTTTGGCCATTAAATGAAATGTTCTGGAAAATAGGACTCTTTCATTAAATAAGCTAATCACATTCAGTCTGAACTTTAATAAAATTATGATAAATAGCAACTATTTAACAACAGGAAACTGATAAGAATTATCTTACTTCTAGTTAAAATATTAAACAGATGTATAAGTACTGTAATTGGGACCGCATTGGTGCAGAAAAAGACTGAGGGCTCACCTGGCCACAACTTTTCTCTGGGTTTGATCAATTTTGCAATGCACCATCTTTGTTTTCACAGCTATAAAACAAACCAGAATGAGGCATAATAAATTCCTTTTTAAATACTACAAAATATTCTTGTAGTACTCTGTATTCTTTCAATGTGCGTTTATTTCTACCCAGGAAGAAAGGATTATTACCAGGAAGTATTTTATACATTGATTTATTTAAAATAAGAACATTGTGCATTTTTTTTCGATACATTCTGCCATAAAATGTGTAATTTAATAAAAATTCAACATTGTAAAAACTATGCATTGCTATTATGCATTGTATTTCACTTAAAATTCAGCTTTAAAAACTCATACAACTAAAAAAATATATGTTCAACAGAAGTGAATTACACTACAAATTGTGTCTAACAAATTACCTTACCATCAATAACAAATGCTTCCACATCATCAGCTCCTATCTGAAGTTCCTGCTGCATGGTGTCAAATGAAATTTCCTTGTTTTCTACTGCCATTCCCATGAAGGTAAGCAATCTCATTTTTGCCATGTTCTGTTCATGCAACAGACCTATGTTAGAGAATACTGAGATGTAATTATTTGCGTGCAGACTCTGACAAATAATGTTCTTATAACATTATTTAGGGAAAAAAAATCAATTTTTATTACTGAGATTCTTTTCATAAATTGCACAGAGTATGAAACACCACAGTACCAGTACATGCAAAATGACAGCACTATTTTAACACTGCTATAATGTTCTGAGAATTTTAATGCAGTGAGCACCTCTGCCAATTTGAGTGCCAATTTAATGCTTATACAACCCTGCCAAAAAACTAGTAGACCCAAGAAAAGTTCCTCAAAATATAGGGCAACAAAGAAAAATCTCAAGGAAAGTTAGGAAAAACAGGATTGCCTATTATTTTTCTCTTGGCCAATCTGTAGCCTTGAGAGCTGCTGCATAAATATCACTTATCAGGGTTATTTTTATGCCATGAAAATATTATTTATTAATTAGATCCACTCAAATTACTGAAAGATAGTAATCTTACAAAAAATGAAATGAGAAAAGATTTGAATAGGGAAAAGAAGGGAAAAAAGCAAAACAAAAATGGAGTGCAGATATTTTTTTATCTGAGGAGATGAAAAGCTAGGAATTACAAAATTTGGCAGAGATTACATTAGGGTAGAAAATGAAAATCAGATAAGAGTCGGAGTTATTTAAAAAAAGCAATGATCATGTGCTAGCGCAATAAGATAAAGAAGCTAGAAAATTGCCGAAGAAAAGAAACCTACACAATTAAAATGTGGTATGAGCAATAAAATGAAGAGTTAATTTCAGTGTTTTCTTATGCTAGTATTATATGAGAGAGAAAAGCATCTTGCTGAATCATATATATATTATTGAGCATTGAAAGCTTAGATAAATATCTGATTTATGTATAATTCTATGGTCTTATCCAGCAATCAAAGAAGACCTGCTTGTGTAATAAAACTTCCTTTCCAGGCCTCCCATATATAGAATGAATTTGTCTTGTGTACAGAATTGTATAGAAAAGTCATTCCACAATTGGAAAGTTATAGTTGGATGCAATCTTTTCTATGACAATTTTTTTTCACTCAATTTGCAACTGAATAAAACTATTGTAACATTAATTACATTTTAGAAATTGCCAAAGCAAATTCAAATGCACAACAAATATTTATATTTGAATTAATAACACTAACACTCATATAAGAGCAGGAAGCAGATTACTACCAGACATAATGCTGCATTAATTAGCAATAATTATGATGCAGACTATTTATCTGGCACAGATTCAACAAAAATGCGATCATCATAACTCAACCAAACAGGGTGCTCCAGAAACTACAGCTAACTGGGCTTAATAGAAATCTACAAGCACCAAAAATCAATTAGTTGCGCATAAACTCTAATTAACAAATGCAAATGAAGCATTAATTACCCCCTTAAACGTAAAAAGGTTGCCTCTTGTCTGTATGATGAGATTCAAATGTGAACATGTTAGGGTGATTCACAGTTGACACAAGATAATACAACTGTTGGCCTAATCTGTCAACATTAATAAGGCAACGCATTGTAACAAACATGCCACCTGTGGGAGCCTTTCCTGAACAGATTTTATGGCTTCATGTGGCTTGCTAACAATTTTAAAACAAGGGGAAATGAGCAAGTAAAAGAGGAAGAAAAATACTTTTTAAGCTTAGAAGTATTAAAAGTATTGTAATCCTTTATGGGATTCCTCACATACCAGATGAATTAATAATCATAGTTGCGTTAAATGGACTGACAAGAAAAGAGGTATCAAAGGCATTGTGTGCATTCTCTGTGTCTTAATATTTCAAAAGAACACATGCAACCTATTTATTACTTATAAAGGCAACTGGTTCAGTTTCATGTATAAATAAGCTAAAAATGCTTGGAAAAATAAGTATACTTATCTGAGCCTAGTCTACTATATAGTTATGGATCTAGCAGAGGCTTCTTTTAATACAGGAAGGAAATGAAATTGTACATTTGGCCATTTCTTCTCTACTTGAGCCCTCATTGCCATCTTTAATGCTTCTAGAGAGATATCAAACTTTTGGAGAAAAATAGATCCTAGCCAGAAGGACAGGTCTGCAAAAATCACTATTTTACTTTGTCTCCTCTAAAGGCAATAACACTGTGTTAAGGGAAAATGTATGGATCTAACCCAATGTCTTCAAGTGGATGTGGTACAAAATTATTTTAAAAATTCTACTGTATTCATTAACTGATACAAGAACAGTGGCATTCCATTTTGTGTTTGCTTTAGAATTACATTTTTTAGAAACTAAAACCCACAAAAATATTAAACCCTGATTTTATGAAAATATTTATTCAGTACTAGTATCCCTAAATCGTAATGCAGTAATATAAAAGCCTGCATCACTGAGCAATTTTTGCTTTGTCGCTGACCCTTGTCCTAAAATGCTGCAATACAGAAAAAGTAATTTTCATGCATGCAATTACTTATGAACCAGTGCTCCTTTGAAACAGTCAATTACACACCAATGGGGGAGTGTCAAAGTGTTAATTACTACTCCTTTTCTTTCCATGGTGTATAAATAAAAGAGGGTGCTGACATTAACATTCCATCACAAAGCGTCATCCTATGAAACATATTAACTGTGATAGAATGTGGTTTGATAGGTTTTAATACATTTTAAAAAGCTTAAGCTTGCATAAGAACACTTAGAAGTATTTAATTTTACTGTATTTTAGTACCTTAATGGTTTCTTAAACAATGTTTGCACACACAAAAAAAACAGAGCAAAGCCTGTAACCAGCACTAAGCGCCAAGACTATGTTAAAAAAATTCTTAGTAATTCAAACAATGAACATTTGGAAGGGAGGAACCAATTCCATTCTCTGTGAATAGTAACATATAGCTGTCCTGAATCTTATCTCTTCAGAAGAACAATGCCAGGATTTTTAGGTGATGTAGCTGTAGACTAAATGTATCTGAATTTGGGAACCTTTGATCTAGGACATGTAATTTGAGTTCCTTTACAAAGTTTGCAAAGTATCTATAGACTACTCTATAGAAAGGCAGATTCATTTCTTTATACGCCTGTTTACTTTGAATGATCCCAACTAATATTTTAGGAGGTTTTGGTATAGTTTATTACTGTAATATGTGGCACAGAACTGATATCCCAATTCTCTAACATTCTCTAACATACACCAAGAGAATACCAAGTAAGCAATTATCAAACCAGATTTTCATTTTGATACATATTTGGACATTCTGCAATTGAAAAATAAGAAACAAAGATAAACCACACCTGTGTGGGAGCTAAAAACAGTTTATTCAATGATGCATCTGAGCCTTATCTTAGCTGTAGTATGCATATATGATTACAGGAAGATAGTTGGGTCATAAGTCTTGCTGATGAAGACAGAGATGAAACAATTCCTCCACAAATAGGAGTTATTTCAGCCTACTATAGAATAAAGAGAACTATCCCATATTATTAACTTCATAATAATAACAAGATTTAAGAAACAACTAAGAATAATAAAATTCTTACCAAGAGAGTCAATGAAGTCCTTGTTGTTTTGATAAAAACGGACATAGGATGCTAACTTGGCACTTACAAAAATGGTCAAAAGCTACAAAAAAATAAAAATAAATTCTCAATAAATCTAATAGGTTTGAAAATAAAACTAAATTTAATTCAATAGGCATTTCACAAACATTTCATTCAGAAGTGTAGATAACATGCAGCTCCCTAAATCTTTTTAGTGAGATTTAACGTGCAGCTCCCTTTCTTTTTAGGGAGAAAGGACACAAAAATTGCCTTAATAAACACAATTAAATTTTATTTAATCCAATAGTTCCAAACAAAAATATTTAGACACAATCCTCACCACACTTTGATTCTCACAATACATAATTCAGGAATTTTATATGATCATTATAACTAGAGGACATTTTTAAATCAGGGGTTAATGCAATGATTTAGTGCACTGTAAAGCAGTTCTGTGCTTTACAATGCACTAAATTCCAACAGAAAATGTCAACTTATGTGTTCAATGTCACTGTGTCCATTTCTTAATGTTTAGCATTAATGATACCAGGCAAAATGGGCAACATTCTGAGTTGGTGTAAGGTAGCCTCAGATATTTGATGGCGTAATTAAAGGTGCTTGATTAGAAACCAAGAGTTCTAGCCCTGTTTTAGGCATGAAAGCTAGCTGAATAATTTTAGGTCAGGTACTTTCTCACAATCCTAAGAGGTTTTGAAAAACCACTTCCAAAAATGTTAATAAAAAAACAACAAGAACCTATTCATGTAGTCAGCCTTGATTTAATGGACCACAACAACAAAATGCTCCCATGCAGTTGTAATTAAAACTGATTCAATTATATGAACTTCAAGTTCAAAAACTGTATAATCCTAGATACAAGGTTTGAAAGGTCGCTGAGAGGTAAAACAAACAAACAAAAAAAAAAAAACAGATTTGAAAATGGCCTGAGGTTGCTTTCCGAGGCAATCAAAATTGTCCATTCCTCCAACATATATACATACAAACACACACAAATAAAAGCAATATTTTAAAAATCACTATAGTCATCATAGTACTGAGGTCACCAAAGAGGCAATTTTTTGCCTGGATCATTTTTTGAGGGGGGGCTGTTCTTTATTTAAGTACACTAAAAACCTTAAGTCTTCACTGTGGCCACCCCAGTCCTTTGGGACAGCTTCCAACTGTGAATCAGAAGGATTTCTACCCTTTTAATCTTCCGGAGGGCTATGACCATCTGGCTCTTCCCCCAAGGATTGAGCTAGGATAAGGAGTTGAGCTGTGAGAATGTTTAGTCTGGCCTCTGAAGAGAAGGGTATCTTTATTTTTACCTGTTTTCTGGACTGCTTTGAGTTGTAATAGTTATTGTATAAGATAGGTAGCCATATAAGTCCCGTAAATAAAAATAAACAAATAAAAGAAAACAAGTCCCTTATACAGTATATAGAAACATATATAGGACTCAGATTTTCCAGCTAAGATTTAGCATGACATGCATGAGCAGAAATAAACCATGGTTAGATAATTACTTCCGTCTTTCTTCCTGGGCCCAGAATGTAGTTCAGTTTTCTCTTTCATTAAGTGGAGTTTCCCTTGTTCAGATAATGTTGCTTATACTTATCTACAATCAATTTAAGCAAGGTACTTTCTTCAGTAACCTAAAGTTGGACTATTTAAAGCTAAGTATTATTCACATTTACCATAATTCGTGAAATGTGGAGAAGGTGAAAACAGGAGGGAAGAAGCATGTATGCCCAATGATAATTATAATATTCTTGCTTGTTTACAGCACACTGAGATGTAGTTTATTGCAACAATTAAAATTGGCAAGAATTCTTAATAAAGTAGACAAAAATCATTCAAATAGCTTACCTAGAATATCTCATGTTGTATTATACCAGTTTTATATTTTTTAATAATACTTACATCATGGATAAGTTCTCCTTCCAAAAATTTGACTGGCTTTAAAGTAAGAAGATGATCAAAAAGAAAGGTATTTGGATCTTTTAGTGCACGGACAATGCACCTAAACAGAAAGCAAAATGGACACACACAATTTTATGCTTTCTTACTATTTAGCAGAACATATTTCTGTAATAATTTAAAGATTACAATCTGTGCTCTTAGGTCTAAACTTTCTAAAACTACAACTTAACAGAAAAAAGAAATAAGCAACAATAAAGAAAAACAATGCTTTCTATGAAGAAATATTCATTTTCTCAGAAGAAAATGATAACTTTGTACAAAGCATTTGAAGTTTTATTTTAGCTTTTTCTTTTGCAAGAAACTCAACAGCATTAATCAGGAAATTAATTGTAGTATTATTAATTACTATTTATTAATATTTACTATTGCCTACATTCTAAAATGTCTGAAATCTGCATTATTAAAATAGTAGTAATAAGACCTCCACCTTTTCTACCATGTGCATATATATCCTTTTCCCATTTATAAACTTTTTTAGCTTCATCTCTTTTTGCCAATTGTTTAATAAAGTTTTACAAAGACATAGAAGAAATAAATAATTACTCCTGAACACAATCCTCCATGAAAAACTCATGATTTTACAATTATATTACCTGTGAGCATCAACTCTCGCCTGAGATGCATTATCTTCTGTGTAACTTCCCAGCAATTCTACCATGACTTTTGCTGCACTGTCACTGCTGGAAAACAAAACACTACTTTTAAAAACCATTTCATCAAGGTATTACAAAATTATTATTCTAACGCAGAGTGCATGGAAAGTTACAATGTTGATGGAGAAGTAAAAGGATAAAGAAGTACCATAAAGTTATTCAGCCTCAATTTTCCTCTTAAAATGTAGCTTTATAGTTAACTTTACAGTAATTACAAAGAAATTTTATATTGTTGGTTGTAGGAAAATTGGCTGGTTGCAGGAAGCCAAGTAGAAAATGCTAAAACACATCTCTATATAATCGTTAAAAAGCAAAGAAAATGCTAAGGTTGTCTTAAATCTTTCCAATTCCTTTTTGGAGAGGCAGAAAAGATAAACTCAAGGAAGTGAACAACCTGCAATTCTGTAATGTTCCTTAACTAAGGTTAAAACATCAATTTTAAAAAAGGGAGGCAAAGTAATAATATGTGACAATCAAATTACTAAACATTCACATTGGAGAAAATCATACAAGAGCCACAAAAACAGTACAAAATATTTATAGAATAGTATTTAATAAGAAACCACCCCCATGGCCTGCTGAAAAGTCTAGCCTTTAAGTCTTTATAATAACACAATACTATTAGGGCCATTTGGACTTTAGGGGCAATGTTGTGCCAGGTGTCAATCCTCAAAATGTCAGAGAGATTGTTCATAAGACCAGCAGTGCCGGTTGATACTGTAACCCTTGGAAGCTTTTTAATCTCATACCTTAAAATATAAGTACTTTGAATTATCTCTTTGGCCTAAAGTTTTAATGATAAACCTTCACAATTTTTCAAATGTAGTTTGATCTAACTTCAATTTATATTTGATTGGCTGAGACTGCAAGGCCAACAATCATTTTCCTGCATTAACTTTTTTTTTTTTTTTTTTTTTGGGGGGGGGGGAGATCCAAGATAGAATTGCCAAATAAACATTCAAAGTCAAAAATTATTATTTATCCATCCATCCATCCTCTAAACTCAACAAGGGGAAGCATAGAAAAATCTAGCAGAATGAATTTCCACATGTACCCCAAGAGTGGAAATTTGCTTCCATCATGTTGAATTGCTCTTCAATATTTTAATATCCCTAGAAACTCCCACTTAAGAATCTATTTTTAGATCTTGCAACAATCAATCACTATTATTACCAAATTTGCTTTGAAGAAAAGGTTTTTAAATCGTTTTCTGCAAAAGAACCTGAACAGATCTTATGTTGTGTAAATTTATTGGAAATTTTCTTTCAGTGAGAAAAGGAAAACCTTTAGCATCACTATCATGTCAACAGAAAAAAATCCATCAACAGAAAAGCATGATCACTAGGTACAACATGATGACTATTAATTTATGTTCCCATTAATTCAGCATAAATAACTCCAGTATCGCTTTAGGAATGGGGAATCAAAGAATATTTAATCTATCAATCATCTAAGAATAAGCAAATCCAAAATCAAATCCATAGGGATTTTTCTGCTTTTTTCTTGCTCAAGGAGAAAAGATTTTTTTCCATTGACTTTTCCCTTAGGAAAATAAAGGTTAGAAGAGGTCAAAGTGAGGAGATGGTATGTGGAAATTACTATTAATTCTAATCCTGAAAGCCTTATATCTTGCAATCTCACATTTGAATTTATTAGTAATACAATTACTTTATTCTGTTATCTTCCCCTCAATCCTACCCACCTGCTTTTAACAAGATTTCCTGGATATTCAAATTGGCTCAATCAATCTCTTTAAATAAAGAAGTTAAAGCAGTCTGAAGTCAATCTTATGACTAGGCCAAAAACCCCTTTACCCGAAATGATCCAGAACATTCCATTCCCTCTCTATGTCCTGCTGAATATTTTCCTAGACCATGCCATTCTGGGAGGGATTTAGCACTTCCCGGAGGTTTTGTCCCAAACGGTAGAAGTCCAAGATGTCCCAAATATAATAAAACATATTTATTATAAACTCATAGAATTCAACAGGAACCAAATTAGTCATGACAAAGGGAAATTTCAGTACCTAAGTTTAAAACACCTTGTCTACATATGCTTAACTGTGGATTCAATATATATTTTAAAAATTGATATCCATGCAGTTTTTCTAACCTCTTCTTGCAGTCCACTAATACATCATATAGCAGTCGAAGAAGAGTGTGCTTTTTCTCCGTGTTAAGATTCCAATCTGAAATCCATTTTCGAACCTATATAATATTAAGATAAAAAGTATGTTTTGAGTGTTGAGCAACATCATTCAATAGTTTGGCTTTTGAAATGAAAACAATGTCAAATCTGGGATATTAGCTGGTTTCTATGTTTTCAGGTAGTCCTTGTTTACCAATGATGATTGGGAACTCCATCATTAAGTAATAGTAATGTGATGTCATGACTTATGATAGTGATTCAAGCAGGCCCAGTTGTCACTGTTAGAGGAATCCTGCATGGTCGCAGCACCCCATGGTTATGTGATTGCCATTTGCTGCAATGCCATATGCTACAAGCCAGTTGCTCAAACAGCAATCACATGATCAGAAGGATGCTATGATAGTCACAACTAAGAGGACCTGTTATAAGTACCCTTTGTTCAATGAATTCATAATTTTGAACAGTTGCTGAATATATTACTATTAAAAGAGGACCAGTACAATTTTATACTTACTTACTCTTCCAGAAATAGTAATATTACTACACAAAATTTATTTGAAAGCAGGAAAGTAAACTCCAACAAAAAATATCTGCATTCAACATAGTACCAAAGAAGTGGATTGGATTTATTTCTACCCATGGGAGGCATCTGACCCACTGGTAAAAAATATAGCAACCCTAGTTCTAATCCACAACTGCCAATGTTTCAGTATCTATTAATCCTCTCTAATGCATTTTAAAAGCATAGGTGGAACACTGGAAGATTGTGAAGTTAATAAAAATCTTATTTACTCCCCATCTTCAGGAAGATGGACTGCCTGAACAGTTTTCTCAGCATATGATCCTGCTCCTGAGAAGAATACAAATTAATACCTTTTTAAAGAATAATGTTAGAAACTCTATTTTTATTGGTAATTTTTTATTTGTTAACCTGCCCTCACCTCTTAGGTCTAATTGCTTACCTGTTCCAGTTCAGTTGGAATGTACTGTATAGCGCCACAGGAGGAAGCTACTTTAAGAAGGCTGCAGTAGACGGTATACCTTGCAGGGGTATTTTTATCCATCCCATGGAAGAGGTTACTCAACCTAAACAAGAATAGACAATTCATTTTCACCAAATTTTTAAGTGTACTAAAAGCAAGCATTTTTACCATTATATTGAATTCTGTGATACTCAAGAATTTCTTTTTTGAGCATAGAATATCATTATTCCCATTTTTCTAATATGCAGAAATATATATAAAAAGATTTGTAGAGTCTTACAAGACTTCCAGATTTCTTTTACCAGAGATAATTGTTCTGTATGTAATAAAAAACATTCTATTTTCTCCCACACAAGACACTTACAGCTGAAGCCTGAGTGAAGGCCGTTCACCTTCCCGAAATTTGACTAACTTCTCACACAAACTTTCAATCAAAGCCTCTTGTTTGTCAGGTTCCAGAATAAGAAGCAAAGATACAACACTGTTCATCACACTTTCAACATCTATATGGAAAACAAAAGTTTACATTAATTAGAAGAAAGTTCTTGTCTTGTAAATATGTAATCAAGTATTCCTTGATTCATCTTTGATACTAGAATGGCAAATAAATTTAATAGCCTCACATAAATTTGATAGTCTCATATATAATTAAGGTGGCTTGGCCAGTATAGGCTAGTCACGTTAGATTATGAACTGATAATGTCTGATCTTGATTAAAGAATAAAAGTTTGTCAGGACCATAGTTCAAGAAGTGCTCTTCCATAAAGAGTCAGAACTTTAACAGCCACTAATCCTAAACTTCCAGATAGTCCCAAAAGTGTCTCCCAAACCTAATCCTGCCTTTAAATGTAATGCAGCTCTCAGCCTCGATGCACCTCCTCCTCTCGTGTAAAGATATTCATGATATGGGAAAATATATCAATGTGGTTCGGATTCTATTCAATTCCCACTGTAAGTTATCCACCAGTGAGTTGTTCATTTATATGTCCAATCTAGGCTAAAAACTGTATGGAAAATACAATTAATTTGCAATGTTCCTGGTCTTTACATCATTTCTATTTATTTTATTTTTGAAACATTTACTAAAGCATCTGTATTGTACAAACCTTTATCATCTTCTTTTAGGCACACATCACATGCTTCAATAATCTGAGCTAAATCAATATGAAGTCCACCTTCTGAATTCTCTTCAGAGATTTCTGCTCCCTTGGATTTTAGATAGGCTCGAAGTTCTGCAGCCTTTTAAAAAAGAACATTGCCTGTGAAAACTGCACATGCGCAGCATCTCTAGAAAACATAACAATTACAAACATTACCTGGTTACGATAACATATAATTTGTTACCATACATAGAATAGTATAACCATAAAGAATTGAAATTGTCAGAATTATCAATTTAAAAGTCAGGATAGCTGGAGAACAAATTGATCTGGTGATCATGATTTCATATATAAGAAAAGTAATGGTGTTGGTACTATGCATAAATCTATATACCTATGAGCCATGGTGGCGCAGTGGTTAGTGATGTACCGCAGGCTACTTCTGCTGACTGCCAGCTGCCTTCAATTTGGCAGTTCAAATCTCACCAGGCTCAACGTTGACTCAGCCTTCCATCTTTCCAAGGTGGGTAAAATGAGGGGCCAAATTGTGTGTGTGTGGGGCCATTATGCTGATGCTGTAAACTGCTTAGAGAGGGCTGTAAAGCATTGTAAAGCACTGTAAAGCGGTATATAAGTCTAAGTGCTATTGCTAAATGCTATATGAATAAACACACGACAATTTCATGAGATTTTTCCACTCAAGTCTATTTTTAGCTACACAGCAGAGTTGTTTGATATTTAGCTTTCTAAAACCTATATCATCTCAGGCACATGAAATAGTATATAACCATTATTTCAGGATACAGTAGCCACAATCATAACTGATTCCATTTTACGATCCCCAGCGTCAAAAAGAAAATCGTAAGGGCTCAAATGCCTGACCAGGAATACCAGAATGAGGCAAGTCAGGATCTACTGTATAAATACTATTAACCGGGAGGAACTCCTCAAGACCTTTTGAATTTTCAGTTGTTTTAACAGCACCACCTTTACTTAGCTTTCCCTATGAACATGAAAGGATAGCAAATGGTTAAGTCAAAGTGAATTCTGTGTTCAGTTCTGATATTGAAAACAAATCCTAGACTCAAAGACTATTTAGGACTTTCTTGTTTGCTTCAGTTCGAAGTCTTAGGGGTGAAGCGCTCATAGGGGTAAACATTCCCTGGACTGCAAGTGAAGCCATATTCACATCATCCCTGATCAATGAAGCATCGCCAGAGCAGGCAGACCGACGTTGCCAAATTGGTCAGCGTCCCTTTGGGAGGGGAACTCGGAAAAAAGGCAGCCGACTGAGAAGCAAGAATGGGAGGGACGAGCAGACCCAGGAGAAAAAGGGAACTTAAAACGGTTATCTCCCAGCGGGATAGAGGTCGGCAGGTCCTGCCTGCTGCAAGCTATCAGCAAAATATCCCTCCTTGCCTGTCACGAGTCCCAAAGGTGTTTTTTCTTCCAAGTGGGCTTGCTTCGTTTTTCCTTGAAGACGTTTCGTTTCTCATCCAAGAAGAACCGAAGAAGCTCCTTGAATGAGAAACGAAGGCAAAGAAAAAAAAAAAAAAAAAAAAGTCCAGCTGCCTTTTGGAAGAAGCAGAAGAAAAAAAGCACCTTTTGGGACAAACATGACCAGGACCAGGGGTTTCCAAACTTGGCCTCACTTTAAGCCTGGCGGACTTCAACTCCCAGAACTCCCCAGCCAGCAAAGGTAGGGAGACCCCCTGACCTGGACGACTCAGAATCTCCATCGACATTCATTCTTAAGGACTGGGGAAATAAGGAGGTGGCGGGGGGGGGGGAGTATTGTAAAGGGAGATATGACAAATGGAGGACACCAACAGCCTCAGGAGCAAAAGCAACCGTCTGGTATCCCGACCTGATCTTCCTCCGTGATATCGATGAAAGCCGGCACGCTCATGGCCACGACAAGTACCCACACCTCGCCTCGACCACACTCTCCGGGCGGAAAAGGCCGCGCCATTCTAGGGACGTCATTTCCGTTTCCGGAACATAGATGCCTTCCTCCAATCGGCGTGCATCAACGCCTTTCTACTTTTGCCAGGCCCGCCTGGTACTTTCGGTCTCTTGGGTAGTTGCGCTCGCGGAGGCGCTCGAGCCGCTGAGGTGGATTGTCTGGCGCGTCGCTGAAGGGACGCGCGCGTTGCCTGTCGCGGGGCGGCAGGGATTGAACGTTTGAACGGTTATTAGTATTAGTCGTATTTATTTTATTAGTGTTGGTAGTATTAGTTGTATTACCACTTTTACTATTTTATTTTATTATTAATATTATTTAGCCTCTAATAAACACGTTTTTGAACGTTTTTTATGGGGAAATAGGGAAACAAGCCTCGTTTTAAAATCGGAGAGTTGCGCCCGCCCGATTTTTTTTTTTTCGTCTGCGGATAGGAGATGTTACACAACAGGTTCAAAAACAACGAACCCTGTTCTTAAGTTCGTGAATTACTGGGCAATAGTTTCCCATGAAATCTATCATTGGTTAAAGCAAACCAGACTCTCGTAGTACCGAAAAACCTTTTTTTGTCTTTTCTGCATAAGTTTGGGGATGGGACACGTTGATCGACAAAAAAACGCCTCCCTCCTCTCCGCCCCCCCCCCCCCCCCGTTTTTTCATCTAGTCAATTGAGGCTGATTGTAATACAGGCATTATTTTGCCTTCGTTTTTAAATCAATTTGAAAACAAGTCAGTGAAATTTTGAAAATCAAAATTTGGGTGATGTTTGAAAAGATAGATAAAATAAGATATTTTGCTTTGTGCCTCCAGTACTATTTTAGAAAAAGTTTCACGAACTTACTAATGCTTCCTCTGCCTTCTTGCAGGTGCTTGTCTGAAAGCAAAATCCATTTAAGTACAATAAAGATAGAAAAAAAAGGGGGCTTGTACTTTTTTTTTTTTTTTAACAAATGTGGGGTGTAAATCTGAGCCTTGTTTTGAAGTGTGAGTTCCAGCTCTGAAACTTTTTCTCAGGATCTGCTAAATTATTCTTGTTCATGTAATATAGAAGAATGAAGGTAAGGGAAGAAAAAGAAGAAACTTGCATAACTACTTTCCTGCTTTTTCTTTCCAGTGCTGGGGCCAAGGAAACTAAAGACATGAAAGGAGCATACCAAGGAAGGTTTTGATATTTAACTCTCTTGACAAATAAAGGCATAAAGGTTTTTCCTAGTGATCATTAATCACTAAAACATATTTACTAATGTTTAAATCATAATAGCGTTGACTGCTATTACAGAAAATTAAATATGAATTAAAATATAACTATCATCTTTAAAAAGGACATTTCTTATATATGTAAACCACAAGACGCCTTTTCTGATTAAGGTCTGATGCTAGATCCAATGTGTGAATTTAAAGTTTCTCCCTGCCTTTGTACTTAGGATTTTTTTTAATAAAAAGACTATGACACAATTTGAGTAAATGGGGCAAGTTTTGTCTCTCTCTTTTTCAAAGCATGGAACGATAGAACATAAAAAGGAATAGCAGTTGAGATAAATGATTCTGGGGGACAAGGTTATGTAGAGGATGGACATTTCATGTAAGTAGCAGACTAAGAAAGGGTAAAAGGGTAAAACCTTTGCTTAATGGATATGAAGGGATCTAGTGCAAAAACCTGGTCGGCTGTTTTCCCTTAATTCCTCCATATTCCATGATAATTTCCATTTTGTTTAATGTGTTTTTGGAGAAAATGGAGATAATACTGCACGTCATTGAAGTATCCATATTTTAAATTTTTAAGTAGCCTTAAATAATGTCAATTATTATCCAACAGTTATAGTGCAAAAATAACTAATTATAAAATATGAATTTACCATCAGTTTTATTGTTGTTTATGAGTCACCAAGGATTATGCCACATAAGAAAGGTGGCTGTAAAATGTTTAAACGAATAGGTGGGAAAAAATGCATGCTGTTTTAGTAACAGCAGAGATGAAGACAAAGAGATGTGGAAATTACCCTCTCATGTTGTATCTCTCTTTTATGACTTTAAAGAAGCAAAAAAAAAATATCAGGATGATTTGTCACGTCTGAGAATAATGTTGAGAAGCAACCACATATTTATGCTTCTGGGAAAGCAGTTTCTTAGGGTAATGATGAGAGAATTCAAAAGAAATGTAGAAATTATTAGAGAGAGCAATACTGTCAAAATGTTTTAGTAAATCTGTAAGCTGTCTAAATAGTTATATCGGACTATATATTTGGCTGTAGCTTCTTAGAATATTCCCTTCCTGATCTATAAAATCATTGGCTTGCAAAGTGGTAGCCTACTTAAAAAGCAAAGCATATACATAAAGCTTCCTACAAGGCATTAAAAATGGAACTAGGAAACATAAAGGCACTGGTCAACCAACACTGATTCATTTTATCATTTATTTCAGTCATGTTCCTTGAAATATAGTGGAAAAGAAATGTATAAGCGTATTACATTACAATAACATCAATCACCACACCTGTATTGGATTTTAGAGCTTGTGCTATGAGACAAATAAATTGTTTCACAGAGTTATATCACTACAAAAATCCACTTTAATGACTTTGGTTCTCATTCTTATTACAAAATAGCAGTTTCTATGGATTAATCTGTCACCATGAATTCATAATTTATATTTAAGTTACTACAGACCAGTGATTTCTAACATCAAGACCTAAAATAAGTAGACAAAGCACTTGATATTCTTGCCACCTAATTCTTACATTTTTGCAGCTGGCAACACTCGCAGAACATAATTACTATTATCAAGCAAGAGCAATATATGCTCCAGTTAATTTCCTTTCAGGAGTTATTCTTTGCTTTATTTATAGTTTGTATCTTGCACTGATTTCAATGGAGCCCAGTCATATCTGTTATTCTAGTTTTTATTATTTTTATGAACATGACATTCCTTCTTGTCCTTCATTGTGCTGTATGCTTTGCTTATTTTAATCTTAGGTAGAGAAAACATCTGGATTTCAAGGAAACCTTCATAGTCACCCCCTTTACTACATTTCATTTAAACTGGGGACTCTACAATGACAGTGGTGAATTCTGAAGGTATGCAAACATTGCATACATGGTAATAATGACCAGCTTTGACTATAAATGAGATATAAGAGAAAGGGAAAAAAAGATAATTGTTCTTCCATAACTAAAAAAAAATTGAGATGTTAAGAAGAGAATAAACATCACAAAGGTGCTTTTCTCAAAAGGCAACTGGACTTCGTGGTGTTTTTTTTTTTTTTTTTGAAAAACAAGGTCTAGTTGCCTTTTTAAAAAAAGCACCTTTGGAGAACCATGACCTGGATGACTGAGAATCTCCACAGACAAGAGGATAAGCAGCAGGTCAAAAATGTTTCCATCATCTCTTTGATGAAAACTGATCACCTGCTCAATGTCAAACAATTTTTTTATTTAACCTGAACAAGCAGCAGAATTTTTTGAATCTTTCGTAGATTTAGTGAAAGTGAGACTTATTATTCTTGACCACCAAGATTGATTAAGAAGAAAATAGACTTGTACTTTGAAACAGGTATCATCAATATGCAAAGCACACATAAGAAAATGTTATGATGGGAGCTCAAGTAGTAATAGAAGAAATCTGGTGCTTGGGTTTATAGATCACTGAAAGATTTACAATGCTGATAGGTTTAGTTTAGTTAGGTTTAGTTGCTTTGAGGTTCTGCTCACAATGGGACAGGCTAAGGAGATCAATTCTACAAGTAGGATAAAAATGAAACTAATGGAAGTTTTTCAAATCATAAGAAAATTTCCTTCAGTGAATTCCTTTGGTTTAGAATGTAACCAAAAACATATGGAGAACAAATTAGTTTAAATGTTGTATAGCAGTGCAATGAGGACATTGTAGAGAAAAGTATATGTATACTAAAGAGTGGCTATCAGGGCATTTTGTAGATTATTTTGTGAAAATCCCTGCAATTACTTAGTGTAAAACTGTTTGTTAGCAAGGTAATACTAAAAATACATTTATATAGCTTCTGTAAACTCCCAGGAAGAAATATTTCAAAGAAAATCAACCCTTTTCTGTAGGCCCGCATGCCTAAAATGTAATGTACTTTTACCTTTACATAATTTGGTTTTAGAAACATTTTCATCAGGAGAAGCACATTCTGACACTGAACAGCTCTTATTCTTTTCCCTCAATCCTGCTGCATGAACTCTGTTGGCCATTCTAAAAACACTTTTAACCCTTAAGACATATATTTGAGAAATTAGTAGAACCATAGTAAGGAGAGATGAGAGGCATCAGAATAGCTTTGTTGCGTGAATAGACTTCTGTTCATTTGTTCAGGGATTCTATCGGCTCTGTTTGCAAAATATTTTCTTGCCGAGGAAGCACTTGCCTATTTTATTCAAATAGTGTTTATATTTGTTTAGCATCAATAGGGTGAATGGGTATTAAGTTTCAGAATGGAGAAAATCCTTATGTAAAAGAGCAATATGTGGAGTTCATGACCTTACAATAACTTTTCTCAAGCAGCCAAGCAGTCCTACAGTGGAATGCAATAACTTGATAAGTTGTCAGACTCTACTGATGCTAACAAGGTTGACTGGATCAGGAAGACTTTTGTGATGGAATGCGGCTGCTGAAAACAGCTCTCCCCTGAAATTGAGGATATCAACTGGAAAAGAAATTGTGCACCTAAAGGGCTCTGAATCTAGTCTCTTGACTATTATCCTGGAGTTAATAGTAGCATATTCACTGCCTAATTCATTGCTCAACTTCTGTCCAGTCAGGCTTCTTTCATTCTTTGGTTAAGTTTAAAAACAGAATACTCACATTGAATGAATATGTTAGAGCTTCACAGTAGATAAACATGTTTTTTTAAATGGGTTATAGCCATATTCTATATAGCCATATAGAAAATGGGTTATAGCCATATTCACAGCCTGGTTTCCTTACATTATTTATTTTATTATGTATTTTATACATTTGTATGTCTCACTATCCAGAATCATTAATAAGGTATGTTTTACTCAAATTTAAATCAATAACTCATGAAAAACCAATACAATTATAATATACTAAAATAACAAAAGATCACATTGAAAATTCTTGCTTCAGGCCAGCAGAATGCATTTTATTTTAATTCTGTGAACATTCAAAATAATCTTCATTTATGATTTAAAATAAAATGCTAAGCTCTCATTTTACTCTTTTAAAATTCTTCAATCTTTGGTCATTATGAGGATTGTTCTTGCAAAACTTTTGAGTCATTGAGGTACAAATAAATTTTAAAAACTTGTGGGAAAAATACCATCCACTGAGGAAAAATACCATCCAAAAATACCATCCACTAAAGCTACCATCCACTGAGACCCTGAAAGTTCCTGCAAACTTCAAAAATTCAAGTTCAGTGTGATCTGAGTGAGAGGAACCAATGGAAAGTGCCTCTTTCCAGGATTAGGTTGTTCTTAATCATAGCACCTTGCCCGGGCAATTCAGTTTGCATTACAAACTGCCATTATTTTTACTAAAAATCAAGTTGTCTTCAAATTAAGTTCTTCCCATCAATGGTGGGATTCACTACGTGGCTTGGTGGGCGTGGCAGGGGAAGAATACTGTAAAATCCATTCCCACTCCTGGGGGAAGGTTACTGCAAAATCCTCATTCCCTCCCCACTTCACTAACCTGATTTCTCAATCTGTTCTCCTGTGCAGGGCAACAAAAGAAAACTCAGCTGATCAGCTGGGACTCAGGAGGCAGAGAATAGATGGGGCGGAGCCAGTCAGGTGGTATTTGCCGGTTCTCTGAACTAAAAATTTCCACTATCGGTTCTCCAGAAGTGATCAGAACCTGCTGAATACCACCTCTACTACCCATGCTGATTTCCTGGGAAAGTCAATTTATTTTTCTTAACAATATCAAAATGCTCTTTTAGTATTGCTCTGAGACTATAACCATTCCACCAATAAAGAAGAATATTTGTAACTCGGATGAAATGAGAGTTCCTGATGTTCTCTTTCCTTGCTTGTTTCTTGCCGATGTTTTATACCCAAACTAAGTAATACCATCTGTGCTAGTAAGGAATGGGGTTTGCTTTCAGTTCTAGTTCTCAGTTATGTTCTAATGG
>BLBF01000017.1:11962828-12038800 GCA_015471245.1 Laticauda colubrina | reverse complement strand
GCCAGGATGGCCATGGCCAACTTGATATCACTTATGTCGGGGGTTGCCTATGGTGGCCTGAGCACTCTGCCAGCAAAAACGGGCTCCCAAGCTCTGTTTCTGGCTGTAACAGCCTCCTGCAACTCTCTGCCACTGAAAATGGAGCTTGGGAAGTCACACATGGCCCTCTGTTTTTGGCTTAGATGGCCTCCTGCAACCCCCTGCCAGGGAAAACAGCTCAATTTTTCCTATCAGAGGCACTGCAGGCTGATCCTTCGCTGTTTCCATGGCAGCCCTGCAGGCAAGATCTAAGCACCCTGTGGGCCAAATCTGGCCCTTGGGCCTTGAGTTTGACACCCCTGCATTAGAATATAAACAGAGTAACCCTCCCGCCTTATTAGAAATGATGATGTTACTTAGCTTGGGTAATGAAAAGTTTGCAGGAAAACAACCAAGCTTGGCGAGCACCAAGATCCCTATAGCCATGATATTTCTTCTTATTCAACTTCTATCCAATCAACCCTGCTTCATTTAAAGTCAACTAGATGGGCAGATTGCTTCTTATGAGCTAGAAAGCATACATGTGTAACTTATTTACATTCTATAATTATCAATATGAGAGATGAATATCCTTAAACTTGGTCTCAGCAAATTAATAACAAGCAAAATAGGTCATTGTTAGGCATCTATCTCTTGTTTCTAAAATCTCATGAAGTTCTATTTTCATGAAAAGTAGAAGAAAACTGGCACACCAGTCTATAACCTTCTTGCTGCATAAAATTACTGATAGTTCTCATTTAGTGATCACAACTGGGACTCGCAACTCTGTCATTAAGAAAAGCGGTGACTAAGTGAAACTGGGACTGTGCCTTCAATCTTACTTCAGCTTTCCTCTGCTTTACAGACCTGTGGTCATAAATGTGAGGACTGCAATCAGTTGTTGAATAAAGCTGACTAATTGAGGATTACTTGTATAGGTAAATGTTTCCTGTTAAATATTAGTAATAATAATGACATTAACATGAATGGTTGTCCCAGGAGCTTTGTTTCTTCTAGTTTATACAATGAATATACTGATTTGTGGCTTTATGTAGCAGGTGTTTTTCTTAACTTTTTTTTTCCTTGTGTGGCAGAAATCTCAAATTGGAGGAAATGAGCCCTCTTTTATTTAAATTTCCTGAGATTAGAGGAAGGACACTTGCCAAGCAATGCCTCTTCACTTGAAAACCTCTCCTCATAAATTATGTCAGGCAAACTTATTAAAAGTCTGTAAAAATTTCCTATTAAAAATAGTTGATTGCAGCCCAGATCCTAGCAGTTTTTTGCTTGCTCTGAAATTCCATGGCTGTCTTAAAGAAATATATTCTGAGACAAAAGGTTTTGTTTCCTTAGTAATAAATTATTTTTGCTATATACAAAAGGAAGATAAAACTTTCACTTATGTTTGAGTGAAGGAAGATTTTAGTGATAACTTCAAATAATCTATAAAAAGAATATGAGAATGTAGATGTAGACAGCAAATTAAAATCAGACTTCCTGTGTGTTTTTGCAAAGCAATTGCTTTTCAAGCCATTGAAGATTATGAGCAAGGATAATGGAAATGCTTACAAAAAACATACAATTACAGGGAACTTAATATTTTCAACTATGATCTTATAACAATATATGTAAAAAAGATATTCTCTTCTCATGAGCCCTATATTTTCTCCCTGAGTGTGTATATTATGGAGGTCAACCCAACTCAATCCACTATAGGAAAAAAGTTTCTACACTGAAGGTCATGGACAATAATCTACCATGCTGGTCAAGTATGGGTTGATAGATAGACGGTTCTTGACTTCCCAGTCTATGAGTGAGAGGGAGAGCAATGGGCCTAAAATCACCCTGTTGACTCCTATGCCTCAAGGAGAAATAGAACCTGCATATTTTTGCCCCTAGTCAAGCAGTATGACCACTACCCCTCACTGGCTCTTGTTATGTATAGGCAGTGAGTAGGTATATATGTATTACCGTATATACTCGCATATAAGCCGATCTCGCGTTTCAGCCGACCCTTAAAAAACTGCCCCAAAATGAGGAATTTTGCAAAAACTCACATATAAGCCGACCGCCAAATACCATGATGTGTTGTTTGGGCTAATTACAAAAGAGTATCAATATGAATGCACTGATGAAGGTTCATTATCAAAGCATTTGTGTAGGAAACAATATTAAGTTAATTACCCGGTATGTAAAGAATCTGATGTTGTACATGATGATCGCAAACACGAAAGCGGTCACGTGAATGACTAACCAATCACAGCGTGTTATGATCAGGCGATAGAAAAAGCAAAATGGAGGCGCCAGAGTAAAAAAAATGTGCTTAATTAGACGTAATTATGTTGCATTTTATTTGAGGTACAGTTAAAATTAATATTGAAATTGAGTTGTAGTTTGTCGGAATTAACTTTATTTAGTGCAGTCTCAGTTTTTATGGCTGTATGTATGACTGAATGGTAATATCGATGATATTGCATGATCTGAGAAGTGGCGTCATGTCAGTTCATTTGTGTGACATCAGATTTATGCGCATATAAGCCGACCCCCTAATTTGATTTTAAAAAAAATGACTTTTAGAGTCGGCTTATATAAGAGTATGTACGGTACATAAATACACACATGTATTCAATGTGATATCTACATATGAGCAAAACTTCCACATAGGAAATAGCATACCTTTTTGATATGTACTAACATGAATGATGATTATGCTACCTCACCTTGTGAACAATTTTGCCTTAAATAAATAATTGAATAAAAGAATAAGTATTTATTATGAAGACAACAATAGAAAATTTACATAACTTGCACTCCTGCTAAAATAGGCACGCTATACCTGTGTATGCAGTAGTTAATGCAGAATATATAGAATTTTCTATAAATATGAAATAATAGAATCTGTCTTATGAAACAATTTTGAAATTTATTATTATTGGAACAAAAAGTATAAAGAACTGCTTTCTCGAGATATGTGATTAAATCAATTTGTTTCTAAAAGGTGCACATAGATAAGAATGGAAAAGTCCCTAAAGGTGTGCCTTATAACACTGAAAATATAATTTATGAAAATTATTATTCATTACTAATTAGTTCACTAGAGATTTCAGTGTATATAATGCAACATTTATTCTTGTTAATTTTATAGGGATTTTAACACTGAGATTTTATTTTTAACTTGGGAGTAATTTAGATTGAACTCAGTGAAACTTGTATCAAACTGTTTTGTACAAATATGATCTCAACCCATATTTATATTTAAGTGAGAACTATTTACTCAGCTTTCGAGAAGTTAATGAGACCTAGTTTGATATAGTGATTAAGGTTATCAGGCTAAAAACCAGAGGACTATGAGTTCCAGTCCTGCCTTAGGCACAAAGCCAGCTAGATGATCTTGGGCCAGTCATTTTCTGTCAGCCCTAGGAAGAAGGCAATGACAAACTACTTCTGAAAAACCAGTTTGCAACAAAAAAATCGCTTGAAATGGGTGGCTATAGAAATTAATTAATGAAAAACCTTGCCAAGAAAACTGCAGGGATTTGCCTAGGCAGCCTCTGACAATCAGACATAATTGAACAGAAGAAGAATAAAAAGGAAGAGGATGTTACTAGGGCCAGACTTAGATAACTAATTAGATGAGATGAACAGCATTCTACCCATGTTACTGCATGTAGAAATAAAAGGAAGCTATATTTATTGCTTTATTTCCTCCCTAACATCTTCTGGAGGTATGGAAGATCCCCAGAAAAGCTTTTCATTCTGTATCTAATCCAATATATGTAAAACATGTTAAAACGTGTTATGTGAATGTTGATGATTATCAGGCCACTTTAGTGACAAATGTGTATTAAGGCCAATGATAGTGAATTCAACTCTTCACACATTTTTCTTCCATAGTGTTTATCAATTGGAATTTATTTATGTGCCTTTAAGTCAATTTTCCACACATGCCAACTGCCTGAACTAGTCCCGGCTGAGTTTTCTTGGCAAGATTTTTTTGGAAGTGGTTTAACATTGCCTCCTTCGCCCTGGAGCTGAGAGAGAGTGGCTGAAGCAAGATCAACCAACTAATTTTGTGTCTGAGATAGGACTACAACTCGTGGTCACTAAAACAATAAAAAGGAAATAAAATTTGTATCATCTTTAAAATTCAAATATTTAAGGAAAAATATTGTGGTTAAATGCACCAAATTATATTGGTGTATTGTTTTAATTTTAGGTATGATATATTTAATATTCTTATTCTTTAATTCTGTGTACCATTCTAGAAAAAAATAAAGGTTACTAAATGGTGTACAGTAGAACCTCTGGTCATGACCATAATTCATTCCATAACTTTGGTCACAACCTGAATTGGTTGTGACCCGAACCTAATTTTGGAAATTTGGCGCTTACCCCAAAAAAATGGCGCAGAAGGGGAAATCAGCCACTAAATTTTTTTGTGCATGATTTTTTTGGTTGGAACCCAATTTGGTCGTGGACAGTAGTGTTCATAACCAAAGATTCTGCTATACAAATATTTAATAATAAGAAACTGCTGAGTCTGCATATCAGAAAACTAGATTTCCCAAAGGTCCTTTTCCAGAAGTCCCTCAGTCTTCATGCTTTTCTCCTGTCTTCTAGTTCGAGAGAGCAGCCTATTATTTGCTGCTGCCACTTTCTGTCTTCTGGAGGGCACATCTTGTCATCTAACCTCTAACGCGTACATGAAAGAAACATGTCTCATATACTCGGCTACCTTTCTGGAAACTAAATCTCATCAAAATGCAGAAGTTGAAATAATTTCTATAATGCCATCTTTTTGTCATATAGCACAAAGGTGCAGTGACTAGAGAATTTAGTCATTCCCCTTTTATCTCCCCAGGGAGAAATGTAAATCACACAGGGGGACCAAAACCAAACTTTATTCTTGAATAAAAATAAAAAGGTAAAAGTGTTTTTAAATACCATTGATTTAAATAACAGACATTCAACATGAAAGGAAATCATTATGGTACAAAGTTGCATAAAATTAATACAGGACTTTGACAATTAGTTTTCAAAAATCAAAAAGAAAGCAAACATTCTAGACAGACCATAAGATGGTGCTAGTCTGCTACAAATGAAGAGATCTCTACCCAAAGTCTCCATAAATGGATAGGAGAGTTTTCAAAATATTTTTACAGATCACAGTTGGTTCCAGAAGAAAAATATTGTCAGGAATACAAAGTGAAGGAAGATTGAGATTAAACATCCAATTCTATAATTTTTCTAGAGAAATGAAAGGTTTGAGACTTAGTCCAATAGAGCAAAAGAAAATTTAAAAATAAAACATGCACATATATTACTAGTTGCACAGAAACACTGTTGGCTCCGCACTCAGTATTTCATTCATTATCGATTCAGGCCATTTTGTAAGCCTGTAAGTGTAAGTAAACAATATCTCTTTGTAGACATCATCATAATGAATAATGAGGGTTGGTCCATGGACATGATTTTAGGATCAGAATTGCAATGAAAATCTACTTTATGCATGAAAATGTACATGTTTATAATGTGTAAATATGCATGGTAATTTGTCTGTATTCCACTGACATTTTAAATACTTGAGACTGGATGCTACAAATATCCTAATGGTAAGTGATTTGATTCTCCTGAATATTTTAGTATCTCTTTGTGGGTCTTCACACCATGAACTGTGATATCATATTGAGCTGATCATGACTAAACTATGAGGCACTGTTCTTGTGAACTTTTATCTACAGGGTTAGATCCAGGTAATGACACTAGGGGTTTTCTGTTTGGCCCCATTGCTGATAGGTGAGGAATCCACAAAGGTTTATTCTGTAATTTTCCTTTGTTTATGAATATGAAACCTTGAAGAAAATATCAAGGGTTTGGAATTGGGTGTCCTGATCCTCAGTTCTACATCTTCCTGTCATCAAAGTCAGGAGAGGTGGTGCAAATATTGTTGAAGTGGTGTTTGGATTCTTTCTTGAACTGAACACTAAGAAGATGGTGATGTGGAATAGTGACTTATGAATCAAGGAATTGAATTAGATTTTGAATCTGGATGGGTTCAAGTCCCCTAAGGCAGGGGTCCCCAATCCCTGGGTCATAGTCCATCACCAGACCATGGCTTGTTTGGAACTGGGCTGCATGAGCAGCAGGCCAATGCACATGCACGTGCATGTGCAAGTTGAGCTGTGCACATATACATGTATGTACCAGCCTGCTACTCACATGGCCTGGTTTCCCTGTTCCTGCAGCTGGGCCACCAAGCCACAAAGGTGATTACTGCCTGGAGGGATAGATATACAGCCTTGAGGGTGGTCTCAATAGTCCCTCCCTTGGTGACCTCTTGATAAGATTCTTGCAGATGCTTGACGTCAGAGGTATCAAACTGGATCAGCATTGTAGTTCTCCATGGACTGGCCAGGGGGGACAGGAGGTGGAGGGAAACAGTATAGACACCTCCTGCAGCACTTTGCTGGCCAAAATGGGGTGCAGGACTGCCTTGTGTGGCCCCCCTGCAGCCCATTTTTGGCCTCCATAGCCTCCTGCAGTACTCCGCTGACTGAAAATGGGCCACAGAGGGGTACCCATGGCCATCCATGCCCAATTTGCCTGGCAGAGGCACTGTGGGCTGATCCTTTGATATTTTCAGCCCAGCCCCACAGGCCAGATCTAAGTACCCCATGGGCCTTGAGTTTGACACCTCTGTCCTAGATCAGGGATGTCCAACTCATGTCACCGCGGCATCACAGGACTTTTTTTCCCCGCACTAACCGGGCACAGGCCAGGAGTTTGACAGCCCTACTTTAGATGGATATACCATTGAAGGTGATTCAAAAGCTGTAACTAGAAGCTTGTGGTATGAAGTTTGCTGTCTGCCATGTTTTTAGATAGCACATAGCACAATTCATAAGAAACTACTCTGGCTGCTAATGTTACTAAATAAATTTCAAGGTTTTAATAAGCCTGTTTAAATACTGTTTAATACTTAATAGGTATAATGAGTACTTAGGTCATATTTTTTACTTAATATATTTTTGAATTGTAATCAATCCTAAATTTGAATTAAATTATTTTATTAATTGCATTTAATAAGTTAATTTATTGACGTAATATATTATAAGTAAAAGTAACATAATATATTAATACATTTTATTTTCTGAATTTTATTATAGTTAAGATTATGATTTTTAGATAGTAATTTAAAAAAAATCTAATTATTAAGAATACATAATGTAAAAAGTAGAGCAGATAAAGTTAATATTTCCAAATATTTTGCTAATCATAGCAAAAAAGAAATAGTGTGGATTTTAACTGAAATACTTATGAACTGTGAGATAAGATGTTTTTAACACCAAATGCCTTACTTTATAAACAATTTTCTATATCAGAACTTTAATTCCTATATTTTGTTATGCCAGAACCAAAGCGGTTGGTTTCTGCCAAGAAGAGAAAGAAAAAAATGGAATGGAGAAGAGATTTACACAGCTTCATTTAACTAACTTCTATTGGGAAGAAATTTCTATTTGTGTAGTGCAGCACTTGGATCTCGTTCAAGCTGTCTGCATAAACTAGTCTTATTTATTATCAGTGAAGTGCCAGAAATGTGCCTGGCCACTACACAACAAATAAAGAAGACAAGAACTCTCTAAACTCTTTTTAAACAAAGAACGATATGCCAAACGAGACAGGGCTAAGTGCATATCTACATAGTTGTAGGTGCTTTCACTAAAGTTACAATACAGGTGGGGATTGTTTTTTAACAATTTTGAAAAAGTACTAAATTAAACATCAAGGGAAAGTTAGAAGAGAAAGAGATAGTAAGGCTGTAAGGACAAAAGGTTGTTGTGAGAAAGAGAAAGGAAATTGATTATTAGATGGGGTATTACAGGAAAAAAAGTGGGAGGGAAGTGGGATGAAGGCCAGTTAGGAAATGGGAAGGGCTGAGCCAAATCAGCATGGTAGAAGATGACACATGAAGATTGCAGCCAAGAACAGAGGGAGGTGAGGTGAAGAGGAGACGAGAAGTAAATGAGGTTGAGCCATAAGCAACTTGCAGCTCTCAGTACTTAAATGTTAGCTGTTGGATGCAAGCAGAGGATGCCATTTATTTCAGGAAAATGTGACACCCAGAGGCTACTTCAAATATACTTTTTTTTCTGAATAGAAATTACAGATCACAGTATTCAAAAGAAGAAATGAACCAAAATTTGGAAGGGAAGGGAAGGCAAGGCATAGCATGGGAGGAGAGGAGAAGAGAGGAGAAAAACGTTTATTGGCCAAGTGTGATTGGAGACACAAGAAATTTGTCTCCAGTGCAGAACTCTCAGTGTACATACAAGCAACAAGCAATAAATCATGATCATAATAGTACAATCATGAATCGTAAGAAATAACAATCTGTAGGTAAAAACAATGTGTAAAAAAGTGGTACAATTAGATAAGGCACTCAGTAGTTTTTTGAAAGGCAAATTTCAACACATTGGAATGTCATAATAGTATTATTGAATGCTCAACACAATTCACATAGATTAAACATAGCAGTTCTGTAAAGTGAGTGATATATTTATAGTGTAATAGTAAAGAGGCTATGCAAACCAAGTTGAGACTTTGCAGATCTGACTCTGTAACCATTGTACCTGGTATACTGGCCTTCATTGCATGAAAATATTTCCTGCCACCCTCTCTGAATCAAATGGTATATGAGAATCTGCAGACCTGCTCTTTAAGGGGAAGTATGATCTTGCTCAAACAAGCCGAACCTCAATCCTTGAGCTGTTTCCTATTCGCCATTAGCAACTCTGCTTGATCTAGCTTTAAATTCAGCTAGTTTTTTCTTATTCCCGCCTAAGAAATTATATTGACATGGTGGGTGGGCTGGAATGTCAGCTGTGAGAAGCGTGGAACAAGGACAATGTAAAACTGATAAAAATTGTAACCACAATTATCCAAAAGAATTAATGAATGCATATTGCTCCATCTTTACAAGAGAGATAATTAGAACAGGGTGTTGGCACCTTAGACTGCCTATACATAATTTTCTCACTTAAAATAATAGTTGGAAGCTCTGCACTGTAGCAATATCTTCTTGAAAGTAGAGGTGGTATTCAACTGGTTCGCACCGGCTCGGGAGAACCAGTAGTGGTGATTTGGCGTGGGTCGCCAAACTGGTGGCGACCCCTGGCTGGCCATGCCCCCAACCCAGTTGCCTGGTCGCCCAGTTGCTCACTTGTCCCAATCACCCTCCTAGCTTTCCCTACCATGTGGCGGCCATGGCGGTGCTCGGGTGGATGTCCCAGGGCTGCTGCACATGTGCACTGCATGTGCAGCAGCCCCGGGACATCCGCCCACCTGCTGCCCTCTCGGAGCATGCTTTCTTCCTTCTCCCAGCAGACGCACCTCTTCCAGCCCAGCCCGGCCTGGCCAGCCAGCAGGTGGGTGGGCGGAAGTCCTGGGGTTTCTCGCCCCCCCTCGTTGTGAGATGCCTGCAGCTGCTGCGTGCTTTTTTCAAAAAAAACACACCCTGTTCTATGTGTCGGGCCCAGCAAGTCCAAGCAGCCGGTGCATAGAACAGGGCAGCACCAGACCGTTGGAGAAGTGGAGCAAAGCTAGAGATCATTAGCCACCTCTTTCACAGTGCAAGAAGCCTCCCCCAACCAGCCAGCTGCTCTCCTCCTCCTCTGCCTGTTTGTTCTGTATGGCCGAGGAGGAGGAGACCAGCCGGCCAATTGGAGGAGGCTTTCTGCGCCAAAGAGGCAGGTGTGAAAAAGAGTCGCCTCCAGCAGCCGTCCCTTTGGCCGGCTGGTCTCTTCCTCCTCAGCCATACAGAACAAACAGGCAGAGAAAGAGGAGACCAGCCGGCTGATTCGGGGAGGCTTTCTGTACCAAAAGAGATGGCTATTGATCTCCCACTCCAATCCGCTTCTCCAACAGTCCAGCACTGCCCTGTTCTATGCTCTGGCTGCTTGGACTTGCCAGGCCTGGCACATGGAATAGGGTGTGCTTTTTCGGTGCAGCTGCTGGACTGCAGCTGCACTGAAAAAAGCATGCAGCAGCTGCAGGCATCTCGTGACAAGGAGGGCGAGAAGCTCTGGGACATGTGGCCACCTGCTGGCTTGCTGGCCGGGCCGGGCTGGAAGAGGTGCGTCTGCCAGAGAAGGAAGAAAACATGCCCCAGGAGGGTGGGCACCGGGCAGGTGGGAGAATGTCCCATGACCACTTAAAAGTTGACTTTAAGAGCTCCCCCTTGGAAGGAGTCAAGAAACGAGAACAATGGTAGTGGCGGCAGAAGTGATGCGTATGTGTGTCCCTCCATAAGGAGTGTGAAGGGAGGCAGATACCACACCTCTGAAGAAAAGAGGAGGTGTCAAAGCTCTGGCTGTCACCCAGGAGGTGACTGCAGAGGGAACCATCACATGCCCTGTCGCCCCTGCTGCCACTATTTTTGCTTTCATTCTTGGCTTCTTCCATGGGGGCACTCTTAAAGTCAATCTTAAGAGCTGGAAGACATTTTGTTAGATCATCGCCAACTCATCGTTGGGAGAGGTGTAGCCCCTGAATACACAATAATCTTGGGCAAAGTTCTCTGATTTCTGCCTCCCTTCATGCTCCTTGTGCATGCTGGGAGTGCCTAACCAGAATGAGAGAGAGCGAAGTTGGCTCCTATGAGGTGAGAGCCTTGGCTTCCCCTCTTGTTCCTCACAGTCACCCTGAGCTGGTACGATTCTTTACTTGGGCAGTCATATGGCCGCAGCAGCACCCACAGCAGCAACAGGCAGCGCCGCAACAACGAGGTACAGTAAGATTTGGCTGTGCAAATTTATCTCTGAGAGGCTTCTGGCAAAAAACAAAACAAAAACCACCCCAAAAGAAAGTCAGCAGGCAGACTCAGCAGTCAGTCATGATCTTTAGTTGAGGTTTTTTTTTTGTCAGCCCAAGGGCAGAAGAAGGGGGGAAGGTACGTAGGAAATCACCCTGTCCCTGCAGTATCGGTCATGTGACTGAGTGGGTGTGGCCAACTTGACATCACTCACAGCAAGGTGCATAGCAATGTGCGTACCACCATACCCACCAAACAAGCCACGCCCACAAAACAGTATTTTTTTTTAATCCCACCACTGCTTAAAAGGTATTAATTAAAATTCCAAGATACTTATTCTTTCTATGTTTCTTGTCTAGACTGATTGGTGTATAAAAAATAAACTTGACACTTACAGAGAAAATGAAAAGTTTTAAGAAGAAAAGAAACTGGTTGCATTAAAAAGCCATTTTAATTCAAAAGATTACATGACATTACATAAAGAAATGGAATGGCAGTGATACCCTAAAACATCACAATGGCTGGGAAATTCTGGGAGTTGAAGTCCATAAATCTTAAAGCTACAGAGACTTTAAAACACTGCTTTAAAGCCAGGGTCCCCAATCCCAGGTCTGCAAGCCAGCACCAGCACCAACATGCCAGAAACTGGGCTGCGCAAACAAGTGAAGCCTGATGCTTGGGATGCAGGCAGCATGCAAAACCCTTTCCCTTCCTGTCTGTGGAAAAATCTCTCCATGGAACTGGTCCTTGGTGCTCAAAAGATTGCAGGCCATTGCTTTAAAGGACATATCTAAGTGTATGCTTAAGGTAAAGGTAAAGGTTCCCCTCACACATATGTGCTAGTCATTTCTAGCTCTAGGGGGTGATGCTCATCTCCGTTACAAAGCTGAAGACGTCTCCATGGTCATATGGCTGGCATGACTAAACGCCAAAGGTGCATGGAACGCTGTTACCTTCCCACCAAAGTGGTCCCTATTTTTCCACATGCATTTTTACATGCTTTCGAACTACTAGGTTGGCAGAAGCTGGGACACGTAATGGGAGCTCACTCTGCTATGCGGCGCTAGGGATTCGAACCGCTGAATTGCCAACCTTTCTAACTGACATTAGTTATAACCAAATGCACAATAGGATTATAGCAAAGAATTAGAAAGTATTATCAGTTAATATAAATGTATATAATACTAGAAATGCATTGGTGAAAAATATCAAGCAATTCAATGATAAATTGTAAGAGGTGATAAATACAACAGCTAGAAAGGATTTGTTGCTACCGCTGGTGACTGGAATAGAAAACTTGGAAAAAAATGGAAGAACCTGGAACTGAAGAAAGATTTGGATTAAGTAGATTCAATAAGGCAAGAGTTAATAAATACATACAAATATAAATAAATAATTAAAATGGAATTTTGTAAAGAAGCAAATTGTTCATTCCCAACACCTGCTTCAAGCAACATAAATGCAAACTCTATTCCTGAACAACATCAAACTCAAATTCGCTGCATAATAAGAGCAGAAAAGTGCAATCCAGATAGTGAAAACACTTCCAGATGAACATTATAGAACAGTAAAGTGAATATTTACTATCAAATATAGGGTTAGATTTAAGAAATTCAAGAGAATAAGTGTGCCAGCAAAACTTATCCGAATAGATGGCATTGGATAAGCAAACAGATGGCTTTACTTATATACACAAAAAAGGACCTGAAGAGCAATGCGAAGAGATATTACAAAAACAACCACTCAGATCTATGGATGGTATGAAAAATGACTGCTTTCTTGAAGCAATTCCCAAGATGCAGAAATGTACATGGGTGACTGAACAATGATTTAAAAAAAAAACCTACTATGCTTGATAATTTTGAGAAAAATATAAGTGAAACTATACTGAAGTACGGTGGTTAAAGTAAATAATTAGAATTGAGGACTTCACTGGAATGTTGTTCCAAGCCATATGATTATCATAAGGCACATTCACAATTGTGAGCATTTGCCCATATACTGTACTTACTAAAGATCAAACCCAACTCATCCGGTCCATTTCTGCATCAAGTTTATTGATTTCTTCCCCGGAATGATATCTTACTCTAAAATCCATCAAGAATTTCACCTAGAGCAAAATAGGTCAATGACCAAGTGTTGAGCAATAATAATGTTGCACCATCTTTCCCTTATGGTTTCACAGAAAGGTCTACGAATCAATGCCTTTACCAATGTATCCCAATGTCTATAAAAATTCCATAATTGACATTGTTGAAAGTTGCTGAGAGGTTAAAGGGAACTATCAAAGCTGAACACAGATATCCCTGCTCACTTTATTGTGGCTTACTGAACAGAATTTTTTTAAAAATTGTAAAACTTATAGCTGATGATCAAAAAAAAACATTGTAAAGCTTACAGCTGATGATCAAAACAGTTTCACTTTCATATCTCAGCCAAAAGGCCTATTAAAAAGGATTTATATAATTAGTGTTATGATTATCCAGATGCATCTCAAGCTGCAAACCTTTTTCAGTTACTTTTTTCAACTATGGAAAATTTGGGGGGAAGGTATTCTTCAACAGAGATTGTATAACTGTTTTTCTCATAACGGGGTGCTCTTCACCCACAAGAAGACATTGGTCACTTCCTTAATAAGTCAGGAGGATCAAGGAAACAAGAACTCTGATGCCAGATGCATCAAGGACATGCACACATCTTGTCCATGTCCTTGATATCTACAAGCTGAGAAGAATCCAAAATAGCAGGACAAGCATTTGTCAAGATGCTATTGACAATATGAAATATTCTGTCTTCCCCATCTTCCCTCTAATACCTTGGTAAACGGATACAACCCCTCCCCCCGACTCTTCTATATGGATACAATGGAAGTGGAAGAAACAGTTGTGCGATGGGTCTCACTGCATGCTCAGATGCACTTCTTTTGCTCTCCAGGTGTCAATTCTTTTACATCAACCTTCTGAACTCCATAATGACCAGAATTGATTTAACTCTGCACAAAGGCTTAGAAACATTGATGTCAACTTACCTGGGCTGTTTTTTGTGCTTCACAGAAAGTTTCAAAAATACTGTCATCAGACAGAATGGAAAATTTCCCCAGCACACTGGATTCTTGAGGGACCTGACTTGAACCATTTTAATTAGAGATTTTTTACACTCCAAGTTCCTCCTTCAGATTATTGATCAGGGATATCAAACTCACATCATCACAGTGGCATCACATGATGTATCAGGACTTTTCCCCTCCTTCGCTAAACCAGCTGTGGGCATGGTCAGTGCGTGACGCATCCAGCCCGTGAGCTGGGAGTTTGACAGCCCTGCACTAGGTCATCAGAATATGAAATTTCTGGATGAGATTGTGTGCTAATTGCAGTGATTTCTGTATCATTGTACATAGTCATTCATGTCCTTATCTTTTTGCAGATGAACTATAGCAACTTACAATATTACTACAATGTCCCAACCAACCAAATGTGACTGGGATGGAATATCTGGTTAGTGTGATGGAACGCCTGTGGATATAGCTATGGTTTCCCTAGTCTTAATTCCTCGTTTATGGTACCATGGAGAAGTATGGGAGGTGGAGCTAAAAGAGCTGAATTCCTCTCTTCTCTCATTCATTATCCAGGCATTGAAGTCACGATTTTCAGTTTGCAGGGATTATACTAAAGAATAAATAGTTTTATACTATTTGCAAGTTGATTGGGATAATATTATAGAATACTTATCTCTTGGAGAGTTTCGCTCTGTCTTTTTCCAAAAAGTAGTATGCAGGCATTTGTAGGATAACTACATTTAGATCACCTACTATTTGTTGTTTTTTAAAAAACACCTTCATTTCAATTTTTATATTCAATGTTTTAGGCATTGATGGTTTTATTATGATAGCTTTATTTAAGATTGTGTTTTATTGCTCTTTTGTAAACTGGGCAACTCTGGAAGGAACAGTGATGTAGAAATTAAACAAATCAGTAATCATAATCACTTATGACCATGTAATCATCCTTATTGCATCATGTAAATCAAAATATAGCATCTGAATTATTATTATTAGTTTTCCACAAATGAGTAATAATACTTATTGGCCATTAATCTTATGCAGAAGGTGCTATCACCTTTAACACACTGGCTTCCACTGAGAGAAATGTATTATTTCAGCAATTTATGTATAAAACAGTTATATGTTGCCTTTCAGCAAAACTTTCAGTTAAAATGAATAAAATTTTGGATGGTATCCAATAGCACCTTCTGCAATATAATGCATCCCCAGGGAATATGGTTTTTCCTTTCTCTCCCCCTCTTTGCAGTATCTCTCCCTCACTTCCAAAAATGTTTAGGAAAATGTTCTGGAGTGAATTTGGGGTGGAGACAGAGAAAAAAGTACTGCTGAAATAAATATGTTGTAGAAGGAATTTTTTCCCCACATACTATTGAAAAATCTGTGGCACAAGCAACATTCATATCTACAGAGAAGGAAAAAATTAAATTACACTTTAAAGTGAATTTCACTGATTCCCACTTCCTGAACCATTATGTAATTTTAAATGGAATTGGCTAATGATTTTATATTTGAACCTTGTAATATAGCAAGGTACACACAAAAATGTATCCACATGTAAAAGGGTGTATTTATACTTGTACCAAAATGAATTACATTCTTAAAAAACTGTTACTCTTCGGAAAAACCCACTGTGAATATTAAGAGACATGTGCATGAATCAGAGCTGGTATTCAGCAGGTTCTGACCAGTTCTGGAGAATTGGCAGTGGAAATTTTGAGTAGTTTGGAGAACCGGCAAATCCCACCTCTGACTGGAGATTTTACGGTATCCTTCCCCTGCCATGCCCACCAGGCCACTACCACAGAACTGGTAGTAAAAACTGGTAGTAAAAAAAATTGAATTCCCACCACTGGCATGAATGGTAATTCAAAGTTTTGAATTTACTTTTTTTGAAAAAAGAGTCCTTACAACCAATACCAATTGGATATATTGTAGCAGAGTTTTTCTTTTTCTGAGAAACTGAAGCTATTTTTAAACATGTTTTTACAAAAATAAATCGGTGCAGTAAAAATATCAATTTCCAATAGCATGGCAAAATGCTAAACTATGATTTGATCTTCCTGTTATAAAAATAGTTTGGGCACAATGCTGCTTAAAATATTATAAACCTAAATATTTCCAACTAAAGTCACTTAGCATAAAAAAAATATTTCTTACAAATTTTGTAAGTGGATTTTGTATTATTTATGTATTTTTTTTAAAAAGAATTACAAATAAAATATTGTCACTAAAATGACCACAAAAACCAATAAAATTTTCATAACATTTATAATATCAGCTATCTGATTTAGTATTATTTATTAGAATAAAGAAAAATCTCTACATTTTTTACCTCTTGCAAACTCCAGGCTTTCACCAAAAATAAATCACTGTTTAACAAGGTCAAGAGAAATAAAGACCAAGTTAGGTTCAAAGTTTGTAGGTCTTTGCATTTATCAGGTAGAAATATGCTGCATTTCACTAGTTCATAAAATGTCCTCTTATAAAAAAAACATTAATCTTTGTTCTTCTAAATCTTGATTTCTCAAATGAAAGAAATGAATGATGGCACTGAATCAAGAAATTGTTGGAAGGTATTTTTTGCTTTGTCTTTTCAGGACCACCAGGACTTTCACATACGTTTTCAATTTCTGTAAGGATGTGATTATCTTGTGGGCAAGTTTCACTCCTACAGCCTGTACTGAAGATCAGTCAGCATAGGGTACCCTTTTCACAGAGGGATCAAGACAAGTTCAGCATTCACTATATCTATTGTGTTACTACCACTGTTTTGTTCTATGATTGTCCACTTTGCTTTAAATTCCAATTTTGCAAATTTTCCATTTTTCCAAAGTAACTCCCAGTTATACTAATCTTAGCCTTTTTGCTCTGACAGACTAATACTGTACAGAAGCAAAAATAACACTTTTTAACCTTATCTGGTATTTTATTTTATTTTAATTTAATTTTATGTAATTTTATTTTTCCCTCATTGATTCTACATATGTACTGTATGGCAGGGGTGTCAAACTTGAGGCCTCTGGGCCAGATGCATCATGTGCTAGTCCTGCCCCCGCCCAGTTTAGCGAAGGGGAAAAAAAGTCCTGATATGTCACATGACGCCGCTGTGATGACATGGGTTTGACAACCCTGCTATATGGTCTACTTATCAAAACAAATTTCAGTCCTAGAATCTGTTACAAGAAAGAAAATTACATGCGTAAATAGCATAGGATTTTTCTTTGATTTTGAGGAATTCTTTTAAAGTTTAATATAGTCTAGTCCCGTGATGGCGAACCTATGGTACACGTGCCAGAAGTGGCACATAAGCCATTTCTGCTGGCACACGAGAGGTCATCAGGAAGAGCCCAACTGCGCATTCCAGCGTGCCCCCCCCACCAGCCAGCTGATTGTCAGGTATCTCCCGAGCATGCGCAGGGGTGCAGGGCGCACGTGGGGGTTGCATGCGTATGTGCAGAGGCACATGGCATGGGGGTCATGTGTGCATATGCATGCACAGGGGGGCGGGGGGCGCATGTGCATTGCATCATGAATGCAGGCACGCGAGTGTGTGCACACTTTTGGCATGTGACGTGGAAAAGGTTAGCCATCACTGGTCTAGTCTCTTTGGGCTGAAGATAGATAATAGAAGCTCCACTTCTTTTTTTTCCCTTGTAGGTAAGGTAGGCAATCATATATATACAAAATGCAGAATTTTGCACCTTCATCTGTGGAAATATTGGTGTGTGTCTGTGTTTGTGTAAGAGAGTGTATGAGTGTATATATATATAAACCGTATAAATGCTTGCTATTAAAACTTAAATGATTTATTTATGTTTATACATGCAATTTTAAATGTTGCCACTTATTATTCATAGAATATTCACATTTCTTCTGTGTAAATAAAATAAAATCCAACTACATGGATTATTCCAATATTTCATCTCCCAGAAAAGCACAGGTAGGCAGCTAGCAAGATATGCAGCCAGTTAGCTCTTTTAAGAAGAATGTCAGCAACACTTTTATGTTGAGTCCAGAGGCAATGATATTCATTTATACTCTGTGTAATTCACCCACCATCTTTTCTTAGCCTCTGGGTGCCATAATCCTGATATAAATTTGGTTTCTAACTGGAGGTATATTATGGGAGCTTGGGACACATACAACTTTCTTCAACATATATCAAACATAAAACGGTTCCAGATCCTCTTAACAAGACAAAACTTTAATGGAGCTATTTTATTCTCCTTTTTCTTAAATTAAAAAGTGTTTTATTCCTGGCTATGTATCTTCATAGAAAACCTCTGGGGGAAAATCCAATATTGGATTTGGGATTGGATGTATGTTCAGGCAATGCATTTGCCTCTCTTCTTCCCGTTCCTTCCTATTGGAAGCTCACCATCCCTCTGGATTTGGAGGGGTTTGGAAATGTAGAAGATGTACCTCTTTCTTGTTTAAAAAAAACCCATCTTATTAGTAGAAGGTTTTTTTTTATTAGATTCTACCTGTCGTAGTATTGTAATGGTGTTTCCTGGAAATGATTATACATTCTATTAAAATGATGGATAAAGCTGCAAACTACCATATGTGAGAGTCACAAAGAAAAGTTTGTTAGCATATAGATAAGATTAAGAAAATAACTTATATATCTGCAACTATCATTTTATTAAACATGAATCCAATTAGGCAATATATACTAGAAAAGCTTAGTTATATTTTTCATTCCAACAATAACAATATATTACCCAATGTAATTATTGAGAATTACTATTTTAATATTGATTAGAACAAAAATAGTAGTGGTATACTCATCTCTCAGAATCAGTAGCATAAAAATGTGTGTCTCAAGATCTATAGAAATAATGCAATTAGGAAGGAAAGTAAGGATGTGAAATTAGGTTTTGAGTCAGAAGAGTTTAGGATCAATGGATTAAAAAATTGCTTGCATGGAGTTCTAAAAAGTAATTCTAAAAAAGTTATCAGTTCTCTGTTGCAAAACTTTAGTTTAAAGAGAATTTCTATGGTCTTCTGTGAAGCAGTACATGGTATGAAAAACCTGTGAGCAAAAGATCATTTTCCTTTAAACGTAATGTACCAATAAACATTCCCAGTGGTTCTGTTGCAAATAATGGCAAATGTTGATAAGCTTCTTCAACCGATGTCAGCCAATTATTTTTATTAAACATTTGTCCAAAAAGACATCTGTCTAAATATTTATTTGGTGTTCTCATTATCCATATTGCTTCAGTCAACCATTGTTTATCAAAACAGAATGCAAATAAACATTTATAACAATTAATTAAAGTTATCTCTTGAATTGTTATAGATTTTTTTAGAATTTGTGTTGTGAATTGTTTAATTTCTGAATCTTTAATGTATTTTTTCAGACATTAATGAGTCACAAATTAAAGAACTGATGATGCTTTTATATTTCCCTGTCAATTTTAAATTGAGAATATAATTCCTTATAAAATTCTGCAAATTCTTCTATTCTTTCCAATCTTGTATAATAATTTATCTGTTGCTGTTAACATCCTTCTGCCTCTCTTTGTTCTGATTTGCTATGCAAATAAACCAGAAAAATAAAAATAATCCTGGTATATTTGCATACTTAAAATAATTTTATAACATTTTATTTTCTTTTTGAGTTCTGTTATTTCTACTAAAGCCAATAATTATTTGAGTTTATTTAGCTCCTTCAGTCCTTACTGCCTTGGGTTGGTTTGTGGATCTGTTTTGGTTCCTCTAATTTTTTTTTACAATTGTGATTTCTATCTATTATATAGAATGCAGAAAGAAACCCTTTCTTTTGCTTTGCTGTGTTTTATGTGCAGTTTTATGTGCAGTCCTTACATGAGAAGAATAATTATTTGGAAACTGACAAATATATATTCGCATGGTTTTCTGAAAAACTGGAAAATCTATATATTTGTTAAAATTGTGAATAAAATTGTATGTTCTTTAGCTCACCCTATGATCCTCCACAAGATCAAGAAAACATGATCAACTTCCTTGGAATTGTTGATTAGGCATTTCTATTTTTTTTACTCCTATTATTTAAAAAAAAGATTTTTGAAGCACCCTAAGATCAACAGTGATACTCACTGAGAACCAAGTAAATCCAATATACCGGTATTATAATTTAGTATATAGACTTAAAATTATATGTACTATTTCCAGCTTTAAACTGGTAATAATTCCTTGGGCTTTTATGTAGCTACAAAGATTAGGATAGTAATTTAAGCAGCTTGCTGTCCATGAGCATGCTGTGAAATATATTCAGTGACACCAGCAAAGCCTCTGGGAAGCTTTACATCCAGGAAAGAGACATAAACAATTTTCAAATGGGCACTATGGATTACAGACTGAATGTCTTACCAAACATAAAGATTTGCTTGGCAGTATGGACAAAAGGGTCTATAAAAATTATAGTTCTATTGCAAAGCCTTGAATTAAATATTGCTAGTATTTGAGAAGTTGAGTATTTAATTTGAATCTAGTCTGCCAACTTTAAATAGTTTAAATCTTTGTAAAATGTGCTATTCCCATGTTCTGATTATTTCATTCAGAGTTAAGCCTAATGGTCTGGTCTGTGCCTGTAAATTTCAAGAATTTAGCAAAAAAAATTCAAACTCTTAGGATATCACAGTCACACTTACTTACATTGGTAGATGACAGGCAATCAAATAAGCACAATAAACATTTTAAAAATCTGAAAACTTGTTCGTACTACCAGTAGAAAACTACTTACATTACTAGTAATGTTGAAAGATATCTAAGAAAACCCAGTATCAGAGACATTTTTGTATACATAATCCTCAATCTAAAGTTAAAAGGATTTGTCAAACCAAACCTAACTAGTTTCAGTCTCATATCTGCTATCTCTAGTGGCTAATACCATCCCAGTCAGAGACAGATCTAAATGTGATTACTCTCAGAATACTTGTCTATCCCAATCTTGCTGTTTTATGATCGGTTTACTAGACCATGTCATCTGGGGTTTTATGTTCCTTCTGAATAATGTACCTTTTGGAATAAAAACATAAGTGTTCTTAATGTTCACATAGCAGTTCTAATCCACCCTGCATTCTGTTAAAGTTGTAGGTTCACAGATTAATTAGGTGTTATACAAAGCTGTTACTTTATATTATTGTAAGGCCATTAGGTAGTTTTAGGACATGGTGGTATTATAATAAAGTATTTGTGTTTCCATGTGCAGTATGCTTTTATTGGGTATAATTCTGTCAACTTCCTTAGCCCCCAACTCAATTTTTTTCTTTCTGGTACATATCATAGGCAAATTGTGATTTAGTGCCATTTAATAATTAACATAATTCCATTGCCATTTCTGGGAGAGGAACTGCATTTAATGGTTAAAGAAAAATAGTCTTTTTAAAATAGCAATAGCACTTAGACTTATACACTGCTTCACAGTGCCTTGCAGCCTTCTCTAAGAGGTTTATAAGAGTCAGTATATTTCCCCCAACAGTCTGGGTCCTCATTTTACCAACCTTGGAAGAGTGGAAGACTGAGTCAGCTTTGAACCAGAGAGAAATAGCCTGCAATACTGCATCCTAAGCCCTGTGCCACCATAGCTCATATATTTGTAAATACAAAATATGTATTTATTTACTGTATTTAAAATATTTCTATGGCCACCTATCTCAGAGTTCAAGCCTGGTTGGTTCATACCAACAATAAAAAAGTAAAACTGTAAAGTCATAAAACTCTCCATAGTGCAAATCAAAAATTTAAAATTTGACACCTCAGTCATCTGCTGTGATGACCCAGGGGGGGATACAAAAGCAACAAAGTCACAAAAACAGGTGAAGTCCCTTTAATTCCTTCAGCTTGGCTTCAAAGGTCAAATTATCATTGACTGGAGAAAAAACTCCCCCACAAAAAGTTGTGAAAAGGAAGAACTTCTGTTCAAACTCAAAATACATATAAATTATAAATATAAAAAAACAACACAAACCACACTGAAGTAATTAATGAGACAAGGCAGGTTAAGGGCTTGAAGATGTCCACACATATTGAAATACACACACTGGGAAAGACACCAGAACTCAGGTAAGAACTGACAAGACTAGAAATATTTCCATGCTTTGCTTCCAGCACTGTCCCATGCTCAGTTTGTCCTTTTAAACAGTCCTCACAGCTGCAGCCCATGAAGGGGATCAAGGCTCTTTCCTCCCCTCGAAGACCACACCATTCACATTTGTCTCTTATCCGCTCCTCCCTGCATGTCCTAGAATGAAGAGAGGATGGGCCTGGGTCTTCCTCTGAATGCCCAGCCAGCTTGTGCCCTTCCCCAGTTTCCTCCACAACCTCCAGAGCCACACTCCCACTCCCTATCAGCTGTTTCTCCTCTCCCTTGAAGTCAGATTCTAACGGGCATGACATCTGCTTAGAATGCCTCAACAACCATGCCCAGGCTTGCATCACATTGCCCCCTTTATAAGCAGTCCTTGACTTACAATAGTTCATTTAGTAACTGTCTGAAGCTACAACGGCACTGAAAAAAGTGACATGACCATTCTTCATACATGTGACTATTGCAGCATCCCCATGGCCAGGCGATTAAAATTTGGATGCTTGGCAACTAGTTCATATTTGTTATGGTTGCTGTGTCCCAGGATCATGTGAGCACCTTTTGTGACCTTCTGATAAGCAAAGTCAATGGGGAAGCTGGATTCATTTAACAACCATGTTACTAACTTAACAACTGCACTGATTCACTTAACAACTGTGGCAAGAAAGATTGTAAAATGGGACAAATTTTACTTAATAAATGTCTCATTTATCAATCTAAATTTTGGGTTCAATTGTAATTGCAAGTCAAAGACTATCTGCACCTAAAAAATGAATGAGGGTCTTCAGAGACCAACTTCCCAGACCCAACTAGGTGGCAATATTTCAAGGAAGGGATCTGGACTGTGCCTATCCTATCTTACCTTCATATCAGAAGCTTCCAGGTTGAAAGGACTAGCCGGTGATATCACTGTTGGCCAGGGGATACCCGGTTGGGGGTTCCTTTCATGCCTCCGTTAATATGCCCAGCAAAGTGGTATCTGTCTATGTACTTGCGATTACATATGTTTGAGCTGCTAGGTTGGCAGGAGTTGGAGTCAATGACAGTAGCATCTGGTCTCAAATGCGGGCATGCTGATTGTCAACTCAGCATCCTTACCACCTGAAGTACCACACTCCTCCCCTATCCTATCTAATCTGGTGGAACAGGCAGATAATGTCAGGATGGGTAGTCCCACAAATAAACTGGCCTGTGGCTATAGGACTTTAAAGGTGTTAATCAGCACTTTTAATTGCTCCTAGATGGAAACTGAGAGCCAATGCAGCTCATGCAACAGGGATGCAATGTAGGTGAACCTACGGTCGCTCAGTACAATGTATTGTATGTCACTGAATTCTTGAGCAGTTTCAGCTTCCAGATGGGCTTCAAGGGAAGCTCCTTGTACAGAACTGTGCATTAAAATATTACAGAATTCAAGCAGAATAAAACAGAAGTGGGCCTCTCTGTAGTCTATTGCTGGGAAGGTAGTGGGCTTTCCTGTGAAGTTGATTGACTACTGTGAGAACAGTAAAAACATATGATGAACAGTTGCAGGAGTTTGGAATGTCTATTTTAATGAAGAAGGACTAGGGGTGACATGATACCAATGTTCCAATATCTAAGAAGCTGCCACAGAGAAGAGGGGTTCAACCTAATCAAGGAGAAATTTCCTGACAGAACAATTAATATCCTGACAGTTAGAACAATTAATCAGTGGAACACATTGCCTCCAGAGCTTACGGGTGCTCCAACATTGGAGGTTTTTAAGAAGAGAGTAGACAATTATTTGTCGGAAATGGTATAAGGTTTCCTGCTTGAGCAGAGGCTGATGGAGAACCTATACATTTGGTTGATGCTGATGGTATCTCTTTCATATTCATCGCTATTCAGGGGAATTTATGTTTCTCCTAGTCATAAATATCCAACTGCATATGAAGAAAATGTTCACATTTTTCTCTTACTTGCCCATTCTTGGGTTTTTTAATGGATTGTGTTATTCCTATGGAACCTCTGTAAAGTGCTTGGGAAATTATAGGGATTACTCTACCAGACTCTGTGGTTTCTTCACCAAACCCCAAAAACTTTAACCTTAGACTATCTACTATTGACCTCACCCCTTTCCTAAGAGGTCTGAAGGGGGTGTGCATAAGTGCACCAATTTGCCTACTGTCCCTGTCCTATTGTTTCTTTTATTTTTCTTATATGTATCCATATATTCATAACTATGTTTTTACTTATACCTATTATCTTGTAAGCAATTGACAAACCATATAAATAAATAAATAAATAAATAAATAAATAAATAAATAAATAAATAAATAAATAAATGTAAGATGAGAATAATTAATAAAAATACTTGCTCTTTCTATTTTGTGCCTTGTGAAGCGAATCAATACATCTACGTATAAACTGAGCAAATTAGTTTTACTTTTTCTTCTTATTCAGTTGTGTCTAACTATGACAAGATGAATATAATTGTGTCAGGGTTATCCATTAACAATTGCATCTTTTTCTTGTGACCTCATACAAACTCATGGGACTTGCCCTTAAGAAATTGAGTCTGAGAATGAAGATTTAATGTGAGGTTTCAAAGTAGTGCTAGAAAGCTAAAAATACAAAACCTGTCACTGTCAGATGATTTTAAAGATCTGGAAACATTTGACAATATTACTTAAAGAAAAGTGGGGAATGTTTTCCTTTATTCTCCTTTACAAATTGCCTGAAAATAGGATGGATGACAGAATCCAAGATGGCCACTTTCTATGTCACCTGTCACTTTCTAAAACAGGGCTGACAAACTTGCAACCCTCAGGCCAGATACATCACACACTGGCCATGCCCCTGCCTTGTTTAGTGAAGGAGGAAAAAGTCCCAATATGTCACATGACACCATCTTGATGACACGAGTTTCACACTCCTGTTCTAAAACAATAAATAAGGAAGGCATTACAAAAAGATGAGAGTCATATATCAATTTTTCTATCTATGCTCCCCTCCTTACTTATTCTAAGACTATATCAAGAATCTGATTTTTGTATTGATCCAGGTCAGTGCATACATGTGCATCCCTGTTTTGTTTTTCTTTTCTTTAGAAATTCAGTCTCCTTGTACTGATATTGCTATGTATTTTATATGTCATTTAGGTGGCATATTCAATAAACAATTTCTTAAACTTTAATATGGGTTAGAAGAAAAACTGATTGGATTTATAGCATTTATCAGAAACCCCTCCTGAATAAAATAAATAAAATTACATTAAAAGGGTTTAAAAAGAGCTTTCATGGAAGTAGCGATTTTTATTGTTTTTGGTCTACTGAGCTTCTAGTTGGAATTTTGTTGTAGACTTCCAAGTGATATGGATGAAGTGTTATGTCTACTGCTCCCACCTTCCACATAATAAGAAAAGGTCTTTGATTAAAAAGTAATTAAACTGCTATGCATATTCAGTGAACTGATAATTCTTGAGGCAATTCTTGCCTAGGGTTGGCTTCAGTTTGGGGGTTGTCAACTTTTCTGACAATTTATACTTCTGGCTTTTGCTGAAGTAAGATGGTGACCACTGAGCATGTGAGAACACCTATTACTAAATGAAGTTACAAGAGCTATTTTAATAACCATTAAGTTAGGTTAGGTCTTTATAATACTTTATAAAGTAATATAAAACATTATTTGTGTGGTAATTGATGCTAATACAGTTATTAAAATGACCATTCTCAATTTTCAGCAAGACAAAATAGTTGAAGACCTCTTCACACACTGATTCCCTGATTTCTAGCTCTCTTTTTCTAAGCAATATTCTTGCAGTTTTATTCTTGCAGTTTGACTAAATGAGAGTTAGTGTTGGCATGGTTGGATGTTTGTCAGTGATCTTAGTGACAACCCTATTCTGTGCAATACTTTGCCCTGAGGAGGCATCATGCTACAACTCTGGCTCATTTATGTTCTTTAGTTCCAACTTTCACATAGTTTCAAGCTGCACTGGTATGCAATTTATCAAATACTTTGCAGCCTGAACTAAGATGAAATTGTGACATCAAAGCCTCTTTGGTCTAGTGGTTAAAGTATCTGGACAGAAAGTAGGAGACTCTGAGTTCAAGTCCCACCTTAGACATGAATGTAAGCTGGCTGACTTTGAGCCAGTCACTCTCTCATAGCCCAATTCACTTCATAGGATTGTTGTTGTGTAGAAACTAGGAGGAAGAAAATGTGTTCAATATGTTTGCCTTGGGTTATTTGTAAAGATAATAAAAGTAGGATACAAAGAAACAAACAAAACACTCCTCCAAAATTGTAAAAGAGGAAGTATGCTAGTTGCATACCAAGCCTCACAACTGGCCAAATAAAATAGGTAGAAAGTTTAATTCCAGCTGCCCATTTATCTGTTATTTTGTCCAAGCGAGGTCACTGCCAGAAATCAACCATCAAGCCATGGTGTCTGCAGATAGATCAGTAGCACTGGAAGCTGCTCTATTAGATATGGCAACAAGTTGATGGCACAGAAAACTGCATGCCAAGCTGCCCACTTGCTAAGTTTTATATCTGCTTAAGGAATCAAGGAACAAGTCCTTACAAGGGGAAGAGCAAGCATTCAAACCAGGTAATCCATAAATAATGAAAATGATTTTAATTATTCATTATTTTTCATTATTCATTGATTTTCATTATTTTTACATTTTGTCAAGTTTTCAGTTCCTGGTGCTAGCTACTGTGCATATTTAGCAATAGACTTATGTATCACTTCACAGTGCTTTACAACCCTGTCTAAGCGGCTTACAGAGTCAGCATTTTGCCCTCAACAATCTGGCTCTTCAATTTAGGATTGTAGCAGTGGCTTTTTTTTTTTTTTTTAGCAGAGAGGAAGAGTAGCTACTGTGATATTTACCAATGGTTGGACCTACCCATGTTATTGGCTGTGATGTATATTTCCTGCAATAGATTTTCTTTTTATTTCTGGTTAGATCTGAGTCCAAACTAATTGTAGTGAAGTATCTTCTTGTGTCATTACCTCCTGATAAGGAAACAACAAGGATATCAAAAACAGGGAGGAAGTTTTTATTTGAGAGTGTGGGACCACTGCAAATGCAATGTAGAATTTTCAGGAATAATTTGCCCCCATAAACAGGCAGTATTACAGCATTTGTGGACAACTGAGCATACTCTGTTATTGAGTCATCTGTCAGGTTGTCCCACTCCCATGAATATGATTTGTTGAGGACTGTCCCATTAGGATTTTTTCTTCTTTCTTTATTTTATTCAATTCTACAAATTTTGACTCTACCATACCAGATGAGAAAGTTACAAAGAAAGCCTATATAATTTGCAGTTTCCTAACACTGCTTGTTGTGGGCCACTGTAGTTTGGTTGTCTACTACTCTTCTTCCTGAGAACAGAAGTATAATTAGCTGTGGCAAAAAGTGAAGTGCAAATTAAATAGGTTTTATTCATATGCTTATGTTTTATCTTAACAATCCATATAGCATTTATCTTAAAATAAACTATTTTTAACATGCTACTTAATAAAGGTTCATAGTAAGGGCTTTTGAATTTTTCACCCTCACAGAACATTTTTTAAAAATGTGTATCCCATCTTTAATAGTTTCACAAATAACTCAAGGTGGTGAACATATTCAACACAGAATTCTCCTATTTTCCCCATAATAACAATCCTGGGAGGTAAGCTGGACTGACAGTGACTGGCCCAAGGTCACCCAATCAACTTTCATGGCCATGGGCAGAGGTGGTATTCAGCAGGTTCTGACCAGTTCTGGAGAACCAGTAGTGGAAATTTTGAGTAGATCGGAGAACCAGCAAATACCACTTCTGACTGGAGATGTTACAGTATCCTTCCCCTGCCATGCCTACCAAGCCACTCCCACAAAAAACGATAATAAAAACATTTGAATCCCACCACTGCTAAGGTGGGACTAAAACATATGACAAGTTTACAGATCATACCAATCACCTCCTATATATCAAGCAATCATGATGATGGACATTTAAATAAAAAAAAATTTCTGGGAAATTCTGAGCAAATCACAACTCCCCTTGTGCAAAGACATCAATGGCTGTCCATTTTACATGTATAAGATCATGTAACTACATGACTACTAAACATCTATTAAATCTTTAGCAACATCTTAATTCCTAGTTGTCACAAAGAGTTATTAACTGATATCTGGATTGTATCACTTCGGAAGGCAGGAAGTATCCTACAATTGAATGCTCCTTTAGGAAAAAAATACTTTGCACAGCAAACATAGTGTGAGGGAGAAAAGTTATAGCCTATCCTTCCATATGTAAAAACCTTTAGGCAGAAACATTATATCATATGCATTTCCATCACAGTACAAACTGTGAATTTTAGTATCTTATTAAAGGAGCTTCCAGTATCCCAATCTTTGTCTATACATAGCATATACAACTAACATTGTCCATGGTTTCTTGCTGACAGATTATTATATAGAGTTTGGACTGTATCCCAGGTTGCAGGGTTTGCCAATATGCACACATAAAATATTTCAGGGATGGAATGACATCATATGACAATAGAAGGCACCCCAGCTCTAAGAGCTCTTTTGGATTCACAGCTAAAGAAGATTCACAGGCACTTTTTGTTTTAATGAGTGACATGCTGTTTGGGAATATTAGTTGAAGTCTGAAACTGAGCATCATCTGTATTTATAGATGTTCTTTGACAAAATTCTGGTTTGATGGTTTATTAACTTAAAGTTTCTATAGCCTAAATTAGATATAAGAAAATGACAAAGGATGTGAAATCGAGGCATCATTGCTGCTTGATAGTTTAAACATTAAAAAAAAAGTTCAGAGAAGAACAACTAATATGATCAAAGATCTGGAGACTAAAACATATGAAGAATGGCTGCAGGATTTGGGTTTGACTAGTCTAAAGAAAAGAAGAATTAGGGGTGACATGATAGTAGTATTCCAGTATTTGAGGGGCTGCCACAAAGGAGAGGGGGTCAGATTATTCTACAAAGCACCAGAGGGCAGGACAAGAAACAATGGTTGGAAACTAATCAAAGAGAGAAGCAACCTGGAATTAAAAAGAAACTTCCCAACAGTGAAGACAATTAACCAGTGGAAAATTGTGGATGCTCCATCACTTGAGGTTTTTAGGAAGAGACTAGCTAGTCACTTATCTGAAATAGTATAGGTTCTCCTGCAGGGAGCTAGACTAGAAGACCTCCAAGGTCCCTTCCAACTCTATTCAATTGTAAAATATTTTTAAAATTATATTGAAAGGCTCTCTTTCATCATGCTCTCTCTTTTTTCTTGTCAGCTAATTTGTTTATTATTCCAATAAGATATTTGTTACAAATTCAAAATGAAATCTAAGATTCATTATGGATTTATCAATGGAAGGAAATTACATCCAATATGAGTTTATGCAATTAGTTATCTCTTTGCTTTCTTATCCTTTGCATTCACCTGTGGGATTTCCAGATTTGCTTTGGAAGTTGTCTGAATCATCCAGAGCCGATATGAGTAGGGATTGCTAAAGAGAGACAGCAAGAGTTTTCTGTATCCTGTACAGATGGATTTGTAAGCTGTACAGATGCAGAAAGATAAACTCAACAAAACATCCATAACAAAGTATTTTTATTGGTTCATCAGGTATCCTCATAACTCACATTTGTGATGAAGTTCTTCTTTAATGACCAATCCTTTGCATATCTGTGCTGTAGGTAAAAAGATGATTTATCTTCTATCTCTTTTCCCCCATGTTGTAGTGATAGAAGTGGAAGAGTTATCACAAGTCCATGAGTTCAGCCAAGATTAAGGAAAACCTCCCCCAACTCCTCGACGGTCAATTTAGTGACCAATCAGGATTACAGATGTGGTCACGTGATATGGACTACATTTCCCAGGATACCTAAACTACATTTACCATGATGCATTCCCTTAAGGGGACAGTTCACAACTGTGACCTAACTATCCAATTCCCATACACTGGCTGGATAGCACAAAGAGCATTTATATTGTGTTGGTGGACAATCATAATGGGATATAATCCACATTTTACAGTCCTACATATTATTAATTCTGATGAAGCCAACTAACGAAGTGTAATTTTATATTTCACATGCAAAAACAATTTAGGAATCTCTATATTCTTAAAAATATAGAGATAACTAGATTAAGAATGCTTAATTGATTCAGCTATATCTGGTTGGTGTTGACCAAGGATTTATAATCTGAATGTATTTTCCCTTTCTTTGTGTAACTCACATATAGACTTGTTTTCTTTGGCTGTCAGAGAATGCTTTTTAGAAGAGGAAAGTAATAAATAAATGCTTAGTGATTCTTTCACTGCCTTTTTTCCAGATGTGAAGATTCTTATGTCCTTGTGGGTGCTAGGCAGGATCCAAAGGTTTATGGTCACTGTCAGAGCCATTCAGCAGTGATACATTGCTTCCCTGAGCCATTATCTGTCCTGTTGATCTGATTGCCTTTATTGATGTCTTTGTGCTGGGACTGATTACACACTGATAGCAAGTTACTGCAGGGCATCAATAAGTCTTGATACTCATGTTTGTATCCAACATATGAACAGGTTTCTCCTAACTGTAGGCCTTCATGTCTACCAATACAAATTATGCATCCTTCTGAATAGAAAGAAAAGGAGTTCATGAAACAAATGTTGGAGAAATATTTGAAGCACTTTTCTTGCAAATGTTTGCTACTCTTATCTAAATAGCTGAATTTTATCCTTCCTCATTGCCAATGGAAGGGCAGTTTCCAGGCCACCAAGACAGAGAATTTGCCCTATAATTTCCAATACAGTGTTAAGGATCAATATTGTTGAACCACACTTTTTAGTATCTTAAAATTATAATTTCCAAAAATCAGCAGTTTGATATCCCAGGTTTAACAACCCAATTCCATAGGAAGATAAGGGCACTGTGCATCCAGGGGCTAAAGCCATTTTTTGCTACCTCATAGTTGTCACTATGAGTGTTTCAAGTAATTATTTCCCCCAATGTGTACCTTTAGATATGCTTAAATTACACCTTTATATTGAATATGTTCTCTGCTTCATCCTCCTTGAAACAGTTAAGGTCAAATCATCTTTACCAGTTGTGGCATTCAAAATTTTTTACTACCAGTTCTGTGGGTGTGGCTTGGTTGGTGTGGTGTGGCTTGGTGGGTGTGGCAGGGGAAGGATACTATAAGATCTCCATTCCCTCCCCACCCCACTAACCTGCTTTCCAGCTCCGTTCTCTTTTGCAGGGCAACAAAAGAAGACCCAGCCAATCAACTGGAACTCGGGAGGCAGAAAATAGATGGGGGTGGGGCCAGTCAGAGGTGGTATTTGCCAGTTCTCAGAACTACTCCAAATTTCCACTACCAGTTCTGCAGAACTGGTCAGAACCTGCTGAATACCGCCTCTGATCTTTATGGAATTATGTGCAGTGATGCAATCCTGTAAGAAAATATAGGGTGCATACTCGGCTTGTCTGATAAGAATGTACAGGTGGTCTTTGACTTATGACCACAACTGAGCACAACAAATTTATGTTGCTAAGTGAGACAGTTAAGTGAATTTTGCCCCATTTTATGACCTTTCTTGCCACAGTTGTTAAGTGAATCATTGCAGTTGTTAAGCTAGTAACACTGTTGTTAAATGAAACTGGCTTCCCCATTGACTTTGCTTGTCAGAAGGTCGCAAAAGGGGATCACAGAACCCTGGGACACTGCAGCCATCATAAATATGAAACAGTTGTCAAGCATCCAAATTCTGATCATGTGACCATGGGGAGGCTGCAATGGTCATAAGTGTGAAAAATGGACATAAGTCATTTTTTTCGGTGCCATTGTAACTTTGAACAATCACTAAACAAACTGTAAGTCGAGAACTACCTCTACAGGGAAATCTCTTCAGTATCTATACTATTAGAAAACAGTATAGCAGTTATTCCTGAGGCCTTATTATATAAAGAGGTAAAAAAGATTATTAAAATGCATTAGTGCTTGATCTATTCTGGGCTCAGCTTTCAACAATCCTCAGCTCTTGGTCTCAGTTGCTTGTGAAATGAAATACATTTATGAGTTTGCCCTTTTCTGAATATTTGGAATGGGTCAATCACTATAAAATAGTCTGTCAAGATCCAGAGAATTTGATGCAGTCCTATCTATATCTTATCCTTGAGTTTAGTGGGTTTATTTTAAAGTAAGTGGGTGTAGGCCATCTTAACACTCTTTTACCACTATAGATGTTCCCTGTATGGGCAATTCATTTGGAACAATTAAACATCCGGTACATTTATATGTGATTGGCAGATCATCTTACATTAGTAATATTAATTGTAAAGTTATCTGTGTCTCTTTTTAAAAAAAACAGATGTCAACCCTTTCTCTGTCCATTTCAGCATTATGATATATTAAAAAGGGCAGATTAATTTCTTCTACCATTCTGCTTCCTTGCCATCATGTGGCCCACAGCACCTTTGTAGAGCATGTGAGAGGGTATTTTGGCAAGGAAAATTGTACAGTGTGAAGGGTTAAAATATCACATTCTCTGATACCACAATCAATTTGAACCTCTTGCATTTTCTTTTCTTTTTTTTTTAAATAAATATCCCCTAGCCAGTTAACAAAATGTGCAATTGTTCCGTCCGGAAAAACACGAGGTAGACCGGGTTCCAACAGCAATGTCTTTATTTCAACTATATACAGCAACGGAACAGTTTGGCTCAAGCCGCGGCAGCCTTTATATACAGCTTGCCTGCCGGCTTGTAGCCAATGGCAGTTACTTAGTCTTTTTCTAGTTGGGTCGTATCTTTAGCCGAAATCAGGACATCATCAAAATATGGTACGACTCCTTTTATTCCATTTAATAGGTGTTCCATGAGGCTTTGGAAAACGCCTGGGGCCACACTCACTCCAAACTGGAGTCTGTTACACTTGAATGCCCGTTTGTGAGTCACTATTGTCTGTGCCTCGGCTCTTAAGGGGTCTACTGGAAGCTGTTGGTAAGCTTGTGCTAGATCTAGTTTAGAAAATTTTTTTCCTCCCCCAAGTGAGTGTAGCAAATGTACGACTGGCACCGGGTATGCGCTTTGTTGCAGCACATGGTTCAGGGTAGCCTTGTAGTCTCCGCAGATGCATACCGACCCATCAGGTTTAACCGGTATTACTATTGGCGTCTCCCATTTAGCATGGTCAACATGTTCCAAAACCCCTTGGTCAATTAATTTGTTCAATTGTTCCTCTATTTTTGCCTTTAATGCAAAGGGAACTCGTCTGGCCTTTAATCTTCTAGGGGCCACCTGGGGGTCTAAGCTAAAGGAAATTGGGGTCCCCTGATACCTGCCTAGGGAGCCATTGAAAACGTCCTGGAACTCGTGGATCAGGTTTTCTTCCCAGTCGGTTGCGGCCAATGGTGCGAACCATTCGATGCCCAGGAGGCTGGGTCAGTCTCTGTCAACTATTGTTAGAGGCAGGACTTCAACGTGCTGCTTGTAGGCAACTTGGAAATATCCTAGAACTACCACAGGGATTCGATTCCCTTGGTAGTCCTTTAGAATTAATTTTAGTTTCTGGAGTTCTTTTAATTTGATATTTGGGACCAGTCGTCTGATTGTGTCCCAAAACACCATTGACAGGAAAGATCCTGAATCGACTTCCATCTCACAGGGACCTCCTTCAATTTTTACGATGATTTTGACTTTTCGCCCACTTTCCGTCTGAGCGCTTCCCATAGTGACAGTTTGATGGGTCTTTTCTCGGTTACTGGCTCGTTTGTTGCGCTCCCACTTTCTCTCGGCTTGCTTCAATTCAGTTTGTGGTGGAGAGTTACTGTGTCTGTTAGGGCTGTTATTTTTGCGATTCCTACAGATTTTCTCGATGTGTCCCCTCTTTTTGCAAGCTTGGCAGATGGCATCAAGGAATCTGCAATCAGCTTGAGGGTGGTTTCCTCCACAGCCGGCGCATTCCCGCCAGTTTCTTTTTTCATGCCTTTTTTTTGTTGGCGTACAGGCGGTGGACCTTATCGTCATCATCTTCTGATTCTGATGATTCATCAAAATCTTCGTGATGTGTGGTGGCGGGAACTTGCTTCTTTCCTCTGGCTAGGATTGTTTCATTGTTATTCGCGTTCATTTGCTTCATCGTGGCTGCTGACTTTTTCGCGGCTTCTGCAGCTGTGGCTTCTGTGATTGCTTCAGCCACTGTTATATTGGGTTTATTTAGCAATTTACTTTGTAAATTAGAGTCTTTTAGGCCTAGGACCACTCAATCTCGCATGGCTTCATCTAAGTTCAGGAACTCACATGCTCCCCCCAGTTGTCGGAGGGCTGCCACAAAGTCAGCGATGGTCTTGCCTTCTTTTTGGTCCCTTCAGTGGAACTCGTGCCGTTTGATGAGATTTGACACCACTGGTGCATAGTGGGCCTTTAGCATTCGCTGGAGTTCAGGCCCGGTCGTTTGTTTTATGTCTCTGGGTTTCGCCAATGCTTTGGCCATCTTGAACACAGTTGGTCCACAATGTGTTAGGAAAACAGCCCTCTTACGCTGGTCTGAGATCTCTTCCATCTCGTTGCTTTCTAAATACATTTGAAAATGGTCTACGTAGGATTCCCAATCCTCTTCATTGGGATTGAAGGGTGCGGGTGGTGCATTATTTCCGGCCATCGCTTCTAGCCTGGATTTCAATTCGCCGCATGCACAGTCTTACATTTTAGGACGATCACACCTTCATCGCCAGTGTTCCATCTGGAAAAACGCGAGGTAGACTGGGTTCCAACAGCAATGTCTTTATTTCAACTATATACAGCAACGGAACAGTTTGGCTCAAGCCGCGGCAGCCTTTATATACGGCTTGCCTGCCAGCTTGTAGCCAATGGCAGTTACTTGATTTTGCCGCCTTTCGGCGGTTCTCCTGGATTGGTTCTTAGTGAACCAATCCCATGCAGGCATTTCTGGCCAATCACATTTGAGACATTTGGAGTATACTATTTTATACAGAACAGTAATTTTCTCTGGGTTGCAGGAATCTGGATGCTAAATTGAGAGGATGGTGAAGAGAAAGAGATAAATATAGGGTCTTTTTTCTTCCCTGGAGTTAACAGGAAGGGGGAGTAGACAAAATCTTTGAGAATCCTGTCTAAGCTCTGCTACCTGCCTATAGGAATGTGTGTTTTGCTTCTCTTCTGTCCATGAATATGAAGAAGATATTACAAAGATGCTTTCCATTGAAAGCTCTCTATTGCTTTCATCTAAAGAAAGCTAACATTTTTAATTATACGTGGGTGAGATGGATGGTGCAGAAATGTTATAATAAACAAACAAATAAACACTGTCCCTGAAATATCTCACAAACAAATACTGTCCCTGAAATATCTCACTTGTTCAGAGGAAAGGGAACATTTTTGGGGAAGTGTGGGATACTATTAAGGTATCAAACACTTGGGAAGCATTAGTTTTAAGGTATGGCAACTCTGATGTATTTCATTTAGCAAGAATAGCAAATATATCATTGCATATCACTCATATATATTTTCTATTGCATATCCCTCATTTATATTTATGAAATTAATTTCAACAGAGTAGGTTCTTTTCTTCACAATTTAAGTGTGATATTTTCAATAGTATTTTCCTTTTCTGTATTTCATTGCTTTGATTAGCAGATTTCTTGTATTCCTAATAATTTTGACTTATATTGGGCATACATAGTTTTTACATATTAGCTGGAAGCACATTAACTTAGTTATTGTGCTTTTGATTGTATGGTCTAAAAAAAATCTTAGCTTCTCTGCAATCAGGTTGGAAATTTGTTACCTGAGATTAGAGAAGTGACAGACAGACAGACAGTTGCTTCAGAGAAGTAACTGGAATTTAAATCACCAGAAAGCTCTGGCTTGTAACCTACTCCCCCCTGCAAACCTTACAATATCCCTTCCACTTTCCATTAATACTCTTGGAGTTCTGCCTCTAAGAACACTCTACTCATGGAGCTTTTAGTTGTTCATGGATCTGGTTAAGCAAGGCAGTAGGAGGGTCTGTTGTTCATCAGTTTTGACATCCAGTAGATGTCATTGCAGCAAAAGGGATTATCCATCAAAGAATTTTGGGAAGATTTGTCAAAGTGGGCAAGGAGTGGGGAACAGGAAACCCAAGTTGAAACATATGATTTTGAAAAAGTGTAAAGGATGCCTTTTCTAACACTGGGATTTCTCCAAAACATCAAAGTGGTAATTTCTCATAGTTAAGTTCATATTTTAAAAAATGTTTGTATTCACTTGGGGGAAGAGAAGAGAAAAATATTTGAAAATGTATAGATTTTAAAAGTGCTCTGTATAGAACAAAAAGAGCAAAGGGGAACTCTTCATCTATTATTACAAACTTGGACCTGTGTTTGACTGTTGTCATGGTTGGATCAAGGCCAGTAAACTGGAGCTGACCTCCAACAGGATTATCCCAATTTATCCCCAAGATTATCCGACTGAGGTTGCTGGTTCAGAAGACTGAGAATTAGATACATAATCCAAGTGACATCAGCAATTCCCAGAGAAGGTGTTCAGAGGCTACATGACATCAGATCTAAATTGTTTACACTGACTAGCCATACTCTACTGGTCAATATTCAGAGTTTTTAAAGATTGAGGATGCCTTCCAGATTTGGAGAATGTGAAGCTATTTTAATACACTACAAATGGAAAAGATGAATTATGTGGAGATGTTGTATTGGATCTTCTTTGTGGTGGCACCATAACCTTAGAATGTTCTTTTTCCCATGAAGAACAGGTGCTACAGGCTGATGGCTACTTTTTCTTTTGAGTTTTAACATCCAGAACTTCTCCGGTTCCTTTTGAACTTTAAACACCTGTTCTATGATTATTGTTATATATTTAAATTAAATTAGTCATTACTTTATTTGACTTACCTTGCTTATTTCATGGATTGTAACCAATCCTGAGATCAACTGGGTATTGGAGAAGTAATACATATTTCTATAAATATATTAATTAAAAATATTGATGAAGTCATGGACAACAAAAATGGGTTAAGATTATGAACTGAAGTAATGTATGTCGACCTCCAGGGAGAGGGAGAAAGAGAAAGTGAAGGTGTCACATGATACTGATAAAGTACTTCTTGACCATTTTAATTACTCTATCATTATCTAATATATCCTTGGTAAGAAGATGTATGACCTGTTTAATCGTAGTTTAAGCCCAGCATACCTTTTTACTAATGTAGCATTTGTTGCTCTGGCTCCCAGTGATCAACAGCATGGTTGCAGTAAAACATGTTAACAAGAAAGCAAAAGAAGAAAAGAACTTTGCTTTGCTTAATAAATCATAAACAAAGGGTATTCTAAGTTCAGAGCAAATGTGGTAGGGAGGGAAGAGTTAACTCATTTTATATCCTCTTTCTTATGTGTTGCATGCAATCATTTGAATCATTTTCCAACTGGTCTTTTTTGACAATAGAGGCTGCAGTAACTCTTTGTGCCTTTTCCTTGACTAGGAGCCTAAAAGGTCTAATTTTGAATCTGAAGCCAGGTATAGATGTGAGCTGATGTATTTAGCGGAAGCTATTTTCAAGGCTGTTTCAATGTCATCTGATTCAGCAAGTGTCTGGACTGGAAAATAGCTGTTAAAAAAAAAGATTTTGGAATTAAAAGGAAGAGGCACAGTAGCCAAGGAATAGAACTTCTGGTACTTCGTGAGGTAACAGAAAAAACATGCTTAAAAAACAACTGTGATCCAACTTACAAATCTGTGAAAGATCAGTTGGAAAGGAGAAAAGCATAAAATCAATAGAAATGAAATGAGTGCAAATTTGGTTTTGGTCCAATAACCACACATGTTGCTTAAATAAGATTTAAGAAAGGCTTGTGACAGTCTAAATAATGCACGCATCTTCATTTTTCTTTAGTCTACTTTTCTACAATCTCTGGCAAATAAGAATCTTATTTTTGTTATTTCTTTATTTCACAATGAATATATGAAATAATTAGTTTTATAATGAAAGTTATGAAAAATTATGGATTTTTTTTCAAAATAATACTGTGCTGAAAATGTGTTATGACTTCACATCATTTTACATCAGCACTGCATATGGTCACCAAACAGTTGTTAAATCCTTGCAGCTTTCTCCGGTCCTCCTATAGAAAATTGATGGACACCATCAAAGAGCCCAATTTTCTGATATACTAAAACTATAATACACTGTTGAAATGAATATAATACTAACTACCTTCCTTTCATTAAAACAATTGAAAATTCTGGCTATATTCATATGTGTAAAATGGTCTTTCTTGCTTTCTGGCATCACATTATCTATAGTAGCATTATCACGCTGTCTCCTCCCCATTCTTAAAAGTGATCCCTGGATGGCAAAAATTGCATTTCCTTAACAGATGGCAAGATACTAATCACAAAAAAGTTGATAACTATTCCACAATAGATGTGTTCTATTGAAAGTGTATTAATATGCATGTATAAAATACAGTTCCTAAGTTAAAACATGTCAGATTTTTCTTTTCTGTTCTAGTTATTAAACTACAAGAAAATAGAAATTATTTCATGAAACTAGGTACATTTTATAGATTGCACATGGCTTTTCCATCATTCCTATGTTATTGATAAAGATAATTTGTACTCCAGAAAAGCTCTTAACTACAGCATTCTGGCTATAATGATCAATAGTCTATCCCCCAAAACTTAAACATTTGCTGATAACTCTAATCCTGCCTTTTAACTAAAATGACTGTCCTAAGACCAGGGGATAAGTTTTCTGGAAGATCTTCTTCCAGTTTGCAAAGATTATTTGTAAGATTAAGTTGACCTCATGACCTCATCTTATACTCTTGGCTTAAAGAATTAAGCTTTTTCCTATAGAAGATGAGAAGAATTGGTAGCAGATCTGTCCTAGCTCACGATTGTTAAAAGATAGATGGCAGTGATATAATTGGAATCAATTTGAAATAGCCAAAAAAATTTAAAATGTCAATAAAATGCTTTAAAAAATATGTAGACATCACCTCTATGATGCATTTCCTATGCCTTTAATAGAGAGGATTGTAAGTTTTGTTTGTCAGGTTAGAATTATATTTTACAGGAAGACCAGCTAAATTGCCACTATTGCCAGATGTACAGCTAATTTATTGTGTTCACTGCTAGGATTTAATTGCCTTACATGTTTATATTATTATGGGCTCCAAGCCATGATTTCAATCCACATTAAGACAGTTGTCCTCTTTAAATACAGTTATATGCTTAAATTACAACAAAAAGTATAAATGTCATCTTTATCCCTACGTTCTGGAACTCATTTATGGACTGACGTCTATGCCAAATAAGGGGCTGCATTCTGGGAATCTAAACTAGAGATATTGATAAGATGGGATATGTGTATCAGGTGTTTTAAAATTAAATAGCTGCCCTGACAGCAGCTGTGGGAATTATTTTTACCACATGAAGTATTTCTATGTGAGGGGGGGCCTGGTTTGGGTATGGTCTGGCTTGCTGATCTGAGCCCAAAAGCCTCTTTACCTGTTGCATGAGGAAAATATGCTGGCAAGGAGCCCTTCTCTTATCAGCTACATGTATGGTTTTTGTTTTCATCACCTTCTCTGATTCTCTTTAATTTTTTTCCAGGGAAACTGGATTTGGTTCTCTGTTGCAATTGGCTTTTAGAGTCAGCTCCAGGTTTAAGGGAATCCTGGGCAAAGTTTTCTATTTCTCGCCACTTCTGCCCTTGATGAGACTGTGGGGTGTGACCTTTAAGATATGGGAGAAGCAGAAACAGCAGTGCTTCAAAGCCACATTCATATCCACATTATGTGGAATTTAATTTGTAGCAAATTGCTCAGGAAGAGAAACAGCAGTTGGCCTTGTTAAGAACATGGCAGCTACCCAGAGAAGTTAGATGTTGAGTAGGGATAGAATGCTGATTTATCCATCTATTTTATCTGAATGTTTTGTATTTTTATTTCTAGCTTTCAAATTTGCAGCAGCACTGTCTTAAAATGACACGATATTTATGTAAGTTAGTCCTTTGATACTTCACTGTTTGTGACACCATGAAACATTCATTCCTGCAAATGTTGTTAAATGAATAACACAGTAACCTGAACAAATAAGTTTATTTATTTATATTTATTTATTGAATTTATATTGCTGCCTATTGGCCCATGGCAACTTGAGGCAGTTTACACAATGTAAAACCATATTTAAAATAAAACAATTAAAGACTTATAAAAAGAATCCAATAAATTAATGAAGTATAATAGAGCAAAATCTGGAAAAAAATAAATAAAATCACCCCTCAACTCCCGCTCCCTGCCCTGATGACAGCAGATCACACCAGCCATTTAATGGGCTCATACTGCTCTGGGTTCTCCAGTCCCGCTGGCAGGACCAGGTCTTCAGTGTCTTCCAGAAGAGTGCTAGAGTGGGGGCATTCTAATCTCTGGGAGAATGATATTCCAGAGAGAGGGAGCCACCATGGAGAAAGCCCTTCTTCTGGGTCACAGCAGGTGTATCTCCCTCAGGGATGGGACCTGGAACATTCCCTGCCTCCCTGCTCTAATGGGTTGGGTAGATGTGACCGGCAAGAGACCTTCCCTCAGATAACCCAGTCCCAAGCCATGAAGGGTGTTCCGTCTGGAAAAACGCGAGGTAGACCAGGTTCCAACAACAAGTCTTTATTTCAAGTATAGTTGCAAAACAGAACATTGGCTCAAGCCGCGACAGCCCTTTTATACTTTTCTGTCTGCCGGCTTGTAGCCAATGACATTTATTTGATTTTGCTGCCTTTGTGCGGCTTTGGGGATTGGTTCCTTTTGAACCTATCCCCATTAGTTTATTGTGACCAATCAGAATGTGTCACCGACTTCGAATGGTGAGGTGTCGCTGTCACCGTCAATGGCAGTGTATTGCTAAACTGGATAAGAACGGTGTTTGATGTTAATAAATCTTTTATTCCTTGGAAAGCTTTTTTTTCTCTAAGCCCCCATGTCCAAATTGTTTTCTTGTCCAGTAATCGATGCAATGGTTTTTGGGGTAGAAACACATTATAAAAGTTTATCAGTCCTAAAAATGCCAGCAGCTCAGTTTTATTCTTTGGTTCTGGTGCGTCTTTTATAGCTCTTACTTTTTTTTCGGTGGGGTGTATGCCCTCTCCATCAATTAAATATCCTAAGAACTCGACGCGATCAGTCATTAGGCAGCACTTTTCTTTCTTTACTTTAAGGCCAGATTCTCTGAATTTATTTAGGACCTCTTTGAGTCTTTTCTTTAGTTGTGTTGCATCTTTAGCTGAAATTAGGACATCGTCAAAGTATGGCAAGACCCCTCTTATGCCATTTAACAGGCGTTCCATGAGGCTCTGGAAAACTCCTGGGGCTACGCTTACTCCAAATTGGAGCCTGTTACATTTGAATGCCCCTTTGTGAGTCACTATTGTTTGTGCTTCCGCCATTAAGGGGTCTACTGGGAGCTGTTGGTACGCCTGTGCCAGGTCTAATTTGGCGAAAACCTTTTGTTGTAACTATGTATCATTTATGTGTTTTCAATTGTATATCAATGCAACTATGGATCATTCAGACATTTTAACATTGTATCATTTCACGTGTAATCATTAAGCTTCTGTCTTCTCAGTGACCTTTTACAGGGCACGTACAGAGACAAGGAGTCAAACATTTGCAGAAATGGTTTATTCACTTGGGATTACATTGTCTGGCATGCAGCTTTGTGAAGAAGTAATATCCTGATCAAATATAATTCTTGCCATCCTGTCTGTCCTGATATCTTTCCTGATATGCTGTTGTTTGAGTCATTGTTAAATTTGTACATTCCGTCTGACCTAGGCTTAACCTAGGTTCTGAATAAACAATCACCCCCTTTTGAATGAGCATAATAAAAGAGCTTGTACCCAGCCATTCTGGGCGCACTCATCTCGAGGAACTTCGTCTCCTGTCGTTTCTCTCTCCTTCTCTCCCTGTCATGAGACGCCCATCTGATGCGGGATAGCAGATACCGCAACCTTTCCTCCCCCAAGAGAATGCAGTAGGTGTTGCACAACTGGCACCGGGTACGCGCTCTGTTGCAACGCGTGGTTCAGGGTAGCCTTGTAGTCGCCACAGATTCGAACCGACCCGTCTGGCTTAATTGGTGTCACAATTGGTGTTTCCCATTTAGCGTGGTCGACCGGTTCTAAAACCCCTTGATCTATCAATTTATTTAGTTGTTCCTCTATTTTTTCTTTTAAAGCAAAAGGGACCCGTCTGGCCTTTCGTCTTTTAGGGGTTATCTGTGGGTCTAGACTAAATGAAATGGGGGTTCCCCGATACCTGCCTAGGGAGCCATCGAAGATGTCCTGGAATTCTCGGATCAGGTCTTCTTCCCAGTCAGTTGCGGCCACCTGGTCTACTCCGGTCATCCTGATGCCCAATGGTGCGAACCATTCGATACCCAGGAGGCTTGGTCGATCTCGGTCGAATATTGTTAGTGGTAGTACTGCGACATGTTGCCTGTAAGCGATTCGAAAATGTTCCAGGCCGATTACAGGAATTCGGTCTCCCTGATAATCTTTGAGGGTTAGTTTTTGTCTCTGGAGTTCCTTAATTTTGATGTCAGGAATTAGTTTTTTGAGGGTGTCCCACGACACCATGGATAGGAATGATCCAGAATCAACTTCCATCTCGCAGGGGCTGTCTTCGATTTTTACAACTATTTTTACTTTCTTCCCGCTTTCCATCTGAGCGCTTCCGATAGTGAAAGTTTGGTATGCTTTCTCCCGGTTAGTGGCTTGCCTGTTTTGCTGCCACTTTCTCTCGGAGAGTCTTGGCTCAGGTTTTGCTGGGGAGTCGTTTCGTCTCTTTGGGCTGTAATTCTTTTTGTTGCTGCAGACTTTCTCGATATGCCCCCTTTTCTTTGCATGCTCTGCAAATGGCATCGAGGAATCTGCAATCGGCTCGGGGATGGTTTCCCCCGCATCCAGCACATTCCCGCCGATTTCTATTTTCACGCCCTTTTTTGTTAGCGTATAGGCGGTGGATTTTGTCATCTTCCTCCCCGGATTCTGATGTCTCTTCGAGTTCTTCGTAATGAGTGGTTGTGGGAGGTTGTTTTTTTCCTCTGGCCGGGCTTTTTTCATCGTTACTTGCATTCATTTGTTTCATCTTATCTGCCAATTTTTTGGCGGCTTCAGCAGCCGAGGCTTCTGCAATAGCTTCGGCTACTGATATGTTGGGTTTGTTCAGTAGCTTGCTCTGTATGGTTGAGTCTCTTAACCCCAATATCACTCGATCCCGCATCGCTTCATCTAAGTTGAGAAACTCGCACGCTCCCCCTATTTGGCGTAGTGCGGCTACAAAATCAGCAATGGTTTCACCTTCTTTCTGGTCTCTCCGATAAAACTCGTGCCACTTTATCAAGTTTGACACCACTGGAGCATAGTGGGCCTTTAATGTTCTTTGGAGCTCGGTCCACATCAGTTGTTTGACATCTCGGGGCTTTGCCAAAGCCTTGGCCATTTTAAAAATCATGGGCCCACAGTGTGTCAAGAAGACGGCTCTTTTTCATTGGTCTGAGATTTCCTCCATCTCATTGCTCTCTAGGTACATCTGGAAACGGTCTACGTATGATTCCCAATCTTCTTCATTGGGGTTGAAGGGTACGGGCGGAGTATTGTTTCCGGCCATTTCTCTTTGTCTGGCTTGTCTGTCACCGCGTGCTCCGTCTCGCGTTTAGGACGATCCCATCCTCGTTGCCAGTGTTCCATCCAAAAAAATGCGAGGTAGACCGGTTTCCAACAACAAGTCTTTATTTCAAGTATAGTTGCAAAATGGAACATTGGCTCAAGCCGCGACAGCCCTTTTATACTTTTCTGTCTGCCGGCTTGTCGCCAATGACATTTATTTGATTTTGCCGCCTTTGTGTGGCTTTGGGGATTGGTTACTTTTGAACCTATCCCCATTAGTTTATTGTGACCAATCAGAATGGGTTATTTGGATTCTACTATTTATATACAGAACAAAGATAACAACCAGCACCTTGAATTGCATTCGGAAGCAAATCGGCAACCAATGCAGCTCCCAGAGGAGAGGTGAAACATGTGCATACTGGGGTCTACATAAAACCATATGGGTTGCTGCACTTTGCACCAACTGGAGCTTCTGGATGTTCTTCAAGGGCAGCCTCATGTAGAGCCTGTTGCAATAATCAAGATGGGAAGTGATTATGGCATGAGTGACTGTGAGTAGGGACTGTTGCTCTAGGAAAGTGCGTTACTGGTGTACAACCCGGAGTTATGCAAAGCCCTCCTGGCCATGACTGCCACCTGCTCTTTAAGCAAGGGTTGTGAGTCCAGGAAAACCCCTAGATTATGCACAGGGTCTGTTTGGGGTAGTGCCATCCCATCCAAGACTAAAGGTGGCAATTCTTCCTGAGCCAACGAACTCCAAACCCAGAGCCACTTGGTTTTGCAAGGGTTTAGTTTCAACCCATTGTTCCCCATCCAACCCCTAACAGCCTCCAGGCACTGCGAGAGGGAAGACACAGCAACACTTAACTCACCACGGGCCGAGACATACAGCTGAGTATCATCAGCATATTGGTGATACCTCAGTCCATGGTGATGGATGATCTCACCCAGCTTCATACAAATGTTGAACAGGAGTGGAAAGAGTACCAAGCCCTGTGGAATCCCGTAAAGCAGTGGGCAAGAGCTGGATCTCTCCTATCAACACTGACTGAGAGAGGCTGCAGAAGAAGGAAGTGAACCAGAATAGCACAAGGTCTCCCACTTCCATCCCCCTGCTGAAGTTGCCCCAAGAGAATACCATGGTCAATGGTATCAAAAGCCGTTGAGAGGTCAAGTAGAACAAGGATGAATGCACTACCCCAATCCCACTCCCTAAAGTTCCTAACATGTGGATCTTATTGTTCTCATCTGGCTGCTGGGTTCAAATTATTTAAGTTAATTCCACAGAGCAGCGCCTTGAGCAATATTTTACCAAATGTTTATGAAGATAATGAAGGACCAGCCCTATGTATGACACCTGCCCCAAATGCCAATGCTAATTGAATATAATGAGGGTGCAATTACTTGATTCATCAAAACGGGCAATTATCTTAAAGCTAATATATATATATATATATATGCCCATTGTAAAAAGGGGGGGAATGGAAGTGGGGGAGAGCCAATTTGGTGTAATGGTTAATATACTGGCCTAAAAATCTATGAGTTTTAGATCTCTCTTAAGCATAAAAGCTGCCTAGATCAGTCTACCTTGTTCTACCTTGAGTTGAATATTTAAAAAAAGATGGAATAACATTAATAATAAAAGATCTCCTCTGCAGAGATGTAGTTGGGGCCATGCAAATAGGGCAGGCTATCACTTTTGTTTATCCTGAGATTTTCTTTTGCAAATTTTGTTATATAAGAATTCCAGGTTTTAAATATTTGCATCTGAAATATAATGGAAAACCCATGTTATCATTTTGAGCAAGGAAAAAAAGGACAGGGAAAAGGGATAGGGATAGAGAGTATATTGTAACGTTCCATGCTGAAAGCTATGTTGCAGTTTAAAACAAGTCACTCGCCAACATTATGTGTCTTCACATATGTTGCTCCATTTGGGCTCTCACAACTTTTAAAAATATGCTTATAATAATAAAATCTGGGTTCTACATAAGGTTGTGACAAAAGTCCAGTTTTTGCTTCTGAGGTTGATCTGTAGACCAAATACTTATGCTGTATCACAATTATACAACAGGTGGTTGTTACAAAAAGGGGAGGGGGGGAGTGTTTTTCGGGAAGAATTCAGTCTGACCTTGAGTGTTTAATTGCAAACAGCAGAAACAAAATGTTTCCTTCTCAAAATCTGGTGTCCTTCACCTTAGAGGTGCAAAACTGCAGTCCTAAAATATGTGCTCACTTAGCTAGACTCATTTCTTTCTCTGTACCAGCTTTCTAAACTAATTTTCAGACTGTTTTTAAAAGTTTGTTTTTATTTGAGATCAAACAGTTTTTTTAATATAATGTAAGTATTTATGAATCCTAACCTTATACCTACAGCCTAGAAGATCTTGACTTAGAAATTATAAGCAGACATGCTTGTTAGGCTTTATTATTTTTGAACCTTTCCATTGAGATGGTATTATCTGTTCACATTCTGTATTATCTACAAGCAGATCCCAAGTAAAAATATTTGTATTATTGCTTTACTATTTATTGTGTCTATTCTCCATCATGCAGCTGCAAGTGTTTGCATAACCTAAAGGAAAACAAAGAAATGGTTTCTTGGTATAAGAATTTAAGGGGGGGAAATGGCTGTTTTCTACCATCTCAATAACTATGTTTTAAAGTAAAAAGAATGTGCTGTGGCCAATCTTGACACCCCTGGACTAGAAGAACTCCAAGGTCCCTTGCAGCCTATGATTCCATGATTCTTTATTGTGATGTAATGTGTAATGGAAAAAATATAATTGCACATTTCATAAAAAGCAGCATAAATCTTTATTTCATATCCCCATGAACTGGGCAATAATTATTTTAACTTATTTTAATCCAGTTACCCCTAATACTCTGTTAAACCCTGAGAATGCAGCTTTTGTATATTACTCTCCATTTGTGCTACAGTAGCATCAGCAAAAAATAAATTCTAGAATGGCAGTACAGATGCACTCATTTGCTAACACCAAACCATTGGAAATTATACCTGGTAGATGCGCTCATTTGCTAACACCAAACTGTTGGAAATTATACCTGGTAGACACCAGGACATCAGTTCTTTCTTTCTTTCTTTCACAACATTCCAATCCTAATATTACTTGAAATAAGTTGGTCCACATCAATATAAATTTTATCAATATAAATGCAGATCAAGATGGAAAGGGATAAGTTATGCAACTACTGCTCCTTTCTTGTTCATTCCCAATAATTATGCCATTTCCCCATGGCTCAATTATATGATAAGTGAAATTGGCTATGATCTCTTTCCTGCTAATATAATAAACTGTTCTAGATTTATTTTATTTTTGCTCTCATTCATCACAACTTAGAATCCCCATCAATATTATAAGGGTGCAGAAACCACACAATCTACTTTCATTGCTCTTCTACTCCCACTAGGGTTGTTGAGGAGTTTCACAATTAAATTCAGTGGGAGCCTCATAGAGACAAGAATGGTTTTCCCTCATCGATAAATCTTTTCAATTACTAAGTGTGTGGATATAGCATCTGGAGATTTCAGTGATTCTGACAATGGTGATTAGAAAACATTAATTGGAGACATTTTTGGATTCCTGTTGACAGTTCTGGGTGGTGAATCTTCTTCAGATTGATAGCAGTTTGTGACTTCAGACCTGTAATTTAACAGGACAAGCAAGAAAGTTGAAATAAACCTAGAAGGCAATGAGATGTTTGTATGGGTTTCAATCTAAAATATAGATGAGTCACAATAGGCAACAACATACAGCAAAAGCTGGAAAACTTGGAGTAATGTGGAAAATATTTTTTGATCAACAATAAAGAAATAAAAAAGCAATGTCTTGGCTGAAAGCTTAAAAGGATAAGTTTGGAATGTTATCTGAAAGAACATTACAAGCTCTGAGTTAGTAGTCAAACCTCAGATAAAGCTCTTTGTTTATAGTTTATCCATAGCCATTTAAAATGGCTTTCCTAATTGATGCGCTGGCAATATTTATCTTAGGGTTTGAGGCCCAATCTATCAGTTTAATTAGTTGTTTCTTCATGTCCATTTTAATATCCAGCACTTTACAGATTAAATGTATTTTTGCTAATCTGCAGAATTTACACATAGGCATTATTTTCTATGTGCAATCCAGAAGTATTCTGCTGAGGTTGACAGGATGCATGTTTAAACCAAGGGTGTTAAAAGTTAACAAGGGGAGCTGCTTGAGAAACAAGATTACGAAGTTGCCACACACCATTTTCTGATTGTTTTGATTGTTTATTTAAAATTATCACTTTATTATTTTATTTGGCACATTTTTAATATGTCGAGATGTTGAAGTTGTTTAGGTTTTGTAAGCCACTTGGAGTTAGGGAGTTTACAGTGGCACAAAAAACCTCAGCAATGTGGTTGACAACATCTAACTACTCCAGATTTTGGGAGGCCTTTGCCCCATTCTCATTTTCCTTTTGGCTCCCTTATCAGCCTGATTCCTAGGAAGAAGAGCTGAGAGGCAAGAAAGGGATGCAATGCTGCGAGGCCCTTAGGCAGGGTCATAAACCTCATCAAGTGGCCAATCATGCCACCCCCTAATATCAGTCCTGTTCACCAAAAATAACAGTTCTTCATTACTTAGCCCAGAAGGGAATAGTCAGTGGCCCAAGAATCATGACTCATGGTAAATAACAACTTTCAAACAATAAAGATGGGTTTTCTCTGGATTTCTAGCAGGAAATGAAAAATGATCACATTCAAATGTGAACAAATATGCTGAAACTGCCACCCTCTCACCTTTGTGGAATCCCACCATCACCACCCTACTTACTTTGGCCTTCAGAAGCCAACAGCTATAATAAGTATGGCTCCTAAGGCTGAAAGGCTTATTCCTAGTTTACATTGTTACATGAAAAGCTTATTTTCAGGTTGCTTAACTTGGCAGATCGCCTCTTCCTTTTTGGCTATTGTAATTCAGGATCCTGGTGATTTCCAAAAATGTCACAGTATGTAGTCCTGGAATAAGACTTGTTTGTTAATGGACTGTAGGAACCAAACTTTTTTGTGGACTATTAATGCATGTCAACAATGAATGAGCTCTAGATACTTAAAACTGCAATGCACAAGAGAATCACCTGACATAACGTTGTCAATATTTTAACCTAGCTTTTGTAACTGATTTGAATTGCTCAGGAGAGGAATAAAGTGAAAGAGTTGTAGGAGTAGCCTAACTCATGTGAAATTCTTAGAGGGGCTCCATTTTCTTCTGTCTCACAATAAATGATGCCTGTGTTGATAAGCCTTGTAAGATCTGCTATGTTCAAGTGAAAAGGACCAGTTTAAAAAGTTCAACATTGTTTTCCCACTTAAAATCTAAAAATAAGTCAATTTTTGTTGATCACAGCAGAACCAGAAAGAATTGTTTCCAACTCACTCAATAGAAATGTTTAAATTCTTCTCTGATGCTAAAAGCCACATGTTGCAATACTCAAAGGAAAAGTACAATACAATATTGAAAGCAGTATATTTCAATTTTATATCCTAGTTTCTTTTCATTGAGCTTATTGGCTATGGGGATTCTCAGTCATCCAGGTCATGGTTGTCCCAAAGGAGCTCTTTCAAGAGTCAACAGAACTTTTTGGCTTTTTTAAAAAGATATTTCACTTCTCATCCAAGGAGCTTCTTCAGCTCTGAGCTTATTATTTCTAAATGGTTGCAGAGATCCAGTAGAGTGTATTAAAGATCTCATGGTAGGTAAGTAATTAGCTGCAAAAATAGGTAGTATAAATTATAAATTCTTTGGTGGGCACTGATTTCAGCAGACATTTTACAAACATAACTGCACTTCTTGAGGATTCCTTCAGGTATACAAGTCAAAATAGACAACAAACTAGTAAGAGAACCTTGGGCAGATGGTTAACACCCCAGGGTTTTGAAGGAGCTGGCAGATGTAATTTCAGAGCCATTAAATGTAATATTTCAAGGCTCACGTAGCACAGAAGACTGGAAAAGAACCGATGTGCTTCCCATCTATGACAAAGGGTGGGGGAAGGATCCAGGAAAATAAAGCCAACCACCTTGACATCAATACCTGGGAAAATCCTAGAAAAGATAATCAAATGAAGGATCTGTGAGTACCTAGAAACAAACAAGATGATTACTAGAAGCCAGAATGAGTTTTATCAAAACAGATCATGCCAGAATAACCTTATTGCCTTTTTTCTTTTAATAAAGTGATTAAATTAGTGGATCAGCAAAATGATGTGGATATAATACACTTATGCAATGCATTTGACAAAGTTGTCCACAACTTACTTCTTGATAAGGTAGAATAATATGGGAATATGGGATAGTACCATCACTAGATGTGTTCACTATTGGCTGACCAACCATACTCAGCAGATAGTCCTCAATGGAACTACATTTACATGGAGGGAAGCATGTAGTGGGGTACCTCAAGGTTCAGTCTTGTGCCCACTATTGTTCAACATTTTCATAAATGATCTAGATAATGGGATGGAAGGGGAACTCATCCAATTTGCAGACAACACCAAGTTGTGAGGAATAGTGAATATTTTGGAAGAGAGGCTCAAGATCCTGAAGGATCTTGACAGATTTGAGTACTGAGCCCTATCCTACAAGATGCAGTGAAAAAAAAGGTATTTCACTTAGGCAGGAAAAACCAAATGAATAGATATAAAATAGGTGGTACCTGGCTCAACAAGAGCAACTGAGATTTAGGTGACTAGTTGCCACCACTTAAGTAAGAGCCAACAATGTGCTGCAGCTGCCAAAAAAGTCAATGCAGTCCTAGCTTGCCTCAGCAGAAAGATAGCATTAAGACAATGAGAGGTAATAGTACCACTTTCACAACACTGGTGAGACCATATTTGGAATATTGTATACAGTTCTGGCCACTATTATACAAAAAAGATGTGAAGACCTTGGAAAGTGTGCAAAGAAGAGCAACAAAGATGGTAGAGTATGGACATTAAATCATATGATGAACAGCTGAGGGACCTAGATGTGTCTAGCCTATCAAAAAATAGCATAATGTAGGAAATGATTCCTTTGACCCCTCTCTTGCCCTCAGCCTGGTGATTTCCTACAGATCAAGGAGGACATGATAGCTGTCTTCCAGTACTTGAGGAGCTGTCACAAAGAGGAAAGGATTGACTTATTTTCTGGGGCACTAGAAGGCAAGGCAAAAAGTAATGGGTGGAAGCTTATTAAAGTGAGATCCATCCTAGAAGTAAGGATAAATTTTCTGACAATCAAAGTAATGAATTAATGGAATAGCTTGCCTCATGGATGCTTCATCACTGGTTTTCAAAAATAATCTGACAACTATTTGACTGGCATGGTGTAAGTCTCCTGCCTTGAGTAAGACTTTCTAGCCCTATGATTCTATGAATATTTGAGAGAATTGTATATTACAGCTTCTGTACACTTCTTTTCTTCCCAAAGTTTTTGGGTATTACACATGCTTCTCCTTATTTCCCGTTTTAAATCCTGGTAACAAAATTCTCTTTTAAGTTATGTAGAACAGATGCACCAATTTACAGGCTATCAATATAATGCATACAGATATAGTAAACAAGCAAAGATTGGCAGCTGGATTCCCTGTTGCTTTATATTGGGTTTGTCTATTGGCATTTGTTTAATTTTATGAGGGTAAAGGGCACTATTGTACATTTTTTTAACCTTGGATAATTCCTTCTCTAAAATAGAACTTTAATGCCATTGTACCAATACTGGTATCACAGCGAGTCATAATAAAGTAGATCAAAAACTCCTGTTCTATAAACATGTTTGCAGCTCACCTTTCAAAATTATCTCAAAAATTGGTTGGCTTCTGTTATTGCTGCCTCTACCCCTCCACTCCCTGTTAAGGGAACAAAAAGCTACCCAGCTGTTTGTGCAGATTGACAAACAGTGTTGTTTTCTCAGCAAGGCTGGAAGAAGACACAGCAGGACTGATAGCAAGTAGGATCACTCATGCTTTTTGGTTTGAGGGAGAAGGAGATAACTTGTAGTTGAATGCCTAACACATATGCAGATAATTGAGGCCAGGCCAGGCACTGGGTGAGAGGGTGTATTAAAAATACTTAAATTGCACTGCAGTCACAATCAGATTGTCTTCCTTACTTTGTGAGTCTCCTGCTTGAGGTCCGTATGGGTTTTTTGTGTGGCTTTCATCTTCACGTCCAGTTACTACCAACTTTCACAAAGTTAAAAGTGTGGTTTTAAAAACAATTAGGTTGTCAGCAGTAGACAGGGGAAAATTAACCTGAGGAGAAAAGAGAATTGGTTTAAGGAAAAAAAAATTCAAACTCTGAACATGTTTCTTCTGCCCACTCACAATTAGATGGGGATGCATCCCACCATTCATCTACATTTTACACCAGGCCAAAAATCAGCAGAGTATGTATTGCAGTCCTGCCTTAAGCCTTAAAGTCAGCTGGGTGACTTTGGGCCAGTCATTCTCTCAGCCCAACCCACCTCACAGGGTTCTTGCTGTGGAGAAAACAGAAGGCAGAAGGAGTATTGCTATGTTTGTTGTCTTGAGCATTCATTCATTCGTTCATTCATTTGTTCGTTCATTCATTCATTCGTTTCTTCATTCATTCATTCACAAATGAATGAAATTGGGCAATTTCTATAGCCCAACTCAACCAAGTGATTCTTGGTGTTATTTATAAAAATAATAAAGATAGGACATTACCACTGGACAACTTTAGGTGGTTCAGAGTTTATCATCACTTGTTATCTTAAAAAGTCAACCCAAAGCAAAGCCCAGTGCTATGAACCACTGTCAATTTATACCAGTCCTGTGGGAGGCATGTTCATGTCTTGGAGAAAGACCTACTGGAAAGTGTTTTTTTTTTTTTTGCAGTTCCACCTTCCAATTCTGTTAAAGATGATAAAGAAGTCAGATTATATCTAGAACTTGGCTTACATTTCAACTGAAGCTTGAGCGACTGCTTGATTTCTTTGAAATTCAGCAGTTTCCTTTCAGGGATAAGAAGTCCTTCCTGTTGTGAACTCCACACAGCCCAGCCTCATCGTTCACACACACACACACACACATACACACACACACACACACACACATCACTGCAAGTCTAATTAGAATAGAAATTGGCACTATTATAGGAAGGATGAGGTTGGCCTTTTATTTTCATGAAGAGGGATAGTTCTTCTCTTTATTCCTGAATATACCATCAGGATCATACCACTTAACATCACTACCCTCACCTTCCAGTTTATTTCAATATGACTATTCAGGCTAACTGTTAGTTGAAATGGTGCTACAAGCTGGGTTTGAAGTATGCCTCTGCTTATCATCTTTCTATGTTCACTTCCACAGCATTTAATTTCAACTATTTATTTTTTTTAATTTCTCCATGCAGTCATTTTAGTATTAAAACAGTAGAATAGACCCTGAAGCTAGGTCCATTGTATTTGTTATATTCTACCTAATTTGCCAGGGTTAAGGGAACTGAAAGAAAAAAAAAATTCTCTGTGGACACATTTATCCTCTGGACTGACAGACTATAGGAATATCAGTTTATTGAAAGGGTTTTTGGTTTTTAGGGTCTAACAACAAATCCAGGGTCTAACAACAAATACGAAGGTCTAACAACAAATATGAGCAAAAATACAGCCTGAATGGACTTTGAGAAGTACCAGTTTTCCCCGAGCTTGAACGAACCCTGAGATTTGCAAAAGAATAAAACTGTTACAACCAACACTAAACTAAACTCCTTCTGCTAAGCCAGCTAAATTTATATGAATGTATCGCTGTGGGATTGTAGAACAAGACAAGTGGAGTGATGGAAGAGAGGGGGATGGATTCTAATTTTCTGGTAGGCTAATTGGATCCTTGAAGAAAAGCAAAACAATATTTTGATGCAGACTTTACTTGTTTTATTTAGTAAACAAGCTGCCGCTGCACCTGGCCCTTGAAAAGAGCCATAGATATGTCTAAGCATAGGTGAATCTAAGGCTGCCCAAGGACGAAGTACAGAATATATGACAACTTCTTGATTGCTTCAACCTTCTTTTAAAAATAACAAACCTTAGAACGTGAGCTGATAAGGAAGAAGAAAACAGCCTTCATGGGAGCCACGTGCAATTTCACTTAATGCAAGGACAAGGGAATTCTACTTTTATCTACTATGAAATCTTGGTATTGAACTCAGTGTTTTAATATCTATTTCTCAGCCAAGACAGATTGCAGGTGTTGTGCTGTGTACATACAGGTAATCAACTTACCACCAGAATTGAGCCCAAATTTCTGTTGTTAAATGAGACATCTGTTAAGTGAGTTTTGCCCCATTTGATAAGAGCTACAGTGTGCAGTGGTTAGGAATGCAGTACTGCAGGCTCCTTCTGCTGACTGCCTGCTACCTGCAATTTGGCAGTTCAAATCTCACTAGGCTCAAGGTTGACTCAGCCTTCCATCCTTCCGAGGTAGGTAAAATGAGGACCCAGATTCTTGAGGGCAATATGTTGACCCTGTAAACCATTTAGAGGGGGCTGTAAAGCATTGTGAAGTGGTATACGAGTCTAAGTGCAATTGCTATTTACTTCCTGCCACAATTGTTAAGTGAGTCAATGCAGTTGATAAATTAAGTGGTTGTTAAGTGGCTTCCCCATTGATTTTGCTTGTGAGAAGGTTGCAAAAGGTGATTACATGATCTTGGGACACAGCAACGGTCATAAGTATGAACCAGTTGCCAAGCACCTGAATGTTGATCACATGACCATGGGAATACTACGAAGGTCATAAGTGTGAAAAATGCTCATAAGTCACTTTTTTCAGCGCTGTTATACCTTTGAATGCTCACTAAATGCACTGTTATAAGTTGAGGGCTTGCTGTGTTTATAGTCCAAGAGGGGCAAACTGCACATGGAAAAAATATGCTCTCTAATGTATACAGTGCATTGCACTGCCAGGCACAGCTATTTGGTTTGGTTGTATTGGAATATACATTTATCTGAAGCGGAGTAATTTTTTTTTTATAGATCCATAAAACCTACATTTTCTCTTGCGCTCCTATTTCCTTTTTTAAGTTAAATACTCAAAGCTAACTAAAACCTGAAAATAAATCTTCAAATACTACTCAAGGCAGAACAGGGCTTTTATTACATATCTCTGCAATTAGAATTAATTTACAGCCTTGAGAGCCCGGGTGAAAAGGGGGAGAAAGCAGTGGGGGCAGTGTGCAAGCTACTTCTTGGATAAATATACCTAGGTAGGACAAGCAAAGCCTCTCTGTAAATGTTATCTCCTTTATTCAACAAGTACCAAGGTCATTCTTACTGCTACATACCTCAGAATTTTAATTAATGGCCCTGCAGCTGGCGGTACCACCTTGGCTCCTCAGTCCATGTTTTTCTGGTTCCTATGAGCAGACTTGGATAACATCCCATGACTCGCTTCCCCACACCGCCATCTCCCCCCCTTCCCTTCTGCCCTAAAGTACAAAACAAGACTTTTGTAGTCTCTCATGGAGCAATGCCAGCCGTTCACTGAAACCAGAGAAGAAGTTATGTCTATTTCTATTTCTATTGATTTATAAAAAGCAACATGCTGTATTGTTCTCTGGGGGAGAATGTGCACCCATCCCACTCGCCTTGCTTTGCTGTATAGCCCACGAGGAAGTGAGTCTCAATACTCACTTGATAAATGATAAAGCTGCTAGAATTAAAAAGGAAATGGAGGAGACTTACAGATGGCAGATTCCAGCTCAGAGAATGGGGCTCCCCCACTGCCCTGCCTCTTCTCTCTTCTCCATGTAAAATGGGACCTTTGATCCTAAAATGAGTTCATTACAGATTACAGTTTCACAGAATTGGAAGGGACCTTGTAAGTCATCTAGTCCACACACGCACACCACCGCCTAAGCAGGAAGACCCTACACTGTTTCTGACTGATGGCAGTTCAGTCTCTTCTTGAAAGCCTCCAGGGATGAAGCTCCCACAACTTCCAAAGGCAGCTTCTGTATTTATGACAGAATACAGGTAATCTCGATTTAGACCAGTTCACTTAGTGAACATTCAAATCACAAAACTGATATGACCATTTTTTCACACTAAATTCTGTTATCTAGAAGAGGATCATATAGGATTAACTCTCTCTCTCTCTTTTTTTTTTTACTTAGTTCTGGGACTGTTTTCCTTCCAAATCAATTCTAGCTGGTCTTTGGATCGGCAACAGAGTTTACTTTTTTAAGAGAAGATGGCCATCTTATCTGTAGAATCAAGTCTGCTTGAGTTCAGTATGGATTCCTACCCAACTGTTATACTACTTTTTGCAATTAAGAAATGGAATAGAGAAAGAGACCAAGAGTTCATGTCCTAGAACATTATCACTTCATATATTTTGACCTTGAATCATGGGATGGAGGTGGAAATGGGATCTTGCTTAAAAACATAACTTAAAAATTCTTCTAGGACTGAGATGTCCATAAAATATGCAAAATATCAGAAACGTTTTTTCTGTGCACTTTTGTGTAAAACTTATTATTTATATATTAGAATTTCTATCACACCAGCCCTCCAGATGTGTTGAAAAGGTTTTCCTACATCTTGCTGCTAGTGATTATGGGAGATGTAGTCCAATATATCTGGGAATATTGAAGAGGCAGATTGGCAGATTAAAGAGGACTAACTCACAATGCAACAGTCATTGTTTAAGTGGGTTAAGGACAAATGGTTTTGTAATCTTCAATACACTTTGTAAATTTAAATGTCTCAGTGCTAAGCAGTGAAAATTTTATTTTGCCATTGAGACTTGGAAACATATTTTACATGAGGACGTTGAGTAGAAGTAATTTATATATGCATTAATACCAATAATAATTGCTTCTCTTGCTACTGGTTCATCAGTATAGCTGTTCCCAAAGGTTTCTTATGCTTCCTAATTATAAGACATCCCTTCAATTAAAATTCCAGAATGAGGAAGGTTATTATAGTCTCTGAAGTAATATAATTTGCTGAGGAGTCCTTGGTGTTCTCTGAACTTGGTGGTTTTCTTGCAAACATTTCATTAAGAAACTAGATAACATCATCAGTATTGACCATGTGTTTAACCATATGGTCATGGTTATTTTCTGGCATCAAAACCTTTCACTAGTTATATATGTATCTGCTTTAAAATAAGGTCCAAGAAGTTCCATGGTTCTTAAGCCCATTAAGCATGGATACATTTGTAGTCAATTCTAAGCACAAAGCTTCCATGAACACATAGCACTAAATATTTAACAAGGCACTGAAATGGAAAAACATAGGTGTAATCTCTAAATTATCAAAGCAAAGCTTATGTCAATTTAGCAACCATATCAATAATATAGAATATTTAAAAAATGATTTCAGTGTTGAAAATTCTTTTTCTGGAACTGTTGAGAGGGAGGGCCACAGTATTAGATTATGCCAGAAATGATGTTGGTATCCTGGCTATTTAAGTTTTAAAGTTATATCACAATCATTAACATGGTAACACGAAGGATATTTCAGGAGTTCCAGCTTTGCCAGAGGTGTGTGTGACTTTCAGTAGGACTAGTAGTATGAGTGCAATGGGGCAGTTCTTCAATTTGGCATCAAAACAACTCAGGATGGGCCACTATTTATACTTTGTAACAACATGTTGTGTGTGTGGGGGGGATGTGTGGAATTCCTCACACTTAATGATCATTGTAGGGTTCCCATGGTCATGTGATAGATATTGAGGCGCATCCCAACTGACAGGCAATTACAAACACTGCAGCCAACTTCTAACAAGTGAAGTCAATGGAGAAGAAAATTGCAAGTCATGGTCACTTGTTTGTCTTACTTAATGACTGCATCTCTTTGTTGAACTTGTGGTTATTAAGCAAGGACTACCTATCATGGTTACCAATAGATGGCCTCCTCAGCTGCTACAGAATTTTAATGTCACTTTCTTGGGAAATAATATTCTGGTAAATCCTTTTGATATACTTATCAGTTATTGAGTCTACCATCTAACAACCTCAATATGTCTGTAATTATTTTGACTTGATATAAATAGCTTTTTGCATAATTCAGCAATACTTCAATTAAAACTAAGATTTTCTATCTTCCAAAATTTAGAACACAAATAAAAAGTCTTATAATTATTATTTGCAGTAAAGAACCGTGACATTATACAAGATGTGATAATATCACCCTTTTGGGAGAAGTTTTATAGAATAGCTTGGAATTTCTTTTGTCTTAAAATTTAAATTCTAAAGGCCTCTTTTATATGACTCATGAAATAAAAAACCCTATTCTTAAACAAATCTAGTAATATATGTGTTCTGTTTTGGGATGTGTGTGTAAATTTGCATAAATATTCACATTCATTGTTCTTGGTCACTTCATAATATTTAAGGTTACTTGAAATGCTTTCATTTGAGAAACTTTTCAAGCAATGCCAAGACAGCAGATTAAATATTTTTTTTTGTTTGTAGACAAAAATACATTAAAACAACCAAGGGAGCTATTACTCTTCCACATAATTATTTTTAATGTCTCTTTGGACATGTACAAAATGCCTTGTGGTTCCTCAGGGAGAAGAACAAAAAAATGGGGGGAAATACTTTTTGTTTTTACATTTTGCCAAGTGGCTTTTATTAAAACCAGTATTTTTTCTCCGTTGGTCAACACTCTCCTTCAAAGAACTCAGAAAGAGTTTCGAATTCCAATGTATATTAAAACAAACAATACTTGTCCTTAGAAATGCATTGGCACTCAAGTATTTTAAGATATATAGCATGTTCTTAGGACCAGAATATGTAATTAATTTGGAATAAGTAATCTGAAAAAATTATAATTCTATCGATGTGCAGAAAACTAATTCCTGATAGAAGGCAGAATGTTTGGATCCCAATAGATTAGGCAGATGGGAAGATGAACTAACCTAAGCAAAAGTGTACAAACTGAAAATATAAAATCTGATACAGAGGTTTCGGGGTACAAAGATTGGCTGATGCACTTGTGGAGAATGCCCTGTTTGGAGAGCTATGGAAATGTGAGAATTGAAGAAGGCACTGAACCTTAAGCAAGCTTCAATTTCTAGAGAACTATTATCATGGCTATGAAAAATAACAAGCTGATAAATGTTAACCATGTCAATAACTGAAGAGATGAGAATATAGACCAGACAACTATAATACGGAGCTCTTAGATAGATAGCTACGGCAATCTTAATTGTAGAGAGGATGGATTAGGTGAGGCTGGTAGAGAAGACAAAATGAATCCAATTGTCAGGGAGAGGGAGAGATCTATTATATAGATCAAACAATGCTAACATAAAGCATCAGAGCATGTGATGAGGTCTGAAATATGGATAGTTTGGCACTTCTCACTAAGAACACCACCTTAAATTTATCTCTTTATTTCATCATGTGTGTATGTATATAATCTTGCTGTAGTGCCATCTGGTGCTTTAGGCTTCGTGCTTGTGCGAGCAAAGCGTGATTGGAACTGCCATCTCCCTATATATACTGGTGGGGAGGTTGGTTGTGTTGTCATTTCTTGACAATGGGTTATTGGAGTTGATGTTTGCAGATTGGCTGGCTTTTTTGTAAGAACATGTGTGGCTGAGGTCATTACAACACAGGAGGCTGATAGACACACAGCCAATACCTCAGCCACACATGTTACTGTTGGATGTATCTTTTTTTCTGTTTTTTCTTCTTTATATTTTATTCCTATTGAAAGAAAACATTATAAATATATACATTAAAAAGCAATAAGAGTTAAAAGGCGGAGATCAAGTGAAATACTGGAAGAATAAAGAGCAAAAAAGAAGACTACATAACGGAGAAGTAGCAGCGATAGTATATTGTTATATCGCAAGACCAATGGGCCAGTAATTGCTCAGAATTAAGATTTTGCTTTGAGTTCCTCACTAACAAAGTCTGATTGATTTGTGGCTAAAAGGTGCAATTCATGACATAAGAGGGTTTCCTCAATCTTATTTTCTAATGGTGAGGTTGCTTGTAAAGTAGCAATATAGCATGTCCAGAAGGATCCAGATTGGGGTCAAGAAGGCTCTGTGAAACAAACCAGACCCATTTCTATTTCTACTGTTTTTTTCTACCCTTGTGAAGCAGAGGATAGATTAAAAAAAGATGCAAGATTTAAAAATAATAATAAAGCAGAGAAGCTAAAAACAGTTAATGTACTTTTCACAATGGCATGATGAGTAATGGATGTAATTAAAGGAAAGGAAAGTTGAACAAGAAGATCTGTTAGATGCATTTTTTGGTGAACAAATTGGAAGCCCCACACTGTGGGAAACACAACATGAGATTTGACAAAGAGTTGAAATGTGTACCATGGGGAGTAATCCTGCATTGCCAGATGGGACCTGACCTGCATGGTCTAGTCACTCTTTTCCACCTCTTTTATTATTGTGCATCTAGGACCATAAGGAGTTCTTCTTGTGGAGACTGGTGTTAAGAGCTCATGGCTGCAATTCTGTGACTGACACATTCCTAATGACAGAGACAAATTTGCTTCTTAAAGTCTACATTTCCAAATGCGTTTGGATATAGGTTTTGAAAGTAGGTAGATTAGAACAGAATTAATTGTTGCAGAAGGCTCTTCTATTATCTGCATTTTCAGATTGAATGTATACTTGTGGAGGATTGCTCTGTTCTGCAAGGGGTAGCTTCATCACAAATGATAATTTGCTTAATCTGCTAATAACTAAGAAGCTGTTCTTTGGCTGAAAGCTACAGTAGTTGTAGAAGAGGAATGTGAAGTTTTAGTGAAGCCTTTGAGAATTATCAACAATGGTGAGCTTCTGTTAAGAGCCAGAGACACCTTGGCATCCTCTTAATTGGAAAAGTTTTACTAGTTACCCTTCCAGAAAAAAGCTCCTGCCTGGGGGTGGGGGTTGGACTAGATGACCTACTTGGTACCTTCCAACTCTGTTAATCTGTTAACTGTTCTAGTGAAGCATATGAACGCTGATTCTAATTTCCTTTTGGCTCATCAAAGGCAGAATTATATTTCTGTTACCTTTTGAGCATACTGTAGAATCTAACCAGCTTCTCTGTTCATTGCTATCTCTAATCCCCTCAGTTATTATATGCCCTGTACCACAGAAGGGTACAAGTCTTGATTTGGCTCCCTGGTTTGCAGTGTCACAGGATGTGACTATTGTGATTGTATTAGTAATGAGTAATCTTAATTAAAATTGAAGGTAGAGGAAATCATATTTAATTCTACAATATATCCCTGCCTACCCATCACTTTTGTGTTGCTTAGCCTTGGCGTGCCATTCCAAAATCAAGTGTTTCCCTGTCTTGAAAAAAGATAGGCACCTTTGCCTGGGACCCAGACCCCCCACTCTCCAGGGGCCCCTATTTCCAGAAGCACAATTGGGGGAATATAATGAAAAGGAGAGCGCTCTCTATGACTGTAAAAGCATACTGTCCCATTCCCAAAAAGAATGATAGGTTTCGGAGTTACGAAATGAGCATTGTACCTACTGATCTGTGCTGAAAAGTTTCGTGTAGCACTTTACTTCGTAGCTCCTTATTTTTCTCACAAACTCAAAATTGCTAGTTAGAATTGTTGAAGGTGTGGGAAGAGGGGCTGATTCAGAATAAGATGCTGTTCTTGAATTCAACTTCTAAAATATTGCAAAGGTTTTAAAAATGAGCATGAAGAAGATAACATTTGTCTCTTTCTTAAAGGTTGAAATTAGGGGGATTGTGGTTATTATTGTTTTTTTTTTTTAAAAAAAGTTACTGGCACAATTGATCCATGTATTTTGGAACCAAACAAGACACATATGCTCCCTCCCATTTCATAGAAAAGAAAGCAATAGAATTGGCCATTGAATCTTCCTTCCATCTTAGCAGCAGGGTACATCAACAAAGACAAATGTATGGAATTCTCTTCCATAACATCTCCCTGCTAATTTTTCACATGTCAACACATGCCATCTAACAGTAGCTTCATCGCTCTGTTTAATGCAGAAAAGGTCATATTTGAACCTTCAAATATTCCAAGTCCCACCAGTCTCACCTGGAAATTATCAGAGTTGTATTTCCGGATCTGGAAATCCAAGGGTGGGAAAGGCTGCCTTGTAACTGTATATACCTCAATACACAACTGTAGGCTAAAGGAGGCCTAAGGCAACATGTTAAGGAAAGGCTCCATAAAGTGGAGCCGAGTTGCAAAGAATCCAACACAAATGTCTGCTCTTCTCCCAAGATATAGAAGTACTGAAACTGTTGATGACTCACTTTTAAAGAGATTACACAGAAATAACTGTTGGTTCTTCCAGCTAATTCATGGACCTTCATCATACCCATATGATGGACATTGTCAATCTTTTAATTATCAATAGCATTTTATATTTTTGCATCTCACAGGGAAATGCTTGGCCTGACACCAGCAGACAGATTTTCTAACAGGAAACTACTTTTTTTGTGGTAGAGAAAAAAATGGCAATGATGGAATAATTTTGTTCTGAAACAGTGGTCACAATAGAAGGTTCAACTGTTAAGCCTTCCGGAAAGTGTTAAAAACCTGGTTTTTCTCCCTGGCATTGGGCCAAGATGATAGATGAGCCCATCTTCTGAGAGGTGAAGTGTGTGTTTGGTTGACCCCAGCTGTACATTGCCTGGTATGCTGTTTTTTGTTCCTTTGTTCTTTGTTTTATTGGGGGGAGGAGAGTATGTTTTTTTTTAAACTTAAAATCATTGTGTTCTGTTTGGGTTTTATTCTTGATATATACTGCGGGAAGTTGTGGTTACACAAGTTGAGTAAACAAACAAACAACTCCTACTGTGATAAGAGGAAGTAAATCTACTTCTCAAATTTACTGTGAAGGTGTTATAGCATTTTTGAAATGTGTGCTCTCTCTGTCTCTCTTTGTCTCTCTGTCTCTCTTTCTTTCTTTTTCTCCCTCAATCTCTCTCTCTCAACCTCTCATTAGCCATCTTATTTTAAGATTTAATACATTTAACAAATAATCACATTAATAACCGCTCAGAGTTTTAAACATAGTGGGCTACATTTCCTTTTATAGTTCACAGATCTTTTCCAGACACAGGATGATCTTCTGGAATGATTTTGGCTAGATGCAGAAGGGAGAGGGCAACAATAGGAAACCTTAACAAAGCAAGGAAAGACTACTACTTTAATGCTGAATAATGTCATTCTTCTGATTATTATAGAAAGGGAGTTGTAGGCAAAAATGAAAACTGGTGAAAATCCCCTATCTTTTCCAAATTCCAAGATTTAACTTCTCTTTAGAAAAAAACTGGCTCCAACAACAATAAGAATAAAAATAAGAACAATTATGTTGATCTATATTTATGTGCCATAAGCTCAGCTTTTGGAAAGTCTATCATTTATATCTGTTGAAATAAAATGCTACCACCAGTGTTAGTCTTATATTAATCTTTAAAAAATGCTTTAGAACAGCAAAATATGTGTATCTTTTAAAAAGTAAAATCATAAAGTAGGGAGAAGAATTGATATTTTTTTGCCCCAGTGCTAAAGTATAATTAGAGGGATGTTATGTTTCATAGTCTTGATCCAGAAAACTTACAGAACATTTTATCTTCTCATCTAACAGCGAACAGCAGGATGATTGCTGAAGAAAGGAAAGATATAAAATCTATCAGCAAGGACTGGAAAATATTTTTGCTGGCAAAAGGGAACTTAGGGAGCTCAAATCTTGATCGGCAGGCCAAAAAATGACATACTACATGTGCAAAAGGGAAAGTACTTTTAAAATTTGAAAGGCAGAGTTTGTGTCAAAATTTCATTTATGACAAATAACACATTTGTTGTAAATGAAATTTTGACACAAACTTCCAAATAAGGTAGGACTAAGGTTGGAGGGTTTTTTTTATTGTTGTGAAAGTGCTTTGGTCATAGAAATTAAACTGTAAATATTATTGTTCCATATTAATATACTCCAAATAGCCTATTCCTATTGGTTAAGAAATACTGGAAGCTGATTGGTCCCCTACTCGATGTTGATTGGCCAATAATAACTAACCGATGATTGGCCAGCTCAGCGGTGGGAAGATCAAGTAGCCATCATTGGCCACTAGCCTCGAGCAGCCTCTCTATAAAAAGAGCTGCCATGGCTCCTGGTTCAGACGGACTTTCTGAACTAAATAAAAGAGCTGAAGTTACGCTGGTCTCCGGTCTCATTCCTTGCGAACTCTACACTGGCGATGAAGGTGGGATCCTGAGAGAGAAGACCAGTCGAGCACGTGGCATCGTGAACCGAGCAGACAAAATGGCCGAAACCAACTTGCCACCCGCACCATGCAACCCAGCAACAGAGGACTGGGAATCCTATATCGATAGATTCCTCATGTTCCTGGAAAGCAACAATTTGCAAGGAATCTCAGGCAACCGAAAAAGAGCAGTGTTCCTGACGCACTGTGGGCCCACAGTGTTCAAGATGGCCAAGGCACTAGTGAAAGCAGAAGATGTGAAACAGATGGCCTGGCCAGATCTAGAAAAATTGCTGAAGGCTCACTACTCACCGACCGTCTCCAGCCTCATTCGGAGACATAAATTTTACAGACGGGACCAGAGAGAAGGTGAGAGCATTGCAGACTTCGTAGCGGCTCTCAGGGACATTGGAGGGGCATGTGAATTCCTAAACATGGACAAAGCTATGAGGGATTGCATGGTCCTTGGACTGAGAGACCTCACCCTACAAAGCCAATTGTTCACCTGACCAAAGATTACAGTCACTGAGGCTATCGCTGAAGCCATGGCAGTGGAAGCAACTAAAAAATCAGTGGCAAAAATGCAGCAGATGAATGACACGACATCCAAAACACTGGCTGAGATGAGCCAAGGCACAGAGAAAAAGGCAGAGAGCGCGCACAAGACCACCACACACTACGCAGATAGTGGATCATCCAAAATCGATGACGACGATGAGGAGGAGATCCGCAGACTCCAGGCTGAACGAGATTGATGGCTAAAGAAAGGTTGTAAGTTGGGGTTTCAGGGCGCTGGGTGCGGCGGAGACCACCCCCGTTCCGAGTGCCGGTTCTCAGACATTTTGTGCTGGCATTGCGAGAGCCGGGGTCACATCGCAAGAGTATGCCAGAACTGTAAGAGCTACAGCCCCCGACATAGGGACAACACACCACCAAGAACCAGAGATAGACAAACGTGGAGCCGTGAGAGTTGCGAAAGCAAGGGCAAGCGGCTAAACGAGAACTTTAGAAGAGAAGAAATACACCAAACCATCACCATCGGTCATTCTAACGCAACAAATGGCTGAAAAGTACATGTGGCAGTCAGGATCGAGGGCCAAGAATGTAAAATGGAGGTGGATTCTGGATCGTATCTATCGATGGTATCATGGGATACCATTAAAAGACTGGTACCGCACCTTGGCAGAATTGAACTAGAACACCAGTCGCTAGTATTAAAGGACTACCAAGGAAACAGAATACCGGTAGTCGGACTCGGACATTTCCAAATAATTTTCAAAGAACATAAGAAAATCTTGCCTCTAACTATCGTAGACTGAAACCAGCCAAGCCTGTTGGGACTCGAGTGGTTCGAACCTCTAGGGATCGGTGTGACCGGCATTAACTGCATCGCCAAGACAGACTGGGAGGAGAACCTAATAAGGGAGTTCCAGGACGTCTTCGATGGGAAATTAGGCAAGTACCTAGGGTCCCCTATATCATTTAATTTAGATCCAACAATAGCTTCTATTAGGCTAAAAGCGAGGCGAGTCCCCTTCACACTAAAACCAAACATTGATGAGGAGCTAAACAAACTAATAGCACAAGGCATCTTGGAACCAATTGACCACACCAAATGGGAAACCCCAATCGTGACCCCAGTTAAGCCGGATGGGTCCGTGAGAATCTGTGGTGACTATAAGGCTACCCTAAACCATGCACTACAGCAAAGAGCATATCCTGTTCCGGTGGTGCAACACCTACTACACTCATTGGGTCTTCGCAAAGCTCGACCTTGACCAAGCATACCAACAATTGCCAGTCGACCCCAAGACAGCAGAGGCGCAAACGATCGTGACTCATAGGGGAGCCTTCAAATTCAAAAGACTGCAATTTGGAGTCAGTGTGGCCCCAGGGGTGTTCCAAAGCCTAATGTAGCAGTTATTACAGGGGATAAAAGGAGTAGTCCCATACTTTGATGACGTGCTGGTGTCAGCCAGAGACGTGAGCCAACTAGAAGCCCATCTCAGAGTAGTCTTACAAAGGTTCCAGAAGGCGGGACTCAAGGTCAAAAAAGAAAAGTGCCAATTAGCTACCTCAAAAGTCGAGTTCCTGGGGTATCAAATCAATAAAGAGGGCATCCACCCCACAGAGAAAAAAATTAAAGCAATAAAAGAAGCGCCTAGACCAAAAAACAAAGTAGAGTTGCAAACATTCTTGGGACTTATAAATTTTTACATTTTTCTGCTACAGAAGGCAACGACGGCGGAACCACTACATAAGCTACTGGACAAGGCAGCCACCTGGACCTAGGGATTACGTGAAGAGACAGCATTCCAGAGGGTAAAAGACTTAATCACATCCGACTCTGGATTAATGCAATACAGTGAGACACTACCGTTGACAGTCACTTGCGACGCGTCATTGTTCGACGTCGGAGCCGTACTGAGCCACATTCTGCCTGATGGGAGAGAAGCACCAATCATGTTCTACTCAAAAACATTCTCAAAAACTGAACAGAACTACAGTCAATTGGACAAAGAGGCATTAGCAGCAATATCTGGTATCAAACGATTCCATGAATACCTTTACGGTAGGACTTTTAACCTTATTACAGACCACAAACCTCTATTGGGAATACTAGCAGGGAACAGAGCCACCCCAAATATACTATCCCCATGAATGACAAGGTGGTCCGAGTTCCTTGCAGCCTACAATTACAAACTGATCCACCAACCGGGCAAAGACATTTCCCACGCCGATGCGTTGAGCTGTATTCCCTTACCAGAACTAGAAACTGACCCGGCACCAACCACATCCACCCTACAGATTGAGACACTGTCAAGCCTACCCATAACCGCAGCGGACATTGTGAGAAAAAAGACAAAACCTTGTCACAAGTTTTAAACTGGGTAGGAAAAGGGTGGCCGGAAAACGAGACAGACTCTAAGTTTAAACCATTCAAGCATAGGCAAACTGAACCATCATTGTTAAAAGGTTGCATTTTATGGGGGGATCGGGTGGTAATACTGGAATCATTACAAGAACAAGTACTAAGTATGTTGCATGAAGGACATCCAGGCATTGTACGAATGAAATCCCTAGCCAGGAGCTATGTATGGTGGCCAGGGATGGATAAGGATATTGAGAAATGGGTTGAAATCTGCGGGAAATGCCAAAGATCCCGACTTGCACCCCCTTCAGCACCTATACTAGCCGGGGAGACACTGAGGGGGCCCTGGTCAAGAATTCACATAGATTTCGCGGGGCCAACAAAAGAACATACACTTCTAATTATAGTAGACGCTTACTCCAGTTGGCTAGAAGTAAGCGTCATGAACTCTACAACCACAGAAGCAGTTATTAAACAACTACGGAAATTGTTCACCACACGAGTTACTGGACTTGCTCGTCTCAGATAACGGCCCACAGTTTACTGCACTAACCTTTGAAAAATTCCTCGCCGAACATGGCATAAGACATGCCTTGACAGCACTGGGTCGACTGGCTACAAACGGGAGGGCAGAACGCATGGTCTGGTATACCAAAGAAACTTGAGAAAAATTAGACTCAGGGGACATACAAGAAAAAATTGAAAAAATGCTCACCATACAACACATAACACTGAGTTCTATGACAAATAAAAGCCCAGCAGAATTACTAATGGGCAGAAAATTAAGATCACAATTAGATAGGTTACACCCAACATACAGCTCTGAAAAACCAACAGACTCCTCCAGCAGATACCATATATGAATAGATACATGGATACCATATTAGCACTCTTATTTGTCTGTAATTGCTTGGAAATGATGATTAAAGTGGGATTACATGAAATGATGTAGCCAAAATCTAAAGCAACCAAATCATTTTGAAGATGCCCCATAATTTTATTAGTGTGCAAAAAGCAATGATACACCATAAAGATATCATCAAGGTGTGGTTGAAGATGACAATGGGAGGTCCACGTAGTTTTCCTAATTACAACATAGAAGCAATTTGCCATGGAGTTCTTGAATGTTTTGCTGACTTCTCAGTGTGGCTTACTTACAGTTTGGTGTTTCCTGATGATCTCCTCTCCAAGAACACAGTCCTGTCTCCTTAGTTTTCCAAGCTCAACCAAGGTTATCTAAGTGCTGCCACCTAGCCAGTTAATATGGCACTATATCCCACATCACAATTCCATAATGTTCATCCTTATATGGCTCAGTCCAAATAAGTTCAAATTCAATAGCGTTTGCTCCCTAGAAAATGTGTCAATTTCATTTAAAAAATAGTTCGGGCGAGCTTTCATTTGTTTCCTGTTGTTTTGCATTAGAATTAATCTGCTGCTGTGCAATTAGCATACTCCTAATTTGTTTCCTTAAGCATATGTAGTTTGGTTTTATGAGTTTTTCCCAGACCATGCTCCTAAACAGAACTTTCCCCCCTTATTTTTCTTTTATTTTATACATCATTGGAAAATGTTTGATTATTGGTCCTTGATAGTGTTCTACTATGGTAAACTTTAATTTTGCACAATACTGAACATCACCATATAAATGTTCTTTCAGAATATATTTTCTTTTATTAAAAGATATAAGCTGCTGAATTAGCTTGGGTAAGAAAGAGGTACATTTTGTGGGAAGCCACACCCCCTTCCTAAATAGAATGAAATATTTTGAGGAATATTTTAAAAAGGCAGGATAAAATATTTCCCCTAAAAGAGAAATAAAAAAATCTTAAGGGAGGCAGAAACTCAGAGCCACAGCTTCCTGCCCTCAGCAGATATTTTGTGCCCATTAAGAAAGACCAGGCCAGACTATCTACAAAACAAAAGATGTTCAGCTTCAGGGTAAAGGGATTAAGACATGACCCTTTGGGACATAATAGGATTAACCCACTAAGACATAGAGCTCACTACATTGCACAATCTCCAAGGACATTGCATCACCCTCAGAAACTTCAACCAAACTTCTCACATAGGGCCAGCTGTGACCCCTAAATAACCCTTACATGGCCCTGTAAGAGTCTGATAACAGCCAATAGAATACATGTTCTTGCACAGGAACAGGAAGCTCAAGTGCAAAGTCCAAGAGAAGGTATAAAAACCCCTCACTCTCAACTCCATGTGGTCAGCTGCAGCAGAACATAGGACTGCTGGTAGTTTTGCTTCCTCATGAAACCATCTTTCCAAGCAGTGTCCCTGTTTCCAGTGTCTTTCTCCCAGCTTGGGACTGAACCATATTGATATTTCTTCCAACAATACTTTGCATCCAAATCCGTATTTGTGAAGAAGCTGACCAAGAATTAAGCTGCTCCTGGGAAATAAATTATTGAATCCTAATGACTTATTTGAATTATTTTATTTGTACAACAGTCCTTTGCTCATAATTTATTGCCAGTAATACAGTTTTAGTCATTTTAAATTCTGACTGTGAAGGACTAATTGCCTCCCATTTTTAAATAGTAATTATTAAGATCTACCAGATCTTGTTCTAGTCCCAAATGTACTTTTCCAAAGGGCAACTGGACATTTGGTGTTGCTTTTTTTCCTTAGATGAGAAGCAAAACATTTTCAAGAAAATCCAATTGCCTTTAGAAAAGGATTTGGGGACAACTATGACTTGGATGATTGAGAATTTCTATGGACAATCTTGTTCTAGACTTAAACATTAATTTCTGCTCTCCTAACCTGAACATTACCCTCTATATAAGTTACCAGTTCCTCACACTGACTGACTACAATGATGTGAGGAATCCCAAATGCGAATGATCTGAGGAATTCCTAATTGACAAGAGAAATGTGTTCCTTTCCCTCTCAATTACCCCATCCCCTAGTTTTCAGTTGTACTAGTTTACCTCAAAGTAAGATCCGGGAAAGATCAGAGGGTCACTCCATTATGTTTAAAATAAAGAAATAAATGGGTCTTTCTCATAAATGGCAATAAAGCAGAGGTGGTATTCAGCAGATTCTGACCAGTGCTGGAGAACTGGTAGCGGAAATTTTGAATAGTTTAGAGAACCGGCAAATACCGTCTCTCACTGGCCCTGCCCCCATCTCTTCTCTGCTTCCGGAGTCCCAGCAGATCGGCTGGGTCTTCTTCTGTTGCCCTGCACAGTTGAATAAAACTGGAAAGCAGGTTAGTGGGGTGAGGTGAGGAGAGAATGGGATTTTTCATTAACCTTCCTCTGGAGTGAGGTGGGAATGGAGATTTTACAGTATCCTTTTCCTGCCATGCCCACCAAGCTACACCCACCAAGTCACATCACGCCCACCAAGCTATGCCCACAGAACTGGTAGTAAAATTTTTTGAATCCCACCACTGCAATAAAGGGTCTTCCTTCAGTCCTTGGGGCTGAAGAAAAATATGCCAGATACATTACAATGTCTACAATGGGGGTCCTATTTGGCCTGATTTACAAAACCAGGGATTGCTGATAATCTCACCATTTTAAAGAGGAACTAGTTAAGGAAAGTGATTGGTGGGTTTCTCCAGGTTTTTTTTGACTTCTTAGCAGAAGTCACCAGCAGGTATGAAAATATCCACCAATTGCTCTACTTAACAGGAGGTGAGATGTGTTTTGACAGATAACTAGATCAGTGGGTTTAGCCATCTGTCAAATGTTGTTCTGCTTTTGTGGTAGTGTTTTGTACGGGTGTGTTTAAAGTCAGCATGAGTTTATGCAATTTCAGATTAGCACTATTCTGTAATAACATTGTACCAACATAGAGCTTTTCTGACAGAAAGAAAAATTTGTCTCTCTCTATAATTTCCAAAGTGGCTGACTGCTTACAAGCTGGAAGGGAAAAGATGGGATATGGAAAGATTTTCTGATAAATTTTGATGTCTGGAACCGTTACAGATTGCTACAAACAACAGTAACGAGAGAGCACAATACTGACAAATCAAATGATGAAGGCAAAGTATGCCTCTGTCTTTCTTCTGCCGTTAAATATACATTGGCTCCTCCTTTTCCTCTGGAGCCAAAGATTTTGGAGGGAAATAAGAAAGTTCAGTCATGGGTTTAAACTGAGGAGCAGGAAGCTAAGCTCACCAGTAAAAGCCTTTCTATGGTATCTAATTTATTACCATGTGACTGAAAATGCTATGCTGGCTGGAAACAGCATTTTTTCTTCCCTTATTGCCGACCTTGCAACTCTTCTCAATTTCTCTGCTTTGCTAATACCCATACAACTGAGAGAATGCTGTTTTTTTTTTTAAATGGGTCTAGCACTCTCTCCAAAGACTAGCGAGCCTGTATTAGTTATGAAGCCAGTCTGGCCTAATAGTTTAAGACACTTGCTAGAAACTGGGAGATTTGAGTTCTAGTCCTGATGTATGCATGCAAATTGAACGGAACAGAAAAAACAGTGTTGGAAGGGACCTTGGAGGTCTTCTAGTCTAACCCCCTGCTCAGACAAGGAAGCCCTGCCTGTACCATTTCAGACAAATGGCTGTCCAATTTCTTCTTAAAAGCTTCCAGTGTTGGAGCATTCACAACCTCTGGAGGTAAGTTCCAATAGCACTTAGACTTATTATATACTGCCCTATAATGCTTTACAGCTCTCTAAACACTATGATGAAAACAGTCAACTATGAGCCAGTCAGGATCAAACTCCAGACTGTGGGCAGAGTTTGCATTCTAACTACTGCACCACACTGCCTCAGATAGATGATAGAAAGAAAGAAAGAAAGATAGATAGAAAGATAGATAGATAGATAGATAGATAGATAGATAGATAGATAGATAGATAGATAAGAGACAGATAGAGACAGACAGACAGACAAGCAACTTGTATAAAACCAGACAAATGTGAATTCAGAAATTGCCAATTGGACATCAGAATGGCTTTTGCAAAAAGCCACTCTCTCATGCAGTTCCAGCCAAAAGGGCAACAGAGGGCAGTTCTTAGCAGCAACTGTTTTAGAAAAGTCTGTCTAATGTGGCTAATCCTAGTCCTTGAAAGTGTCATCAGCAGCATGATTGATGTAATGTTGTACATCATGTTCATGACAAGCCTTCTATTAGAAGAGGAAAAAAGAAAAATGTTACATTTAAACTGAAACAGCTAAAGAGGCTACGGAGTGGGGAGGAGAGGAAGGTCCTTTCATGAGAACATGCCTTTTAAGAATGATTAGCAATGAGGTATCCTCATTTTACAAGTAGAGCCACATCAAGATGAGATACACACAAAGACGTACAATGGGGACAAAGGTATACCAGTGGGAATAAGCCCTTACTTATTCTTCTAGCCTGAAAATCAGATCTTATTGAAATCAATAATTTCACTAAGATGCTTCCAACTGAAGATAAGACCTTTACCATTTGTTTACAACTGGTTGGTGTAATGCTGAAATTAAACAGGGAGCCACTTTTCTTTCTTTCTTACCTACTTGGGAGCTCTTAATCATGAATGCCTTCTCTGAGCACCCTCAGCTAATCTTTGCACAGCTCCAGTTATGCAGCAGAGACTTTTAAAATGTCACAGCCATCTGAACAATGATCCAGTGCTTACTGGTGTATGAACTCTTGTTCACCAGAGTCTGCGGAGGGATATTTTATAGCTTTACACATCCTGGTGATTTATGTTCAGCTTTGCCCTAGCAATATGCTAATAAATTTAACAAGACCTCTCAAAGACCCTCAGCCTTCACGTAAAATGAAGCTCGGTGCAAGGTGAGATGTCGCTGTGATGGGGAGGAGGAAAATTCGCCCCCACCCCCGAAATGGGAAAGCACAATTCACTAAACCGCAATGCAGCCAGTTCATGGTTGATGGGGCAATCACAGGAATCAAGAAAGTTATTCATTTATTGCTGTATGGCCTCATATTCCTACACCTACTAGATATGACTTCTGCTGAAATCAAGATGCATCTCTAATAAACTACAGGTAAGGCTGCTCAAGTTTACTTCCCAGCTTTAAAGAGTGGGTTTCAGTGAATACCCTCCCCCCCCCCACAGGTATTAAAATGAAAATTGATTGGAACAGATCTTCCATACGTTTACTGGCACCAACCAGGACTCCAGGCCTAAACATATAGACGCAGAGGTGACCTAGGCTGAGATCCATGAGCCCTATTCCCATGTCAAGTTGCATAGAAGTTGAATCCCTGCTGAGCCAAGGTAGAATCGGCTTTCTAGCTAAACAGCACTGGGTCCAGCAAGATTCCTATTCCAGCAAGTGGGTCTGAGACTTACCTCCAGGGACAAGAATAAAGCAAAGGCCAGTTCAAATCTGGATAGTTGAACCATCAAGCCTTATTTAGCAGGAACACTCTGAGATGGCCAATAACATGTTCCATCTTGAAAAGGTGTGTGGATTACTGCCTCCCCACACAGCAATTAATAGGGATAAAGGGGTGGTGGGAGGCATCACAATTAGGAATACCTGAACTCAGAGAAAGAAGATTGAGTTTAAGGGAAAGGCTCAGAAATCTTTCCTGTAAAATTTCTTTGTATACACACACACACACACACACAGAGAGAGAGAGAGAGAGAGAATGAGAATAAAGACATGGAGATAAGTGCAGGTAAGATTAATTTCAAACTGAATAAAGTTATGGGAAAAGAGAAATTAGAAAGCATTTGTTTCCTACAGGTGCAGAAATGACGTTTTCTTCTATTCTGCCTTCCCAAGCTTTGCTTTGCTTTGCTTTTCCTTTCCTTTCCCCTTTTCTTCTTTCCTTTTCTTTCTTCTCTCTTCTCTTCTCTTCTCTTTTCCCTCCCTCGTTCTTTTCCCCAAAGTTGAATCTGGGGTCAGAAATTCTCATCGTAACCCCAGACTGGAATTCCAGATGGTGCGCTGAGGACTCGGAGCAAGTCTCAGTTCATCAATTTCATGTGCTCAAGTGTCTGCTCTGGCTATGGCCCCGACTCCATTCCCAACGTGGCATTAATGCAGAACAAATTGAGACATATCCTCTCGATAATTAGTTCCAGGATTGCCCAAGATTTACGGTAACATAATAGGAGCAGCAAGTTCCACAAAGCGGGTTTCCCCGCTGGCCTCCTTCCGCCCAACCGGAGAAGGAGGAGGAGGAGGAGGAGGAGGAAAATCGGCGGCAAAATCGTCGGGCCAGAAGGATGGTCTGCAGCGCGGATACAGGAGCAGAAAGAGGGAGGGGCGGGTGCTTGGGTTCAGTAGCCCATGAGTGGGGTGGGGGGAGGTAAACGTTTGTAGGGGGAGACCGAGAAAGCCTTCTTTGGGGCAGAACGGGTCGTGAAGGAGATCGGAATCCATTCAACGCCAGGGCTGCGCGCAAATCACATGGGAAAGGTCGCTATTTTCCTGAAATGGCTACGAATATGAATGCAAACTCCCCGAGTAGCTTAGGGGACAGAAGCACAAAATCGGTGGAGAGAAGGGATCCCTAAACTTTGTCCCTCCGCGCCTCCCGTTCGCGGCGGTGTCATCTTAAAAGTGCACACCTCCTCTAAAAGCCAAAACATCAAAGTGAACAACTGAAAGAATACCGCGAAGCCGTAGGTAAGAGTGGATTTATTAGAATAATGCGATTATTATAACAGAGGGATAAAATAGCATTGTCATAACAGAGGGATGGAATCAGTATCACCTGAAGTATTAGTATCCCTTGATAAAGTTTTAGTCAGAGCACACTTAGAATACTGCATTCATTCATATAAAAAAGTAGAGATTCTGGAAAGAATCCAGAAAAGAGCAGTAAAGATGATCAGGAGGCTGGAGGCTAAAAACTTATGAAGAATGGCTGTTCTATTATTCTGATTAAAAAGTTCTTCAGTCCTCTGTCAACACTTCACAGTTTGGAAAATCCCCTTTCATTAAGAGCCTCAAATACTGCTGAGGGTACATCCCAGCTAGAAGACCATCACCAAAACATGATGATTGCCTAGTAATTTTTGACTATGCCTCATTTGGCAAAGCATTCTGAAAATGCAGGAGCATCATAAAATCTGGACACATGCAGTGGAAGAGAAATCAGTACTCAGGACTATTGTACTTGGGACTTGAGTCCTACTGATCTTATAGGAATGGATTTTGAATAACATTGAATCATAATTCCAGTTATTTACTTTTAGTAGTGTTTGGGGAAATAAATGGTAGGAGCTTTGTCTCCTAACAAGATAGCTAAACATCTCCCAAACATCCAACATTCCCCATCTGATTAAATTGTAGGGTGGCACCACAGTTGACATGGAGACATTGAATAAAGGATACAAATTTCAGTTTCAGGATGGTAGACATTTTTTTTTTTTTGCAAGGCAAGCCACAAACATAGAACCTTAAAGAAAAGGCTAACTTATTATATACACCACAGTTCACTGAATCGAGTTCATAGTATAACACAGAGATGCTGTGAGGAGAAGAAAAGGAGGTGAATGAAAATAAGACAAAAAAAAAAGTTGCTTTAGAAATGGCAAACATAAGTCTGATAAAGTGAACGTTTTCATTTAACATAGTAAACCAGGTCAGCCTATGACAGCCTATGCAGAACCCATTAAATTTGACTAACTTTACTCTTGAATATGCCTTTCTAATGAGTTAATACATTGCACAAAGCCAGTCTCTTTATTTTGTGGTTCAATGTATTGTGCAAACCCAAATGATAGATAACTTCAATAACCTGCTCAATTTATGTATTAACTCAATTTACATGACCATCCATCTCTGGGCAGGTAACAGGAAATAAAAACAAGTGAAAACTTCCAAGAAAAAAAAAAGTAACAAATATAGGGGCCAAGATGAAACATAATTAAGATATAGGTTGAACCACAGGCCCCAGTTCCTTCTCCAAACAAAATAGCAGAGATTGGCTTCTCTGTTTTCTTTGAAACTGGGAGAAAAATTGCATTGGAGATGAAGTGCTAATAGAAAGGACAAATTGGGGGAGGAAAAAAACCTAGTGAAGGATGGCTGTGGGGGGGGGGGCAGGACTGATAATCTGTGCCTCCCAACATTCCCCACAGATCTCCGCTTATGTTCACTAGGGGTCAGATGACTTCACTTTCAAGCTCCTAGGCAGGCTGTCCAGGCTGGTATTAGAAGGCTTTCTCCACCACCAGGTTATCAAAACATTCCCCAACATATGTCCTGTCCCATTGTCTTCATCTTATGTGTTTTTATTTATTGATCTACATGCCACCATTATTATTATTATTATTATTATTATTATTATTATTATTATTATTAT
>BLBF01000017.1:11949144-11959724 GCA_015471245.1 Laticauda colubrina | reverse complement strand
CTCTCTCTCTCTCTCTCTCTCTCTCTCTCTCTCTCTCTCTCTCTCTCTCCCTCCCCTCTTCCTGGAAAAGACCGAGTAGCTAAACGTTGCTTTTTGCTGCAAAGCAGTTCTGGGGAAACGGGAGGGTGGGTGGGGGGACGAGAGAAAGAGAGGCAATAATTTGGGTTAGTTTGCCTTAGTCTGACCGTTCTCTCTCCTGGAAGTTTCTGCTACCCCAGCCCTCATCCCGCCCACCGCCGCTGGCTCCGCTGCTCCTGCCAGGCGGGCCCTTCAATTCCCTCCAAGCAATTCCCTCCAAGCTTGCTGGGTGACGGTTTGCGTCCGGCGGGGTGAGGAGAAAGCTGGCTGCCAGTGATTGATTTTCTTTCCTTAAGCTCCTGCCTGGGGCTGGTTCGCAGCTTTGTTTCTCCTGCTGCTGGCACTTTAAATAATCAAACTCTGAACGCAGTGAGAGGAGACAGATCTTCCGTTTCTTGCAGAGATTCACCAGCGAGGAATAAAGGATCTGAATAATCTCTCTCCCTCTCCCTCCCTTCCTCCTTCCCCCCCCCCCCCCATCCCCACATTTCGTTGCTGGCTTCCCTGGGCCTGTTAGCAAGGCCTAATAAAAGAGAGAGTCCGTCGCATTAGATGGGAAGGCGATTTTGCCTCTCTGACGAGCTGGTCAACCGGGCGGGGTCTCAAGTCACCCAGAGGAGGAGAGAGTTTCAATCGGTCGGCACCTTCTTGCTTCTGTTCCCACGTTCATTAGCTAATGGGTGCTGTTCAGATCGGTGAGGCTGAAACCTCCCGGTCAAAGAAGGCCGATTTGCTTGCTGCGGCCTTCTAAAACAAAAGACAATTAAATGCACGAACAAGCAATAGGTTTTATCTTGATGTGGACATTCCCCAACTTTTGGCAGGAATTGGGTGACTGTTCTTGTGGCTATCGTTTCCAATGCAAAAGTTTTTTCTTTTTCTTTTTAATGAAAAAAAAAACAAACCTTGAAACTCTGGAGGTGGGAGAAAATTGATTGCAAGCACTAGTTCTGCTATTGCAGTTGGGATTTGAATTTTACTCACTTGTCTGCTTTTCCTTTCAAAGAGTCCTGAGCACTTCTGACTTCTTTCCTAACCCAACTGGTGATAGATGGGGGGGTGGGGGGGGTGGGAGGAGGAGGACAATTGTCCTCCTATTGTCACGTTTCTGAGGAGAGGGGCCAGTTAGGCATGACTCACAACTGAGCCCTACAAGTCATCCCAACTATTTCCTTCCACAGAGCTCTGATAGACAGAAGCGGCTAACATGCTTGGTAGTTGGTTGTTTTTGTACCCTGCTCCTTCTTAGGGTGGAGGAAAGAATTATTCCCTTTTGAAAAAAAAATGGAAAACGAAGAATTGCCATTTTCTAAAATGATAAATGCTCGTCCCGTTTATAAGGGGGGGGGGAGGTAACAGAAAAAAGTTAACATGGGGTTAAAAGCAACAACAGTTGCAGCTAAACCTTGTTACTCCCAAGGTGAATTTGAGGAAGAGATGATCTTGAAAATGAGTAGATTGATAATCTGCAATGGGAAATCCTAGCCTTTCCAAATCATCTATAAAAGGTCTTTTAATGAGGACAATCTGAACAAAGTCTAAAACTTTTGAAATACCTTTACAAATGGGAAATCAAAAGCCCACAAGCTAGAGAGGGAGAGAGAAAAACAGCTAATAAGAGGTTGATGCAGGCCATCTCCAGATGGGACAACAGGGCTAGCAACAGATGGAGTGAAGGATGCTTTCCTAACACCTGCCCTGAAATAAACCACCCTCTCAAAGTGACAGAATAGTGGGGTATTTTTTATTTATGGGGAAAAAAAGGTTATGAATCTTTTGCTTCCGCGCAGTGTTTTGGGATACCCGTCAGCTGGAACTCCTAACCAAAGTTGTCACCTCTCTAAATGTAAGTGAATTGCCAGAATCAACTTGATTGTCTATTTGTATTCAAGGTGATCAAATCTGAAGATAATTCATTCTGGACTAGAAAGCATTTTGCTTGTCAAGAGAATTAGAACCATTGGGCAGTGAAAAAATCTATACATTTTTTAAAAAATACATTACTTGAATAGATAAGAATTTTAAGCACAGGTGAAAAGTAAGCTGTTTTACTCGTTATTTTGTTGTTCAGATCTGAATGAAATGTCTGAAACAAAGCCTGCTCAAAAAAATCAACTGTCAGAAATCAGGTGTCTCTTGTTATGTATTTCCAAACTACCCATACAGTTTTATAGAGTCAGAACCAGGCTCTGCAGTTATTATTTTTATTACTATTAGATTTACCTATAGAATTGGCAAGAGGAATATTTTCTACCATTGGTTTCCATTTATCTACTCAAATGTATCAATTCCTTTCAAAATGTATGTCACCACCATGAGGAAAAATATGTCCCAAGTGCATCTTAAGGGCAAAATATTTTTTTTTTTTAAAAAAAGCCCATTTTGCAATGTTAATAATTGCTTACTTAATTTTTTAAAATGACATAGACTTCACGGACTGCTTTATTTTCGCAACCTTTCTCTGAATTGACTACCTTGCATCAACCAAAGGTATCTCATTTTACTTTTAGTTTTACAAATGTCTATAAATTTGACATTCTGCATTGTGCTATTAAAGAAATACTCAGACTGAAATTTTAGAGGTTGCCCTTTTCATGTACCAAGTAACCCGGGCCCCTTGGGAGCCCTGTGTTAACTAGGCTCTTTAATACTTGCTGAAAAATTCCAAGTGACATTAGAAGAGTGATTTGCAACATTTTGCTTCCTCTCCTGTAACATACACCAGCAAGTTTATTGCACTAAATTTCATCTGTTAAGAGCTGTCATCAGAGCCAGATGTCAGAAACAACTGAGGCTGCCATCTTGAGGCTGCGAGAGCATGTAAGGTACTTAAAACTCCATCTGCCTCCATCGGGTTTAACAGTTGGAACTTTTAGCACAGGTGTAGTCTGGCAATCTTGGATTCTGAACTGGCAGAGGGAGGAGGCTTTTTAAATGTAAGCCCTGCAAGTAAGCCAGACTTGTCTCTTCTGGGAAATGATGCTCTGGTCCAGCTCATTTGGCTGACTGATGCTCTGGACCGGAGTCCCAAAGTAGGATCCAGATGGATAACTGCTGTTGTATATATGCCCAGTCAAAACTAAAAGCTAAGAAATTTGACAGGTCTTACTTCCAGGTAAATTGGTGATCGCAATATAACGGTTCTTGCTGATGGTATTTATTTGGGGTAAATTTACTCCAATTATTTGGGGTTCAATCAGAAGAAAATCCCGGGTTGCCACAAGGCATTAGAATTTTGGGGTGAAGGTGGGGGGACCCAAATGTTCATTGGTTACACAGGTCAGTTTGGGGGTTATTTTTAATCAGCACTTTTAATCAGTACTTTTATCACACACACACATATACGCACACATATTTATATATGTACACACACAGATTCAAAGGTGCGTTTATTTTATTTCCCAAGGCATTTGGGGGGTGAAGGGGGGGGACCCAAACGTTCATTGGTGACCCAGGTCTGGGTTGGGGGTTATTTTTAATCAGTATTTTTTAATCACACACACACATGCACACAGTGAGATTCAAAGATGTGTTTATCTTATTTCCCAAGGCACTGATTAAAAATAACCCTCAATCCAGTCCTCCTCAAACTGATGCATATTTTTAAAAAGGAAGTGTCGTGGAAGGGCCGCTGTTGAACCCTTTTTCGGCTTTGTCCTGCTGCAGCTCGACCGTCCACAAATCATATATAAGCCATCTTATAAAGAAGACTGAGCAGACATGGATACCCGTCCAAAGACTGGAAACTCAGTTCCCTGGCCCCTCCATCCAGGTTCCTCGGGGTCGCTTTGAATCCCAACTCTTCAACAGAATTGGGCAGTGGGACTTTGGGAGAAAGGGCTTCCTGGGCAGCTTCTTTCCTTACCCGCCATTGAAGGCTCGGGCGTAGGCAAACCGGCGACATGCAAAGGAATCGCGCGTTTTTTCCCCAATGCGCAAGTTTTAGAAGTAGATTCCTACGGTTCTTAAGATTGGTAACGCCACCAAATTGGTAGGAAGGTGCTCTCTTTCTACAGAAGGGTTCGCACCCAGGACTGCAGAACGGAAGGGCTGTAAAAACCCTTTGGACGTCACGAAGGAGCGTGGCGCCAGGATTAAAATCGCTGCGGAAATTTAGGATTCAGTCCAAGTTCAGCCACGGAAAGCTCGTGGGCAGCTCTGAGCCAGCCAGTCACTCTCTTTCCTCCCAATCTCGCTTTAAAATCTGACCCAGAAGCTGGCAATTTAAGAGAGCAACAGGTTTATTTTCACATAAGCCTTCGTGGAGTGGCGTTGGCAGATCATCACGGTAGGTCGTCTGGAAAATATATTTCTGCCACAGGCAAACCCCTTGCACGGTAAAGTTTAGGGATTCAGCCGCCTGGGCCTGCTCCTTGGATTCCCCTAAAATGCACCCGGCCAGAGGGAAGCCGGGTGAGGAGTTGCCAAATGCTCCTGCAAGCATCTCTTGCGAGCTTATTAGTGTCTCTCGTTCGCTTTCTGTCAAGGGGAAGAAAAACGTCTCTCTCCAAACGCGCGGGGCCCGGGAAGTGATTCCTGGAGAGAGAATACGGCTCTTTTGCCAAAGAATTGCTCGTGGAGGCTTGGGGGGGGGGGGGAAATGCAGAAATAGCAAAAATGCACTTCATGATACGGAAGAACAACGTGAAAAGTGCCCCGAGATAGCCGAGACTTTGAGGAGAGTTGCGAAGTTTCGGGTGGCCGTTCAAGTTTAGCCATACAAGGGATTAGGGAACGTTAATCCTTGAGCTCTCAGAGGTGGGACCCGGTCTCGGGAGAGGGTTGTGGGCAGATTTGCCTTCTCTGGAAAGCAGTTCAAGGTTGTAAAGGCTGAAAACGGAAGAGGACAGAATAAAGCTTTCCAATTCGTTCAGCCCAGCTGTTCGGGGCAGCTAGTTTACTGTGTCTTGGCGGGGAGGGTTGGAGAATCCACGAGGGAAAACTCCTGAACTATATTAAACTTTGCTGGAAAGCCCCGATTGTTGGGATTTGGCCCGTTTGAGCACAGTCGGGCGGCGAACTCAGCCTGAAGGAAGGTATTGTTTCCTTTTTAAGTCCACAAGTCTTAAAGTTGCCAAGGTTGGAGACCCCTGTTTTAAAACACCTTTTCCTTCAAAAAGTTTCCCCTTCCACCTGACCTGCGAAAAAGGCATCAGATCACCTCCACCTCTCCCTGCCCGCCCTGGGTTTGCCAATCCCATAAGATCTCTCCCCCTGTCCGTTTAACTAGATCCTAACCGCCAACCTGGAGAGCTTTAGACAAATCCCATGGGTGCTAAGGGTACCGGCGTTATGAGAGGTACTTCATGTGTTGCCTGGCTTCTCGAAGACTGTGTTTATGTAACAATGCTGGCTAGTGGCTCAACCATAAAAACCCTATGCTTCTGTAAGGCCTGCAGCAAATGGCAGCATCGCCCACTCAGAGGCTAAAAAAACCCCGGCCCAGGTTAGTCCGTTGATGAGAGACCACCAGGAGTTGTGATAGCTAAAAAGTAGAGACTTGGCCGGGAAATAAATAACAAACAACAAAATCTCGAAAAAAATGAGCGATAAATCCTTTCCTGCTGTTGCCAAGTGAACTGTGTGAATGTTTCCATATAACCACGAGGGATCACGTTTGATTCCAGCTAGAATAATACTCCTTTTTTGGGGTGGGGGGGGGTAGTGAAGGGGGTAAAAGCAGAAGAAAGATGAGATGAAGAAAAAGTGGGACAAGATTGGGTTTTGTTGCTTCGATCCCTCTTGATGTTGCAGGGAGTTGAACGAAAGCATTTGTGACCCTTTAGTCCTAGCTAATTCGAGAACTGACCTTTCATGCCCCCCATTATTGGAGGAAGGGTCCCGTGCACAAGCCCCTCACCCCCCCCCAAAAAAAAAACCCCAAAAAACAAACAAAAAAACACCACCCAAGATTTCGGGTCAGCTGAGCCGCTTGGCAGGAACTTGGCTAGTTCCTTTCTTACCAAGCTAGAGACCTTCACCAACCAAGTCGGAACTGAGGTCCCATCCGGCCCGGCTGAGTTGAAAGGGTTTACGGGGGGGGGGGGTCCGGGTTCTTGTTTCGAGGTGGTGCGGAGAAGTTCGGGAAGCGGCCCTGTCGATCCGGCTGGCAGAATTATGGCCCATTTCAGAGGGTATTTGGAAGGAAGGTTAATCTTTGCCTCCCGATTTAAATTGGGCGACATTTCAAGTAGCCCCTGACCGAAGTTAGGCGCCCATCTCCAGCGTCTGTAAGCAAAAGAGAGGAGTGTGTGTGTGCGCGCGCGAAACTCGTCTCTCCTCGCCATAGAAGCCCCTTGTCAGAAGCCGTCCCTCTTGAGGATTTCCTTCCCCGCTATCACCTTTTCCCCGCTTCAGCATCCCCGAACCTCCGAGGACCAGAAGCACCAGAAGGCAAGGGAGAAAAAAACAAAATAAAAATAAAAATGGACGGAAACTAATCAAGGAGAGAAGCAAAGCTGGAATTAAAGGGAAACTTCCTAACGGTGAGGACAATCAACCAGTGGAACAGCTTTGCCTTCAGAAGTTGTGTGTGCTTCGTCACTGGCTATTTCGGGAGAGACTGGACAGCCACCTGTCTGAACTGGGACAGGCCAGGGTCTCCTGCTTGAGCGGGGAAGGGGGGGGGAAGGGGGGGTTGGACTAGAAGATCTCCAAGGTCCCTTCCAGCTGTATTCTGATTGACTGACCCCCCGGACGAAGAGGGCTGTGCCAGGCGAGGGGCGGGTGGGCGAGGCTTAGCTTCCCCACCACCACCAACCAGCCCCGCGCCCGTGCCACGCTCCTTGGTCTGTGTGTGTGTTTGTGTGTGTGTGTGGGGGGGTAAGAGAGAGCGGGTCTCTTGCCCCTCCCTCCCCCCGGCCTCCTCCTCCTCCCCCCCCCCCCCCCCCCGTCGCCTGAGCGTTCTGCGCCCCGGGAGGCCGCCTTGCTGCGGGAAGTGTGAATGGAGCGGCCGCGCGCGGCTGACTCCTCCTCCGTCTCGCGCCGCCAGTCGCTCTCAATTAGCCCAGCTTCGGGGGCTGGAGGGCAAAGCCGCGGCTGAGGGAAGAAAGTTCAAGTGCGGCTTTTCCAATCGCTCCTGAGGGGCCTCCGCCACCGAGGAGAGCCGAGCCGAGCCAGCCAGGGTCCCTCGGGCTTCTTCCAACTCCGGGGCTTCGAGCCTTTTGTTGTGGTCCTTCTTCTTCTTGTTGTTTTTTTTTTGCCCCCACCCCCACCCCCCTTTTTTTTTTGTTTTCCTTTTTTCTTTCCGCGCCGGTCGGGCTAAAGGGCGACCCTGGAGACCAACCTGGCCTTCTCGCTCCTGCCGGCGTCGGCAGGGCTGGAGCCCGCCGCTTGCCTCCCCCCCGCGGACCCGGCCTCCCCGAAAGGCTTGAACTCGGCCGCCTGGTGTCTCCAGCCGGACCCGAGCCGGGCTCCCAGCGCCTGGAACAAGTGCAGCGGCGGAGCCAGCGGGGCCCGCGACTGGTTCCCGGCTCCGCCTCGGCGGAAAGTTTGTGCCGGCGATCAGATGGGCTCCGACGTCCGCGACCTCAACGCTCTTTTGCCGCCGTCGGTGCCGCCCCTGCCGGGCAACGGCAACTGCTCCATGCCGGTGAGCAGCGCGACGCAGTGGGCTCCCGTGCTGGATTTCCCGCCGGCGGCCTCTTACGGCTCGCTGGCCCCGCCGCCCTCGGCCTTCATCAAGCAGGAGCCCAGCTGGAGCGCCGGCGAGCCGCACGAGGACCAGTGCCTGAGCGCCTTCACCGTCCACTTCTCCGGCCAGTTCACCGGCACGGCCGGCGCTTGCCGCTACGGCCCCTTTGCGCCGCCCCCGCCGCCCAGCCAAGCTCCCTCAGGCCAGGCGCGGATGTTCCCCAACGGGCCTTACCTGCCCAACTGCCTCGAGAGCCAGCAAGCCATCCGCAACCAAGGTAAGCCGAGCGGGGAGTGGGGGCGGGGGGGGGGGTAGAACCCGGCGCTTTGGGGGCGACCCCGCTCGCTTTCACCCAACCCAGGGGTGTCCCGCTCGAATTGCCACCCGCACGACGGAGACGTCCAAAGCGCCTTTTCCTGGGACCGAGCGATCCCTGGCAAGCTCCCGAGCCTGAACTGTAAGCCGAGGCAGCTGGGACTACGCCTGGGGGGAGGGGGGAGGGCGGAGCGGAGGAAACCTACGGGCCGATCTTGAGAATCTTTTGAAATATTTCAGCCCGCAAAGTAACAAAACAACGATCAAAGGGGAAGGGATATCTTCCAAAGGCGGCCAATTGGTTTGAAAACCACTGGAATTTCACAACCCTAACCACGATAAGCTTGGACGTATAGCTAGGATGGCTGTTACGAAAGGGTGCAAAAGAGGGCAACTATCTGAGACTCGGAGTCAATCGTTGGTCCGAAATATCCGGGAAGAAAATCCAACTGCAGTTTAAAAAAAAAAAAAAAAGTTTTTCAATGCATGGGCATAGGACAGCTGGGGTGTTGACATTAGCACATCTGGAATGGTGCTTTTCCGGAGTACTGTGTGGCTAAATCAGTGTATGGGTTTGACTAGGCTGCAAGTCAATGCTTCAGTGTTGGTCTTGGACTAAGTGGATGGAGTAGATTAACATACTTCAAGTTGCCTGGAAAGCAAACCTGCGGATTAAAATTTAAATTTGTGAGAATGCCCTATGAAGCTTAATAAACCTTGGTTCCAAATAGGTTTGATTTATTCAGGGATGTGCCGTTAATTTACAATTGGTTATCGGTTCTCATCAGATAGACAGCAAACTATGCTAATTACCTTGTGAATTATAGTGTTTGTGTGTGTATTTTGAACACAGATATTTAGGGATTAAATGGGCTTGCTGCTTCTAAACACAACTCTTCCCATGGAAATCCCTAATAAAACTATTTGGAAAAAGAGGGTTAAGGATTGAACAATTTTTTCTGTTGATACAATCCATATGGGGCACGGACTTACCGTATGGTCTCTCCAATATGGTAACACCCTTTTGTAATATTACGCTGACTGGGTTTTCAAGCACTGAATGAATCATATAATCGCTCCACCTTCTCCTTTCATAGTAGTGCTTCAGAGTGAAATTCAGCCAAGCTTCAGGAAAAGAAACTCAACATTTGTAATTCTGAATTTAATCAGACTTGCTTCATTCCAAAATTAAAATTAGGAATGTCGTACTCATGCAATCTCTAACATTTACTAAAAGTACATTGTCTTTCAATACCAGCATCAACAATTCTAAACCTGAATTAGCAATCTGATTGTTCTCACTTATCCAAGAAGAGAACCTATTGAGTTACGTACCCTAGATTTCTGCTTAAAATTCATGGGACTGTACACTCAGTGGATTGTTGTTACAACTCTTATGCACATGGAATTTATCTTTAATAATTGTTTCACATATGGACTTTCCTGTTACTTTCTGTTTGTTTGCTAGTGTCTTTATGAATTGAATTTGGTATTCTCTTGCAATAAGCAGGTACTGCAGTTTGTTTTTTAACTGGGCTGGATATACAAAAACATTTTTTTAATGAATCTAACAGTTCAGTTAATATTACTGCAATTAACTGTTGGGATGATTTCTTTCAACAGGATTAAAGAATTGATTCCTGTGGAAATAAAAATTTAAAAAATGATGGTGCATAGGTAGTCATATAGCAAATAATGCTAAATGGATATTGAATATGGTGTGGAAGATTAATAATTAAAGTCTAATCTGGCTTTTAATGCAGCAAAAATACAGTGAAGGAGCACAATCAAGATACTATATTCTTATGTTAGCTCACCTATATATTTTAGGAAGCTAAAATTGCACAGAGGGAGTTATAATGAAAGGAAGAAGGGGATGTTGTTCCCTGAATATCATTTTTTAACTCACTGAAGTTGCAAAAATCATCATGCCAATTTTGTTTTCTGAAATACAGTAATTTTGCTCCCTAATCCTATTGAAATCAGTGAGAACTATGGTGCAATCTGAGAATGAATGCCCTTGATCTTCGTCAACCTATGCTGGGTAGATATATATAAGATTGCATTGCTTACATTCTCAGAATTCATTTATACTTTCCCAATAAACCCAAATCCTTTGTATTTGACACTTAGCATCACTATGTCTTAAGCAAGTCTATCAAAAACCAATATATGTTTCTTAGGCTATAATGGGGACACTGTGCCAACAAGTACACAGTTCTCAAGCTACATTCCTAGAGTAGCATCTTCTTGAAGAAACGACCATTAGTGGATAAATACTAGATGAAATGTATTGCTTATTCTTACACAGTGGAAATAACCTGACACAGTTGTGTCCTAAAACATTAGTTTTAATCCTGATATTTTTTGTATGAACCAGAAAGGAATATTTGTGAAATTCATGAAACCACGAAACAACTGATCTTAACAAAAAATATTACAAATGAAAAACAAAGGACTTTTTTTTTAATGGAGCATGCACAAAAGAATGACAATATCATTAGAATATAATTCTAGGCAACAGCTTACTTCAGCAAATATATATATATATATA
>BLBF01000017.1:11875986-11949044 GCA_015471245.1 Laticauda colubrina | reverse complement strand
ATGCCTGATGATGGCAGATGAGATTCTGCTGAAACGTTGCTACAACTTTAAAAGCACTACAATGATGTGGGATAATACCCGAAGGAAGCTGAACAGCACACATGTAAATACCCGCGAAAACTTAAAAAAACCATATTATATATATATATATGTTTTTTTAAGTTTTCACGGGTACTTACATGAATGCAGTTCAGCTTCCTTCGGGTATTAAGATATTACTACAATGACGTGGGATAATACCCGAAGGAAGCTGAACAGCGCGCGCACACACACACACACACACACACACACATATATATATATAATTATTAGGCAGAAAACAGTTAATTATAAATTCCATAATTATTTGCATTTGGTTTGTAGTTAAGCCTGTTGCATCAGTTACTGGTAGTTCTATACTGCTTCGGAGGGTATGTGGTAATTGTGGTGAACAATTTAGAACAAGAGAGAATAATTCATTTTTAATAGCACATTTATTTTAATTATTCTGCACTTTAATATTCTTTACATGATTTTCAATTCTTTAAAAAAGATTTTATTAAACTTGAATGATTCTACAGATAACTTATTGCATTTAAAATAGTGAAATAGTGTTTTTCAGTACATTGACCCATCTTACTCAGCAAGATGTTAAATTGTGAAGGCAATTTCTTCTTGTGACTACTATTTCAGAATTTCATTCCATTCCCTAAATTGCTTTTTCTCTTCTTGATCCCATTGCTTTCTTGCATTTGGCTAATGGTATTTTTTTAATCATAGCACCACATTATTAGAATTCTGGAATGTAGTTACGGACCCAGCTTATATTTAAAACAATGGAACATATTTATTCCAGATGATGGGGATGCTGAATAAAAATGTATGTGTTTTTATAGTGTGGGACAAGAGGAGAAATGATCCCACTTCATTAAAACTATCAAAAACCTAAATTGCAGTTGGAAGATTTTTGATATCATTAACTACCATCCAAAGGAGTTTAATGGAGCCTCAAGGCTTGGCTTCTCTTACAATATATGTGTGTGTGTGTGTGTGTGTGTACAACACTCCTCAGCTCTTCCAAATGTATAAGCATGCATGTATGCACACATAGAAAGGACTGATTTACTTCAAAAATTCCCATTTGCACATGTGAGTGGCTACCCCACAGAGTTGGTTTGCATTTTATTTTATTTCCTATGAATAAAACAACACTTTTCAAAACTCTTCTGTGTTACTGCATCTCTTGGTTGTTCTAAGTAGTGATGGAGAAAGTAGCAAAAAAAAAAAACGGTGAAAAAAAGTTTATCACCTGCATTTCTTCACAGGACGCTTGGCAGTTGTGCCCAAAGTAGAACTTTAATCAGAAGAGATTAGAGATTTAGATATGTTTGATGCCATATATGCTGGTGTCATTTAAGAGCTGGGACTGGATTTTACATTTGAAAACGTAGTCTTCCCTGCTTATTCCAAAATTATTCCAAAATAAAAGGTGAACCGCCATGGCCTTAATTTTAAAGGGGTGGGCTGAGGAATCTAGGCGACTGATCTTTCAGCTCCTATTGTGTGGGCAAATGCAAGTGCTTTAGAGTTAGGCTGCAATTCATAAAAAATAGGGAAAGAATTGTGTTGTTTTTTTTTAATTGCGAAAGAATAGCAATAGGTGAGAAGCAGGTATAAATTTTAAAAGTTGTAAAAAATGCTCTGATGGCTCCAAACCAAAAAACTGGGGAGGGAGAAGGGGAAAATATTGGGCACCATTATATGAGAGAGAGAGAGAGAGAGATAAAAAAGGGGAAAAAACAGAATTTGAGGATGTTGATAAGTTTGACTAATGAATATAACATCCTCTGCTTTGAGTCTATCAGGGTTGAATGTTCCGTTTGAGAGGAGGTTTTTCACCGTGGGAAAGACGTTACCTTGGTGTTTTTTGCCAAGCCTTCTCCGGGAGAAGGAAGTCTTCTGCTTTGAACTTTTTACTAGGCCTCCTGGCCTCGTCTCTCCCTCTCCTTCGCAGCAGCTGGATCCCTGAACAACTGCACCCCTTCAAAAGAATTGCCTTCTTCGCCAGATGTCCACGTTTCAATTATTTTCAGCACATTTTAATCAGCTCAGCCTCTGATAAAGCCCTAATTAAAAGAGACCTCGCTATCAGGGGGCCGGTTCAGAACTCCAACCTCCTTATCGCATTCTTGAAGCTTTGGGTCATGCAAATGTGGCCAAAACACCCAATTCTGCTCCGGGCAGCCTTTTGAAGGCTACCACACTGCTAGGCAAAGACAGCTCTGGATCTCGAGCTTCGGTGCTTCGAGGAGTGTTTGGGGAGAGCTGAGGAGGAGGAGGGAAGCCTTGGCTTTGTGTGTTATGAGCTGAGATAAGGCAGTTCAGAGCAGCTGATGCCTGGAAGTGCAGGGGTTGGGCATCGGCCTGTCATCACTGTGTACACGGTCCCGAATAGAAAAGGGATGCTAAACACCAAGACGCAGGCGCATGCGGCAGCTTTGAAGGCTCAGGCCTTGCCAGCTCCTGCCAAATGCATAGGGTAGGTGGGAGGAAAAGAGGGAGGGGAGGGCAGGGGAGGAGGATGGCTACAATCTACTGGTCAAGGTGTTTCTAGCCCCCTCCCCTTCACCTTCAGGTCAATGCATTGGGATCTCCACTCCGTGGACTGGGAAGGCAGAAAAAGCTGAACTTTTCAAAAGCCATTTGATTCTGCTCTGCCAAAATAAAGTAGCCCATTGGCCTTTAAAAAAGGCTTGGATTTTGCAGCAAAGGAAGAGATTCAGTGGTGAAAAGGTGGATTGATCCCCACTTTCTTGACAGCAGAGTCCCCAGAACTCAACAGGACTTCAGAGTAGACAGACTGAAATAGATTGGTTTTGCCAAAAAGTGGTCAGGATAGACACACTTAAAGAGGAGAGGTGTTGGCTTGAAAACTGCATGGTGAAATATCTCTTTAAAAGAGTGAAGTTGACTTGAAATCTGAATGGTGAAGTATCTCTTTAAAAGAGTGAAGTGTGGTGGTGATAAAAGAGGGTGCTTCCCTGAAAAGGGCCTTAAAACTGAGGGCATTGTAGGGAGTAATCAAGCTGCAGAGCAATAGATGATCGCGAGGTTTTGGATCAGGCTTGCACGAATCCATAAACGCTATAAGCTCCAGAGACCAGGAAGGTTTGGAAGAAGAATTAAAATTTATGATCCAAGCAACTTACCTGGAAAAAAAACAATCCATCGAAACAGACCAATTTCTATATTCAGTGTTCTTCCTTTTAAAATATCTACAGATTTGCAGATTAGATTCACTTCCTTGTGTTGAAAATTCATCTGGAGAGGCCTAGATTTGGGGAAAGCTGAAGTCGGCAAAACGGTTTGGAGATTTCAGAGAATGGAATTCAGTGGGCTTAACTTTTAAAATAAAGAAGTTAAATTTGAGACGTAGGTCGCCGGTACTTCTCAACTTCTCAACAACTAAAGACGTTTAAGCAAAAGCGAGCTTCTGATTTGAGAAAAGATCCATAGGTTTCTTTTCCGGGCCGAACGCCTTCAACTATCGCTCCATATCCAAAGTGAGATTAGATTAAGATTACAAACCAGGACAAAACAAATAGCGGAACGTTCCCTATTCCTGCTGTCACCATTAAAAGGTTTGCGCGCGTTTTTCTTCACAAGTTTTGGTTCATTTAGAAAAGTAAAAAAAATTGAGTCCCCAAGATGAGAGTACCGGTACTAGTGCTAGTAACATATCAAGAGTCAGGACGGGACGTTTGAATTGAACGGACAGTTGATGAATGAAGGAGTTCAAGTCTACGTCTTTTAGCAAAGTCGTCTTTAGTCTTGAGTAGCTAGTGAACTAAATTGCATCTTGTGGGCGTTCAGTGATGCATTTATGCGAGGGATCCCCAATTCCTCCCCCCCCCCAGCCTCAATTTCTCTCCCATTTCTTCAGTTTTGTCACAATCCATTCGCGGTTCCGTGCAAAATCCGATTCGATTTTTTAAGAACCTAAACGGGTTTTTGGGCAGTGAGAGTTTGTCCGGAAAAGCATGTTGTTGGGTTGCTGCAGAAAAAATAAAGCATTTGCCGTTGATTTTTTTTTTCTTCTTTCTAGCAAAAAGCTACGACTTATTTGCTCCTCTGAAAAGCAACTTCGGTATTTTGAATGTGCAAACCTGTTCTCTAAAGAGTAGCGGGTTTAAAAGAAACTGCGGAGATCTAACTTAAACGTTCCGGAAGCGAAGCTCCCATAAAGTGATTATTTACTTTAAACAGCGTTTGGTGCGGTATTAGGAAAGCCAGGCAAGATTTCATAAGGACTTACGCTTCACGGTCTTAGGGCAAATGCTGATGCGCTGAGAAGTCTTAAAGATAATATTACTTCGTAATTACTTTTTCGCCGAAGTTGTTTAACTGGCTCCACGTAATTAATGAAAGTTGATGTCTAAACGCCTGATTTACGACTCGGTCTCACCTTGAGGTCACAAGAGACGATTTTTCCCCATCTGAATTCGCTCCTTTCTTTTCCTTTTTAAAATAAGCTGTTTATTATTATTTGAAGCGGGTAATTTTCGGCTAAAGTAGGAGGTTATTTTTTCACTTAATGGCCTGCCATTTTTATTGCAGGCTCTTCAAAAAGTTAATCTTACAAAACCAGCGAGAACGAGATTAAAGGGTAACTTGAACATGTGGAATGGCAGACGAGTTTGTTCAGCAGATCAGGGTTTTTCCCCTTGTCTATGGGGGGACTATTAAAGGAAACATTGCTTATTGGAGGGACGGGGGGACGACTGCCGACACGGGCTTTTAAAAGATATTCCGGGTGGATACTGGGAAAATCTTTGGAGACTTGTTGCTCCAAACTCTTGCTGGCACCAAAAGTTTTAAACACTGGAATCAACACCTAATTTGCTCCTGATCCAGCAGTTTCTGCAGCTTTATCAAAGGAAGGCAGAGACACAGAAACCTCCATTTCCACCTTTGAGTAATACTTTTCTTGGGACCAATTAGAAAGTTAGAAAATGGTGTGCACAGTTTTTCGACTTCCCTCAGAACTTTTCACTTTTTGGAGAACTTTTTGGAGAACTGGAAAACCTTTCCCTATCATTCTGTGTTGGTGTAATTTTTTACATTTTAAATAAAAGTTGTTTGTTTGCACTTATATGAATTTTGACTTTACGGCTGATTGTTGGAAGATGCATTTGGCTTGCTCTCTGCTTTGAATGGGCATCTAAAACCAACTTTTTAATCTTTTTATTAATGGGCGGCAGCAGCAGCCTCTTTGCCCAGGCAGGCTGAGCTCGGATTGTAAAGGTAGGAAGGAGGCACCACAAGAAAACAAGCCCGCCCTCGATTCGATGACAATCCTTGCCTTCCACGTCCAGAGGAAAGAGGGCTCCCTTCCTTCCCCGGTTGGGTGATTCCAAGTTCAGGGTTTTGGCCCCCTCTCTTTTGCAGAAAGAAGCCATCTGCTGCTATACACAGCAGAGGCTTCCTATTTTCTGGCAACTTTTCACCTTCTGCCTGTCTGGGGGGACGCTCTTGCAAGGAAGAAAGTTCAAGGCCAGGTGATTCAGCCCCTGATTCCGACCCTGTTGTTCTCTTGGCAGGTTACGGCACAGTGGCGTTTGATGGAGCTCCAAGTTACGGCCATACTCCCTCTCATCCTGGGGCACAGTTTACAAACCACTCCTTCAAGCACGAGGACCCCATCGGCCAGCAGACGCCTTTAGGTAATGGTAGCGGAAAACATCTGCATGAAGAACTGATCCCACTGGGAGAGAGGGAAGTTGTTTGCTACACACGCTCAAACACAGACTCCCTTTAATACTGGGGCCTGTGCCTGTTCTAACAATTGAGAGGATTTGGCATGTCTGTGTGTGCCTAATCTGGTTCATCCTAATGGCAAAGAGAAGTTGGATAATTGGGAAGCTGGGGACTGGACCGGATGTCAATAAAAGGATAAGACTTACAACAGGCTTTGAAACCTCTGTGGAATTATTGTCACACTGTTTTAACCCCTCCGTGTGAGCCAGGGAAGTAATTTCATGGGTACTGAAGAGACCTTTCTCCAGCTTAAACCAATTGTAGTCAAGCACAATTTTTGGAGTTATCATCCACCGATGAGTCCAATTTTCCTCAATATTGATTCCCTCCAGGTTTTCTATTTGGGCTTTTGGCTCCCAGAATTTCTAGTCAGTATCAATGATGATTGGCTGAGGATGACAGGAATAGTTGTTCAATATATCTGGGGGACAATCAGAATGGGGAAAGGAAGAGTGGATTAAATTAAGCCAGTGCAAAAAAGCTCTTGCCTACCCCAGAACTAAGACATGTATCACTGTATTTTAAACTTGGTAACACACTTACCTGGTAGTAATCTTTTGTGCTCCTCTTTTTACCCCTGTATGAATCTACTTAAGATTGAGCTCAGTAAGTTGTACATTTCAATGAAATCAATGACAATATCTACAAAACATCTTTATAGTTTCTAAAGTGTAGATCTAGAAAACTCAAAATTATGTTGGAATCTTGTTGGTTCTGACATTGCTACTTTACCATAGTTATATTTATAATCCAGACTTTCTCTTGTAAGGCACTAAAATAATGTCATTTTTTACATTACTGTTAAATAATTTGAGCACAGATCTAAAGATTAAGCATCAGTTTCAAGTACCATCAAAAGCAAACGGGGCTTCAAAGGTATGTTAGCTTACACATTCAGTTAAAGGAGTTTTCTGGTTTGGAGGATGCTTTGAACCATGGGCTAACTATATCGGGGATGGCTGTGTTTTCACATTGCACATTAGATGAAACTTGGTAGTTTGTATTCAATGTGCTGTGGAAAGTGTGTTATGTGGGGTGTAAATAGTGCATTTGCTATGCTTAATGCTCAGGATTATTTCCCAAGGAAAAACTGTTTTGAGGCAGCTTTACAAAATTGCTTACCAATATCACTGCACCCATATTAAAAACAGGAAACAAGTGCTTTGGAAAATAATAAAAAACCATGGATTGAAATCTGAAACAAGGGTTACTCATAAGACAACTCTCCAATCACCTATCCCAAAGGTGCTTTTTTTCCAAGAGGCAACTTGACTTTCTGGTTTCTCTTTGAAGACATTTTGCTTCTCATCCAAGCTTGGATGAGAAGGGAACCATCTTCAAAGAGAAATCAGAAAGTCCAGTTGCCCCTTGAGAAAAAGCATCTTTGGAACAATCATGACCTGGATGACTGAGAATCTCCATAGACTCTGGTCACTTACTATATTTTCTCAAAACTACTTTATTATCCCCACAAATGAATGCTACAACTGAAATAAAGATTTGATAATCTAGTGAGAACCCCCTGCTCCAGCTGACCACCTAAAGCTAGCTTGAAAGTGACTAGAGAACACTGCAACGGGATTGTGATTTTTTTGTGTGTGGCTTGTCTGCAGGCGACCAACAATATTCAGTGCCTCCCCCAGTGTACGGCTGCCACACTCCCACAGACAGTTGCTCCAGCAGCCAGGCTCTTCTCCTGAGGAACCCTTACAACAGGTGAGAATCATTACGATATCATCCATTTTCTTTTGCCTCCTGAAATTTGGCAAATCAGCTTTTGGGATTGGCTCTAATGCTTCCCTGAAACAAAGAGCTCCTTCTCTTTTCTTCTCCCTCCTTCCTTCCACCTAACTTTATTCTACCTCTGAGAATAGGGCAAAGAGCTTACCATGTCACCATCTCTAGTTCTCTTTGAGAAAAAGGAAAGAAATAAAAAGAAAAAGAGAAAGAGAAAGATAATCAACATGGGTAGGGAGAGTTAAGGCTTATTAAATATGAAAATATGTGGACAAAATTGTCAGACAACAGTGGAATCTCTTTTTGTGCCTCTAGGTTGTTTTCCTAACTATAACCAAATATTATTTTTGAAGGGTTGATCCCATCAGGCTAATAGAAGAAACTAAGAAAAAGACAGGCAGCATCCAAACATAAATAGGACTTGGTTTTTTTGAGTAACTACCAGTTGCAATATAGGCAAGGAACGATGGACTTTAGAGTCCTAATCCCTGCAGGCCACCAGGCTGGATAACTGTATTGTAAACGTTACTGTCCCCATGAACAGCTCTCTTTGGCCATCAACTTTTACCATTAACACAGGCTGAAAATTTGCAGAATATTTATTTCTTTAGAACTTTTCCAGTGGAATGACTGCCAAAAATAGATGAGTTTTTTGCCGTTCTATTCAGTCCTTCTTTTCAGACTTACTCATGTCCTCTGGTAGAAACATGTGACTTTTTAAAAAGAGAGGAATGACTTTTTCCAGGATATTCACCCTGGAAATATATCATTCTGGTCTGCATTGAAATGAATGAGACTAATCTGGTTTAAAAGAAAAGTATTGTTGTTAGTAGTGTGATAGAAAGTTACAGAACACTGCTAATTAGTGAGCTGGAGGACTGACTACTTAGTTCCTTAATTTTTCTTCATTGGAGCCAGTGACAAAAGCCCATCTCCTGACACATGGGAGAAAGAGAATCATTGGGTGTGTTCCTTTCCACTAATACAGAAGGACAGAAAGAAATAGAGCTACTTAACAAGTGTGAAAGGCATCTCTGAGGAGAAAAAAAAATGTCCCAGAATTGTTGGGCTTTAAAATTAATCAGAATAAATTCCCTGCAGTTCTCACCAACTGTGAGAAAAGAGAACATTACTATTTTAAGTTGGTAGGTTGCTAGTTCAGAACACCATTCTTCTTTCCCCTTTTGGAGTGGGCCCAGCACATTCCTGAAACCTTCATTTCAGAATTTATATCTGAGAGTTGTGGGGCGTATCTACTCTTTTATAACAACCTGGATCTTTAAGATGAATTTTAAAGAGAGTGATGGCAACTGTGGCTGAGAATATGACTGAGAAAACTATTTCTTAAGTGTTTACCTACCAAACTGAAGCTATCAAGCAGTTAGCTTCTATTCTTAATGAGCTTTAGAGTTTGATTATCATAAAGTTAAAAAATGTAGCACGGTTTGTTAGTCAGTCCTTGGAGCCAGCAGCCTGTGCTGTTTTGTTGGATAAGACCATGGGGAAAAGAAGGAAGGGGGGGGGGGGCACCTTTTCATTTATTTTGAGCTTGCTTACCAGCCAGAACTAAATTCTCTTCTCTCCCCCCACCACTTCCCCCCACCTAGTCTTCAACTTTTGGTGAACTTGGAACAATCCTATGTCTTGGGAAGCTGCTGAGAAATATTATGCACAAAACAAAAGGGGAGCTCTTCAAAGAGGAACTATAAAACATAGTTTTATAGGCAGGCACCCTCCATAGGAGTGGGGACTGTACTTCCCAGAATTCTTTAGTCCGCATAGAAGTTAAAACTAAGCACATTGGTACATCCTCAGCTGGAAAACTGCAACAGGGCTTAACTCTACTGTAGAAGAATACATAGAATAGTTTGTGCTGATTGGCAAATAACAAAAAGTCAGCATCTCTCCTGTAAAAACATTAACCAATCAGCCTTATTCATATGGAGAAATCAGTGAACAAGGGAACAGTACAAGACAAATTTTTGAGGCAAAAGCCCTGAGGTATGTGTAGACCTAGACTTGACATTGGATCTATTGGATGTGTATTTGATATTTTAAACTTATCAACATTTTCATAATATCTTGAGACCAAGCATGGTATGTGTCAAGCTTTTGAGTTCTTTAAAACTTTTAATCCAGAAAATTGTCACAAATCAGAAATGATGGGGAAAGGGGAAGACAGTTCAAAAGTTAGATTCAGAACTTTATATATCTTATCAGAAATAAAGCTGAATTAAATGACCCTGAATTGTGAGTGCACAAAGCTGAATCTTAAATCAGGTCAAGGGGAGGCAATTCCCTGTCCTGTTATAATCAAGGAAGACCCCAAAAGGAAGATAAGAGCACAAAACACCTGAGCCTGTTATGAAATGAATGTTTGAGGAATTTGCAGGCAGATCCAAGGCCACACTGGGCTTTGCTTCATTAAGCTTAATGAGCAATAGCTGAGTTGTGGAGTTATGGTCAGTTGTAGAATAGACTTGTATCCCTGGCATGCAGGGATCTTCAAACTTGACAGCTTTAAGACTTGTGGACTTCAACTCCCAGGATTTGTCCTCAAGTCATGTTAGCTCAGGGATTCTGGGAGTTGAAATTCACAAATCTAAAACTTGCCAAGTTTGAAGACCCTTGACCTACAGCTTGGTGCTAAAAGCAATGCTGCAACAGATAGACTGGAAAAATATGTTATTTAGGGCCTAGGCAAAGATCTGGCCTTTTCAGATTCCACTTTTCCAAAAATGGCATCCTTCCAATGCATTTCAATTTCAATTCCTAATCACCATGGCCGTGTGAACTGAAAATTATGGGAGTGTGCCTTCCAGAGCAGGAAGTCTCTGCTCTAGTCATTAAATGATAGTTTTAAATAGCTTTTCATTTGCATGAACCTCATTTTGTCCAATCAATTGCTAAATATTTCTTATTTTAATTAATGTGGGTTCATTTATTTGTATCTTCTTGCAAATTACTATTTCTTAGCTGATGGTTTTGTAAACTTCTCCAATCATAGCTGGAATCTTTTTATGAATGCATTCATTCCAAAATATTTATAGCTCCCTTTTCTCTATAAAGGTTTAGATCACAGGTGTCAAACTTGCAGCGTCACATGATGTATTGGGGCTTTTTCCCCCTTTGCTAAACTGGTCATAACCTGTGCATGCCACAGGCCTGGAGTTTGACACCCCTGGTTTAGATGGTCACTAGGTTGCATGTTTACTTTTTTAGTCTTATATTTTTTGTGGCCTGCATTAGTTTTTAATTTCTCTTTGTAATCTTTAAAACATTATTTAAAACAACCAACAGTTACAAACTTATCGATAGCACAGCTGAAGATAAAGAGAAATAGCACAGAAACATAACTATGACATTTTAAAGATACTTTATTTTTAAAAAGCAATATTATATGTGAAAATAAATCACCAATTCCCACAAGGCTAAGCACAAACAGCTCCCTTGAAAAGGAGTTCCGGAGATTTAATATGGTGACTGAAAAGATCCTGCAATTTGGTAAATTCCCTGAGTTCACAGGGATTTATCTCCCTCATGTTTATTATCTGAATATTATTGTCGTTCTAATGGTGTGGTGAAGTTAACAAAATGTTTAGGCCTAACTGACTGTGAAAAAAAACTTCTGAGGATTTACTGAAGTTCTTTGCTATGTATTAGCAATATAATTAAAATCTGTAATCCCTATTTAATCTATGGGTTGACAGAACATTGATTCTGCCATATATTTAGCTGTTTCTCTTACCTGCTCAACAACACATAAACATAGGCTTAATATTTCTTACTTTAGAAGCTGATATAAACATTTGGTTTTTTTTGTCTGATTTGCAGCAAAAATATAACACTACCAGCCAATCATAATTTTTAAAAGTTACATTTTTGACGTTTACTGTATTCTTCTATGTCTTTCTATTTTAAATTTCTCCTATTTTAAACTTTAATTTGTAGAAATGAATTTCTAATCTTCAGCTCCCAATTTCAGACTTCTGATACAAGCTGAATTATGTATCTTTATACATTTTGCAGCCTGGGCTCTGATTGGAACTCTTATTTAAGTATTTGATTCATCCATGGAAAAGTAAGAACTCCAAAAAGCAATGATGTCCCAGAATCCTGATTGAATGAATGAGACCTTAAATAACTGACTTTCCAGTAACTGTTGAACTTCCATAGTGCCTACTGACTTGAAATTACAACTTCAATAATTTCAAAATAAAGATTTCTAAAGATAATGATGCTATACTGTGGTGCAATAAAATTTGGATTTATTTTTCTGAATGCTTGTTGATTTATATTCAAATAAAAAACCAGGATAATTTTTCAGTTTATACATATTACTACAAAGGACTCCTCAATAAAATTGAATGTGCAAATAAAACTGTATAGATTAGACCAGGGTGGTGAATTATATTGTCAAAATGTTTAGAAGCCATCCCAAAAGATTAAATCATGGCAACTGGACCAAAGTTCATGAAGCTGAGATATTTCTTTATTCATCCAACAAGTAACTTCAGTCAAAATGAAAAATTTAAGTTAGGCAGAGACTCAGAAAGTCATTGCAATGCACCAACTGTTGCGATAACAATTGCAGGGTTTCCCCCCCCCAAAATGTATTGCAAATGTAAATGAAGATTCAATCATCCAGGCTAAAAACACCCCAAAAGGTTAAATCATGGCAACTGTACCCCAGAGAAACCCCTGCAGTTGTTATGGCAAGAGCTGGTGCATTCCAACAACTCTGCTCCTCTGCCTAACTTAAATTTTTCATTTTATCTGAAGTTACTTGGATGAGTAACAAGTCTAATGAACTTTGGTCCAGTTGCCATGATTTAATCTTTTTGGATGGCATTCTAAACATTTTTACAATATAATTCACCACCCTGGTCTAATCTATACAGTTTTATTTGCACATTATTTGATTTAACCTTTTTGAATGTTTTTGGCCTGGATGATTGAGTCTTGATTTACATTTATGCTCAAAATGCCAGTTGTTTTTCTTGATCTGCTCTAGCTCTCCATAAAGATTCTGAGCAAACAAAGTGGCAAAAGACAAATGTCCTTCTTACCATCAGTTCCTTATTTGTAAGGCTATTAATATGTCTTTTCACATTCCCTTTCAGGAAAGAATATTCATCCATGCCTGACTACAAACATTTCTATGAATTTTGTTATTGTCTCATTTATCTCTTTTAGAGCATTCAGTTGCCAAATACATTTATCTTTCTTTGATCTCGCCACAACCTTCCTTAAATACTTAAATATTCTGACTTCAGATGTATCTCTTCAAGACATATCTTGCTTCCTCACCGTTTTCTTGCAGTTATATCGCAATGTAGTTTATATACTCAATTCTTTTTGTTCTTTTTTTTTGCCATGGGCAGAAAATAATGGGAACTTTGAAAACCTTTCTTGCTTGCTACCTTATATTCTTGAATATGAGAAACTCCTTTAATATAAATAATTCCTTTATAGCTAATGTAAAGGGATAAAGAATTATCTGTCAATGATGAGCAATTAAAAAAAACCTACAACACATAAGATCAAATACAAAGTATTGATTTTGATGTCAGTGGGCACGCTGAAAACATTGGAACTCAGCCAATAGTATTGGATTTTCTAGGTTTCATAAGATTGCATTGATAAAGACTATGCCTACTGTAATTACTACTGAGCAGATGGGATGTGGTAGAAGTTATCTGTGCCTTGGCTTGATTACATCATTATAATTGATTATTCTTGTGCACTGAAAATCTGCATTGATTGCTGACTGTTTCCCAACTGTTAGGCTTATTTTTTTATGGGATTACTCCGTCACAGCATAAATTTACATGCCAAAGAAGATGCCCCTGTTTTTAGAACATGCTTTCGTATACATTGGAAAGGGCATTGTATGCTACTGGGTGTTTTTAAAGTGGTGGTTCCCTCTCCTTTCTGGAATAGCAGTTGTTTCTCTTTTTATACAATGATATTATTGGATATTATACAAATTGGACAATATTTTTATTCTGTTGCACCTAAGTGTTTAACTAAGCATAGGCCAATGTAGCTACAAAATAAACCTTCTCAGTTTGCTACTCTGCTTACTTCTGCTTCCATTTATCATCTTTTCTATAGCTTTCTCCACATCAGTTTTTAGACTGTATGCTTTTTTTTTGGAGATAGGAATCTGTTATCTTGTATTTTGTCAAATAGTATATGCATTGGATGGAACTGAGGGGTAATTCTTGCTTTTAGAATTTATTACATCAACAGAATGAGAGGGACTAATCCCTCCCCTCTTTTTCAGACCTGTTGTGTATACTTTGTGGGATGAGGTTGAGGAGTTTCACTACAAGATCAGACAGTATCAACTTAGAACTAAAGAGAAATTTCCTGATGATTTGAACAATTAATCAGTGAAAAGGCCTGCCTCCAGAAGTTGTAGGCGCTCTAAGGGTGGAGGTTTTTAAGAAGAGATTGAACAGTCATTTGTCTGAAATAGTACAGGGTGTTGTCCTTCTTGAGAAGGAGGTTGGACTGGAAGATCTCCAAGCGCCCTTCCAACTCTATTTTTCTGTTGTCTGTCATATCTACCTCAATTTCTCTTCTTAGGACTTTTGTTTATGTTTAATCATTCTTCTTGTCCATGTCTGCATTTATTTCTGTTTGATTCTTTCTTCAAAGTATGATGCCCAGAACAAGAGACACAAACATACCATTGTAGAATTATTGCTGGACACAATAAAATTTTTACTTTTTGTAATTTGAAAAAGAGGCTTTAGTCGGTACAGCCTTTCTTGAAGGAACAAGAAGACTTTATTTAAGTCTTTAAAGGATTTTTTAAAATAGCTTAACTTTCCACATATATGTTCCTTAACCTAACTTGAAAAGCTTGTTTGTTAAAGTCACTAGAATTCAATGTTAAATAAAAATATCTAGGAATGAGATATGTAACACTGAAGCAACGTTTGGATAATTTCCTCTCTTTTTTCTCTGATCTTTGTCCCTGAAGACATCTGTTTGTTTTTTGTCTTTGAGTGTGGAATGAATCTATAGTAGAAGTATTATGGATAAATTGTTGCTATTGCCAAATATTATTATGAAATGAGACAGACCTTTTCCTGCTTGTTCTTTAGCCATGGTGATCTCTGTTTTAAGTTCATTAATCATTCAAAACTTTTTTGCCTTGCTCAAAGAGCAAACATTTATATCCTTAAGATTGCTGTTCTAGAGAAACATACTATCACTCATTAAACTGATTAGAACTGAACCAGATGTAGCCTCTCTTTTACAGGAAAAAAATTGTCCATGATAACATATTTCTTATATATGTCAAAGAAAGAACAACACTGTTAATTAGTTAAATTGGTAAGATGGCTTGTGAAACCATAATTGAATTTGCGCAATGTGCTTGACAGATCGATAAAAGTTTAGTTAAGTTTAGTGCTTAGTTAATTGATTAACCTAGGTGGATATGGGAGAAAGTCAGCCATGTTGTAATATTTTAAAAATCTAGCCTGCTATACAGTAGATCTTCAAAGAAGTTAAACAAAGGTGCAGAGCAGCTGAAAATACAATGACTTCTATTAGTATTTTATTTATTCTATTAAAATGACTTTTATCTGGCAACACATGGAAATTAAAATATCTCTCTCAAACACTGATTAGTCACAACCCTCAGTCATGCCTACTGTTGTTTCCTTGCCTAACAAGGAAGAATGAATGAAACCCTATCATTTTTCTACTGTCAGGATCATACTGTATCAGATAGATTGGAGGAAGTAGCTGGGGACTCTGCCTTTTTCAAAATGATAATTCTTTGCCTAATAATCTGCCAGATCTCTCAAAATGGAGGTATGACCTAGGTAGTGGCTCATTGACTTAAATGTAAAAACATAGTCTTCATTTACTAGGAATATTGCATTGGTGTAAAATGGCCAGGCAAAGGAAAGCAAAGCAATACTGTCTTAAAGTATTCCTTGGGTATACTCTATTCAAGTTACGCTATGAACTTTTCTGCATTATGCATTTTGATACAGTAAACATGTTTGAAGATAAAAATTTATTGTGAGTCACACTTGCAAAGTCTTTAAGAGTGGAGGAGTTACAGTTCAGATTATAGCTCTTTCTGCACCAAGGTCAAGAACGCGTAGGCTGCAATACAGGCCAAAACAAACTTTTTGTGATCTACTACTGGCTTCCTTTTAAGATATTTTCCCCTCAGTATTAATTTCCTTTTATTTCACTCCAGCTAACATTAATTCTGACTGCACAAATGTTTTCCTCTTCCTTATTTTATTTCTAAATAAAAACCAAGTAGTTAATCTCCAGTGATTTGGGAAATTCACTTCAAACCATTGCAATCATTTTCTTCTGAATTTAGTTCTTTTGAATTTATTTGAACCAAATATTTGAAAAAAAAAAGGGGCATCAGTCCCAAGAATGTATTTTTCTGTACCAAGAGTTGTCAGACAAATTATATGTTAATAAGTTACATAACAGTTTTAAATTCCTCTGAGATGAAGATAAATAACTTCATGCAGTTATTTTCTGATTCCTCATAAATTAAAAGGCATAGTACTCTGGATTTTTCAGATTTGTATTCCAGTTAATTTTCATTAATTGCAGTTGATATATATATATGGATTTCTATGCTTGTTTATTCAAAAGTAATTCTACTGCTTCAGACTTGTAATGAACATTCATAGTCCCAGGAAATTTTATTCTTTTTCTGTGTAACAAAATACGGCTATTAGGACACGGGTATTAGGAGATTAGTTGAGCAGATAAGGTTCTGTCAATTTATCTTTAGTAGGTTTTCTTGATTTCTATTTTCATTACACATTATTATTTTTATAATTTTACAATTTTTCATATTCCATTTAAATGGATTGAGGGATTGTAGTTTATAAGATTTTGTCATCAATTTTTATGCTGGACTGAATATCTGTATTCAGATACTGTTCCAAATGAGATTTGACCATGTAATGTCCTTGGAGTATGGTCTGGCCATCTTGTCTAACTCACTCATAGTCAATGTACTATCAGGAGCTGAAAAGGCACAAATAATGTTACAGGGCTTCTAGTCACAATTATGGGTTAAACATCTTTAAAATATACAACTTATATTTAAAGTGGCTTTATATCCATCTCCAGAACAGGGTACTATTTAACTAAACAGATGAACCATCAATGGTTCCCATTTTGCTTTGATGGAATTTATTGATCCTTATTCAGTCACTTCATTTTTAGCATTTAAATAATGATCATAATTTAGATCATGAAAATATAGTACATCTTAATTGAGGATAAATTTTGAGTAAGCAGATATTTGGAATTCTATTACTTTTTTGAAAAAGGGCAAGCATTATCTGCATCTTTCAAAACTGCAATTGTTCCTGTTGTTAAAACAAGGTATTATTGTTTAAGTCAAGTCTGCCCTTATAACAACAAGAATATTTTCTGTTCCTGAGGAAAAAATACTACCACAGTCCTAATTGAGGTAATGTATCAACAGTTATCCTATGTATTATTTGCACTTCATACATGGAATATCTCCCTAAAAGTGGAATATAGATATAGAGACACTGAGCTTATATAATTTTTGTCTTGGTGAACTTGCCATGCTTGGAGATTATCAAAATGCAGAACTTTTTGACAGTACTATCAGTCATGATAGTTATACATTATCTCCAAAAATGTATTATGCCTCTGAACTCTAAGCTTTGGGAGCTGGTGGGCATGTGTGGAATTTTGAAAATATATTTTGGCTTATCTCATTAAGTGATTGCTATGATATGCCATTCACAAAACATCCATTTATCAAGGTAGAGGTTCATTTTCCAAGCTTGGATTGGTTTCCGAACATTTTGTTACCATACCAAGTAACATCTTCAGCGGAATTCCCCTAAATTTGGTTGAAGATGTTTCCTAGCCTGATAATGAAACATCTGGAAACCAACTTCACAGAAGAAGAATAGAGCTCCACCCTAATCCTATACAGAGCTACAGATATTCGCCACTATGGCAAACATCCTTTTATCTTAAGGCAGTTTGATGAGATTATTCCCCAACAGCTCTTCCAACCTTTCCATGAAGCTCTCTGCCTTCTCAAAAATGTAAACTTAATTGGAAATACAATACCTCCCCTAAAGGCTTTCCAACACCTTCATCCTAGCCTATGCTCATTGGGTTGGTATTGATGTGCTAGAAAAAGCATAGAACATTCATATGCATGTTGAAGCTTGAGAAAAGAAAATGATTTCCACATTACCCTTGATGTTTTGATGAGAGGGTCTTACTGGTTCACAGGATTTTGTAGATTCTGGAGATAAAAATCTGAAAATGAAATACATTGAAGTTCAAAGAAAGGCAAAATATAGGATATGAATGAAAATATGGAAGTACAATAGGATGCAGAGTTAAAAGCAAATTCTGGAAGTATTTGTGTATCCCAAAAATGGATGTTATAAATTCAGGTGCAAAATGGCACAAACAAAAGCAACTGCATGCAACAGCATATACATAGAACCACTGTTTCACATATAAGCTTGCATATTAGCATGTTTTATGACCACACTAAAGGAAACCTCTTTAAATCTAAAATGCAGACTGATTCACACATTCATGCATGTAGATTTGGGGTGTCCTATAAATTACATAACTTTAAAAAAAATCCCCCACAATTCATTTACACAATGATACATAGCTGTATTTTGTATAAAACCTAAAAAAAAGTATGAAATAAATTCACCAGTTGCATTCAAAGCCAGCATGCATACAATTATGTCACATATGAATATTTGGCAAAGTATTGCTATAAATAACTGGAGTAAAACATGACATGGAGGCATGTTCATATATTTGCCATATTTCATATACAAACAATTGTGTCAAGATTTTGGCCAGATATACACAATGGCACATCAAACATAAATTTATATGAAGACAAAGCAGCCTTCCATATGCAGCACCTAAAGCACCTATCTTTGAGGAGAAAACACCCAGCAGCACTTCATAAATGTGATCGATGAATCACCTTCATTTCTCCCATCCCTCTATATTGGCTTGCTTGATGTATCCTGAACATTCCAACAACTGTTTTTCTTTTAAGTAAGTACTGATCTGATTTTGGCATCTTTCATAATATTCAACTTTAGGTAAAGGTTACTGATTAAAATGTAAACAATGAAAGCCCCTAACATAATACACAGTGGATTTTCATAAGAATGACAAGAGGCACGTTTCCAGAACTTCCAACAGGATACACTTAAGAAATATTTCGGACAATATCCAAAATATTTGTGAACAATGCAAAGTCGGCAGGATAAAAGAAAAGTTAAAATTAGTATATAACATTTTGTTTTTCTGATTGCTTAGATTATATATATCTCACCAAATAGTTTCTCTGTGCTGAAATTCATACTGATAATAAAGGAGAATATTTGTAGCCCAGGGTTGATATATGGGGTCCTTGGTGCTCTCTGAGCTTGTTTTTTTCTTGCAGACATTTCATTAACCAAGCTAGACAACCTCATTAGTGCTAGTGATGACTAACACTGATGATGTTACCTAGTTTGGATAATGAAACTTCTGCAAGAAAACAAGCAAGCTCAGAGAAGCACCAAGGTCCCCTCATACTGACAGATAATTGATACTGATTGTATGATGAACTGCACTTCTAGGCTTTTGAATGCTGGGAAAGTAGGTCTTGCCATTAATAGATAGTATTAGAGAGTAGGAAGGTCTATAGCAGGGGTGTCAAGCTCAAGGCCCGGGGGCCAGATCCGCCCTTTGGGTGCTTAGATCTGGCCCATGGGGCTGCCCTGGAAACAGTGAAGGACTTGCCTGCAGTGCCTCTGCCAGCAAAAATGGAGTGGCTGTGTGCTGCAGGAGGCTGTCGCAGCTGAAAACGTGACCGCTCCCCCCAAGTTCCATTTCTCTTGGCAGAGGGTTGGAGGAGGCCATCACAGACAAAAATGGAGCTTGGGAGCCTGTTTTCCGTGGCAGAATGCTCCGGCCACCACAGGCACCGAGTGATGAAGAGCTGGCTGTTCCCACCCCTATCACACCCACTTTGGTCCCCGAGGTCAAACAACCCTGATGTGGCCTGAATGAAATTGAGTTTGGCACCTCTGGCCTATAGGAATCAGCATCCACAATATGAGAGAGAGAGCAATTTCCTCATGAGGAAAAGCTAAAACTGAATAAGTGGTCATGGAGAACTTTTACTATATTCCTTTCATATAATACTAGAATTATATGTAAAAGCTGGCTTAGCTCAATGTCTGAACCTAGCTACTGTCTTCATCTGTTACTTTTGTGACCTAAGGAGTGTTTAGCTAGGTGATCTGAAAAATGAACAGTGGATGGATATTGTCTTTGATCCTAGAGATATCTATGATTTCTTTTTATACAGGTAGCCTTTGAGTTACGACAGTAATTGAGCCTGGCAATTACCATCGTAAGTTGTAAGTCATAATGTCATAAGGTGGGTCAGCAATGACCAGATCTGATTTTTGTGGTGATCATTAAATTAATTCATTGTTTGCCATGAGGCATTTTTTTTTCCGCCAAAAACTGGAAGTAAATGCCAGTTTCTGGCAAAACAGTTGTAAATCATGGTCACGTGACTGTGGAGGCCCTGAAAATGTCTGTAGGTGCAGGTTGGTTGTCGATCATGTCAGGGTGTGTGTGTATGTGTGTGTGTGTGAGAGAGAGAGACTTGAGAACTTTCAAACCAGGTTGTCATTCCCTTTTTGGGTCTGTTGTAACTTTGAATAGTTGATTGATTGCTCTTAAGCCAAGACCTCTCTGTTATGCAATTTATCACTGAACTGAGGATTATTTTGTTTTCTAACTTATTTGTTCCACTTCTCGATGCCCAATCTATATAAACATAGAACAGTGTACTTTGAGAAGATTACATCAAATTTGGTTTCTCTATCATTATGAGTAAAAAGTTATCTCTATCAATGTTCAATTTCTAGCTCTCTTCTCAGGCCTGGCAATTTTTGTGTCTTTTTGTTGATGACAAGATGAGTAAGTATATGACTTGATGAAAAAGCAAATTAAGAAAAAAAAGAGGTTTTTGTGGAGGAGGCTCTTATAAATGAACTGTCAAATGAAGTAAAGTTAAAGGAAAATCTCCTGCTGTAAATGCAAGGTCTGGCTCTTCTAATAAAAATCAAGACCCTTGAGGAATTAATTACATCAGCATTACAAGAAGAATGCATGGAATTGCAAAATGTGGTGGCACAGACCAGCACGAGCTTCTGTTGCAAAAAGAAAACTGCAGGAGTGTCTTAACAATTTCTGAACTGATATGCAGGTCATTGTAGTCACATAATAGTAATTTGGACAGTCTAATGAATAATAGTATGCAGAGGTAATGATAAATGATATTACACATACCTTGTAATTTAAGTCATCTAACTACTTTCTTCAGGTACCTCCATGTATGTGTGTATGTGTGTGTGTGTATGTATATGTGTGTATGTAAAAAGTATTTTGGCTAAATTTAAACTCCTGATTTTTGTAGAGAAAATGATTTAAAATATATATTTGGTATGCTTAGCTATAATAATTCAGAAAACAAGCTAGATGAATTTACATCCAATTTACAATGGATGATTCATGTAAGCATGTTTTTAGGATATATTAAACACATTAAGGTTTTTATGGAAATATTTTGTCTCATAATTAAGAGCATGATACAAACTGTAGAGCATATACATATACATAAAAGCACATATACAGAAATGGTATTCTTTTTTATCTAGACAGTGTATTTATTTAGAAGCTGGTAAATATGTTTAATTCACTTTTTAACCAGCAAAACATTTTATTCTGGAAATCAGCATGGAAAGAGAGATTTTTCAAATGATAATTTGTCTACTCCAATGTTATGTGCTATGAATATCTATCTGGGTAATTTTTGCATCACTTTATCAATCTGCCTAAAATGTATTTGTGATTGAGGGACATGTTCAGTTAGAGATGTAGAAGAGGTTAGCCTGTTGAGAAAGAATTAAAAGGGGGAAAAAAGAGAAGTGTCTCAACTGATATTATATGGAAAAAGTATTTTGTTAAAATCTAATTTTTTCTTGCTCCTCTTTGACTAATGCTAATAATTTTCTGATGATATTACGTGCTATTATATGATATTGTGTCAAATTAGCTAGATCAGCTAATTACTTACGTAACACCGTTTTTGACAAAGCTTTGACAATACGTTTTTCCAAAAAAAGGAATGATGTTACAGATTTAGGAACAATGAAACTAGTTATAGTTCTTACTTCTTGGGGGTAAAATTACAGAAATAATTTTACAACTGTATTCAATTTAATAAAAGTAGAAAAATATTAGAAGATGTTATCTTCCAAGTTGGATTAGACATATAAGGAATTTGTCTCTGGTGTAGAAGCTCTCAGTGTACATGCAAAGCAACAGAATAATGTCCTCATAACAATACTAATAAGAGGAGATAGTAATGAAGATAAGAAGATGCTATTCTACAACCAGCTGGGCTGCCCAAGTGATAATGAAACACTTACTAAAAATTCACAATCTTTCAGTAATAGAACTTACAAAGAGTTGTACAAATATAGTCTAATCTATATACAAACAAAATGCTGGATTTAAACAGGGTTTCTACAAGTTACAGATTTTTTAAACTAGAGTAGTATCTTGGGTCTGTCTCTCATCTGAATATCAATCATTTTGTGTGACTTTTTAAAACTCCAGTTCTCCATAATAGATCTTTTTTTGATGTTTTCTCTTTTTTTACTTGTTTTGTTTTCCTAAAATTTATGAACTATAAATTATTTTTATAAATTTGTCTACGAATTTATGAAGAATAAATACTTTAGATTGCTTTTTGTTTTTTGCTTTGAAAAAGGAAATAATGTTGAACTAATTATTGAAATAGATTATATAATTTTAGTACTAACTGGAAATATTTTTATAACAGTGACAATATATACCAAATGACTTCTCAGCTTGAATGCATGACATGGAACCAAATGAACTTGGGATCCACACTTAAGGGGTAAGATTGCTATTTTTTAAAATCTTACACCATAAAATTATGAAGAATTATGAATTACTTTTTATAACAGTTGAGACAAGGAAATAATAAAATCCTCAAAGAGATTTGTCACTGATTATATTAGGCATTTTCAATTATATAAAATATTTTTATGCTCAATATTACTATATTCAATTTTCTTAAGGCAATGAAAGGACATAAACATATTTTCTATCAGTCACCAATGTCTTCCTTGAAGGATACATTTTTGAAAATGTAACTAGTGCACTATATTCCATTTGATTTTTTAAAATATGTTACTTATCTTGTATAATTGTTTTATTGGAGAAAAGCAAGTTGATGCAATTGATTTTAAGTGGCTGTTTACTTACAGTGCAATTTTATGTAAATATTATTCAGAAATAAATTTCATAATTTTTATATTCCCAAGGTTTCCTGGGGGTGATGTAGATTAATAACCTGACCATTTTGTTTTTTTGTAGCATTTTAATTTTTTTGCACTTTTCCAGCTATATATGTTCATGGAAAGTCATGATGATGGAAAAATTATTATTTACAATCTGTGATTTTACACAAACCCATCCTTCAAAATATGAAACTTGACATTTGAACATTACATCAAATACATAGATAAAACAAACAGCTCAGAATATAAAGTCATTTAACACTGTATGAAATAGCCTTCTCTGTTAGTTCCCCTAAAACATTGTTTGTTAAACTTTTTCCCCTCCTTCCCACTTTTAAAAGTTATGGAGGATCTCTAAGAATCTTTTGTTTGTATGGGTTATATTTATCAATAAACACCATATTAAAAATTAACATTGAAACATTTGCTGTCACTACCATTTTTCACATTTTTTGGTGGGATTTTAATATTACATTATATTTCAATATGAAAAGTTGACTACCTATTCACATCTTTTTCATTGATCTCTTATGCCACCTTGTATATGAAAGATCCTTTCTAGCATGATTTAGTTTGGTAGCTTTAAAAACTGGATGTTTTTCTAGGCATGGGAATCAAGAGGTTAGTTGGACTCCATGAGGAGTTGTTAATTTATTGTTGACTGGGTTTTAGCTATCTGCACTAAATATTTCTGCATTATTTTTGTTCATTTTGTAGCCAGTTTTTATATGTTGTTGCTCTAGTGACAGTATAAATCAAATGAATGAATTAATGAATTTCTCCCACTTCCTCATAATAGGATGAGTCACATAAGAGAAGCACATAATAATAATAATAATAATAAAAGAGATTACTTAAATGAAAGAGTGATGTCTATTTTATATCATGCTGAATGATGACTTTTCTGCAATATATTTGTGGGATGATACTCAGATATTTTCCTTGAGTGCAGCTGTTCTGTTGTCAGCACATTTGGAAAATTGGCTTATATTTATTTAATTTATATGCTGCCCCAGACTGTTATAGCAATAGCAACAGCACTTAGATTTATATACTGCTTTATACTGTTTACAGACCTCTCTAAATGGTTTTTACAGAGTCAGCATATTGCCCCCAACAATTTGGCTCCTCATTTTACCTACCTTGGAAGGATGGAAGCAGGGGTGGGATTCTACCAGTTTGCACGTATTCTCTAGAACCAGTTGTTAACATTCTAAGCTGTTCGGAGAACTGGTTGTTGGAAGAAATTACTGGCCTAATCCTGTAAGGAAGGCAGGAAGGAAATATTCTGGTGTTGCTTACAGAAACTGCCTCTCCATTAACCCTTATTACGTTCTTGGCAGGAGTAGACTTCCTGTCTCAGGAACATCTCTGGAGTTTATTCCCCCTCCTTTGCTGGTACTTTGCTTGTGTTGAGTGACCATTCAAAGTCACAATGGCACTGAAAAAAGTGACTTATGACCATTTTTCACACTTACAACTGTTGTAGATCTCCACAGTCATGAGAGGCCAGGCGAGAAGATGCATGACTCGATGTGAGTAATATTGAGTTGGCCATGCCCAGCCAATAAATAACATGACCATCTAGCCACGCCCACCAACTTAGCCACGCCCACAGAACCTGGTTGTTAAAAAATTTGAATCCCACCCCTGGTTGGAAGGCTGAGTTAACCTTGAGCCTGGTGGAATTTGAACAGCTGATAGTCAGCAGAAGTGGCCTGCAGTACAGCACTTTAACCACTGTGACACAGAGGCTCTTTTATGACTCTAGGTGGCTTACAAATGAAACAGTAAAGCAAAAACCTGAAATCAGTAATAACAGTATTAAGAAGAAAAGTCCAGGAAAAAAAAAACATTTCACTCACAAGGCCTTGGGCAGAGCAGATATTTGCCTGAACTATAGCTATTCACTTGCTTGTTTCCTTCCATTTTTTTTTGTGGGGACTTGGGAATCTATAATGCAAAACTATAATTCAAAGATAATATCCTGATTGTAGCATATATTCACTGACTGGTCAAATTCTGGACTATACCTAGCTCAAAGCTTGATCACCTTAAAACACTTTTCTTAGCTGTTTTAAGAATCAGCACACTCCTAATCAGCTATACCTCGGATAATCTAGTTGTAACAGCAGCATCCCAGAGAGTTGACATCCCAGAGAGTTGGCAGGGAGGAGAAAATCAGGGATTTCATGTGAAATGTGTCTAAATTATAGAACCTTAGCTTAGACTAATTCTGGTTGGGGTTGAAAATTGAAGCTTCAGGGCTGTCCAGGTCCAGAAGTTTAGAATACATCTGTAGGCTTGGGAAAATTTTTCCCATTTTCTTTCTTTCTTTTTTCCTGGCAACTGATACAGAAATAGGGAAGGTGGAAAACTTGGAAGGTGAAGGGTGCCCAGAAGTTTATATAATCTGGAAAGGTGTTAAGTAGCTCAGTTGGTTTACAGTACAGCAGGACATACCCCAAAGTTTCTTCTTGAAACAGTCATGATGCTGCAGCTGATACCCTCAACATCCTTCACAATTTTTGTGTTCATCTTCCTCTAAGCTCTTTCTTCTTTTTATAGCATTCACATCCTTTTAATACGTTGAATTCTCACCACTCTTACATCTTTGGCATATACTTTCTCATTTTCTCCCATTTTGCTCAGCTTCCTCCCTAAAGAGCTTTCATCTCTCCCATGTCCCTTCTATAGGGAGTGGACTTCAGAGAAATCATTATTTGTCCACAAATGTTTCCTGTTACCTTGGAAGCAGGAAGTTCTTTTTGAGGAAGCTGCATGATAGGTGAAATATTTGAGGACAGTATGTGGGAGCTGTTCTGGATAGTATTCTTCTTTTATGAAGTTTGGACCAGATGGGAAAATGAAGGTCATTGCAAGTATAATTGTCCGCAGAAAGATAATACAATTTTATTCTGGGCAGTGTATTATTATGGAGGAGATTTTTTGTTTTGAAATATTTTATTCTTATTTTAAAAAGTTAAAATACAAAACTCCAAAATATTTCAAAATTATATGAAGCAGATTTTTATAAAAGAAATGTGCAATTCCAAAAGGAAGCTTAATCATGATAAATGCATGCTGGCAGATTTACTGTAGAAATGATAACTTTAAAAAAATACTCTGAGTTATATTATAAATATTTTTATGGCAATGTTTTGTCCACACTTTTAGTATTTATCTTCAAGTAAAAGAAATCCTCCTAGTTGTAAAAGCGTTTAGCAAGTTACATGCCTCAACATCACAGAAGAGCTTTTCCTAAAGTCGTTTCGAACAACTGGACTTCATGGTAAAATATGGGGAGTTTCATGGAGTTCCATTTGAAGAAAGATTGGGCATTTGAGGAGCGCCAGTCACTGAAGAAATTGGATATATATCCTTCTTGACTGCAAACTGTACTCTATAGAAAGATCCTCTTACTTAGATTTTTATTTAAAAACTAAAACATACTGGAGCATCCAGGAGAAAAAGTCTTACTTTCTGCAGTAAATGAACCTGCATATCACCTACATTAAGATTTCAGTTCTTTATTATTTAGAACAGGACAGATATTTAGATTAGATTGGGGTTATCTGAAGGGTGACTATTATTGTTTTCTCATTTGTATTTTTGTATCAGTTTTATATAGTTGATATGGTCAAATGATTTAATTAGTAAAGATTTATCTTCTCCCTTCCCCTCCCCTCCCATTCCATTCCATTCTATTTTGTAATTTGGCGTTCTAAATTAGTTCAACATTAATTGGTAAATGTTGGTAAATGTTGAAAATATTAGTTAAAGAGCAGAAAGTTCAACATTGTAATTTATGAAAACATGAAAATTCATACAGACCAAGATTCCAATCCCAAGATTGGCTTCCTCCTATTGAAATTAATGGCATGTAACTCTTTCTTTGTAAGTGTTTCCGCTGCTTTTTGTCTCTTTCCACTACCTCTGTTTTAAATGGCATGGTTTTATTTTGCTTCTTCTGACAGTGCTTAGTTGATTTGTTGATATTTTTTTCCAAAGATAGAGAAATTGCTTTAGAATAAACAAATATGCAATAATATTTAGACATCCTTTAAAAATAAAAAAGAAATAGGAAACATGGGTGAAAGAAAACTTACTTCTATGGTCAGTTGTCCCCAAGCAATCAAGCAAGCAATGAGAAAAATTACTCATTCTCAACTTTCAGATGTTTGAGCTAAGCCATGATATGAATGTATACTCTTCAAAAGTATTTTGGGAGTATTCTTCTGAAAGAAGGAATATTTATTTATTTCCTTATTACAAGTTTGTACTGCCTATAATCAACTGGACTTGGTAGCAGCTCAAAACAGATGTAAATTATAATAATGCAATACATAAAATAGATGGTAAATAAAACACTAACATAAATAACAGTAAGAAACATAGATCATAATCACCACCACAAATAGAATAGAATATAATAGAACAGAGCTGGAGGGACCTTGGAGGTCTTCTAGTCCAGCCCCCCCCCCCCCCCCCCGCTCAAGCAAGACAAACTGTACTATTTCAGATAAATGGTTGTCCAGTCTCTTCTTAAAAACCTCCAGTGATGGAGCACCCAGGATTTCTGAAGGCAAGCTGTTCCACTGATTAACTGTTCTCACTGTTAGGAAGTTTCTGCTTAATTTCTGATTGCTTTTCTCTTTGATTAGTTTCCAACCATTGTTTTTTATCCTTCCCTCTGGTATTTGTATAATGATTTGGCCCTCTCTTCTTTGTGGCAGCCCCTCAAATATTGGGATACTGCTATCATGTCACCCCTAATTCTTCTTTTCTTTAGACTAGCCAAACCCAAATCCTGCAGCTGTTCTTCGTATTTTTTAGTCTCCAGGAGTTTGATGTTCTTACTACTATCATATCTAATTCTTCTTTTCTGTAGACTTTATAATTCCTACAGGAATTGCTATAGGTATTCTGAAACAATTTGATTTAACAGCTTTTGGAAAGCCAACGGTTGGGGGGGGGGGGGTTTGGCAGTCTGATGTAATTTAAGAGATAGGACATATTGAAAGGAAGTGTCTGCAAGCTTCAGACTTTATGTTGCAGTAGTGAGGGTTCTCACTACTGAATCAGGCAGTTCAATTCCACTGAAAAAGATTGATATTTTGCCAACTCATATAGGGATTTTTAAATAAAAACATGCACTCTCAATTATACCCAGAGCCAACAGAAACTTAGCATAAGGCCTGAAGTATGGTGTAACATGCTAATGTAACAAATGCCAGTCAACAATAACTACTTAGATTGGTATTCAGAGACAGTTTCATGTAGAGCATATTATAATACTGTAACCATACAGTGATAAAGATATGAACGACTGTTGTGATGAATATAATTGTAATAAATAACGAGCGTGACTTGTTCCCAAATTAACTTAAAGAGTTTTATGAAGTCATCCAATTGCAGCTTATTTGGGAAATCATTGTTAAGCCAACTATGGTTCTGGGCATTATACACATCCAGTTTTTATTGTTTATATATTTACATTTTGATGGAGAAAAAAGGGAAGACCATGTGGTTGACTGTTTCACAATGAGCAGTTTGCTGGGAATTATCCAAGTCAAATTGTCTTTGTGCTAGATGTTGGCAAATCTCCTGATACCCTTCATTCAGGTTTTTTTGAGTTGTGACAGTGCCACTGGCATTTTCAGGGGGTCAAAATCTGGTAAATGGAACCATTTTGCAGTGCCACTTTCAGTCATGGCTTTGATAATATTGCATTGCACCTCGCTCCCTCCTCCCTCTGCGCACACCTATGAACAATATAATGCTGCTGTTCATACATTCTTGCAATATCTTACAGAGCACATGCACTGTGAAGATTTTATTTATTATCCTTTTAAAACAACTAAATAGGAAGAAAGTACTGATAGTTACATATAATCCCTGTATTAGTTCTTCAGGGTATTCAACATTTTTACATTAAAGGAAGATAATTGTTTTTCAAAGATCTGTGTCTCTTGTATTAAATAAAAGAATTTAAACTCATGGATACAATAAATGGTATTCCAGCATCTGTAAATACTGACAATTAGTGTGGATGAGACCTGGGATGTCTGGATGGGAAAAAGGCAGAAGATTAAATCAAGATTAACTATCTTTGGAGAAGCAAATTTAAATATTTTGGCATATGCCAAGATTATAGCATTTGTGAAAAATTGGTGTTAGATATAATCTTATTTCCTGTAATATATGCCAAAACATTTCTCTGTTATACAAAAAGAGTTATACAATGCCTTCAATTTCATTTGTCATTGTCATAAGCTAGTTTGCAAAGATGTACATCTTTTAAAAGACATTGATCAACAGCTTATCAAGGATTCCCAGGTTCAGTGTTTCAGGTATTTGTCTTTCTTTTTAAAGTAGTTTTTGAATATTGGCATCTTTCTTTAGACTGAAATATGCAGTTTATTTCCCCCCTCCAGAATTAACATCTTTTATATACTTGCTCACTTTTTTTCATATGTGGTTCAATAAAGATCTTCTTATACATAAATTGTGTTTTAAAAGTTTTTCCCTACTTGGTGGACATCTGTGTCTGCAAATGGCCTACAAAATATGGATAGTTGGAAGCAGAAAATACAGTTTTCACTATCTTTTTGCTGCCATAATTTTTGCATACAATATATCAAATGCCTCATGATCCTCTTATAGACCCAAAGGCATCTTTTCTCAGACATTTGTTTTAAAAATGAATAGCAGTACAATTCCTATCAATTGTTGGGATGGTAGATGGTGCTATTGGAACAATCCAATTTATAATGAAGAAATAAATACTTGTGATGCATGATGGAGAACTGAGGAAACACTAAGCAGACACCAGTTCGGTAAAATGCCAGCTATTCTGGATATTAAGTATTGTTTGCAGTTCTAATTTAAATCAATTGCATTAAACCTCTGTTTTTAACAGAAATATATGTACAAATCCTTATTATTTTTAACTTATTGAATGTATTTTAATAACCATGTATATTCAAAACAAAACAATTCTTCCAAAACAAAAGATTTTTGGCCAGTGTCTTAAAATCTAATGGTAGCTAAGCAACTTTCTCAGCAGTAGTCAAACAACTGAAAGCAATCTGCTATTCTCAGAGAAATTTCCCACCCATTGATTGTTATTCATTATATTTCTCATAAACCATCATATTAATCAACTTGTCCTCTGTGCTGCCCATCAAAAGAAACTAGACATAATACAGATCCAGCTGCAAATACATTTATATATTTTTATAAATGGAATTTCTATTCTTTATAATTGCATTTATTTATTTATTTATTTATTTATTTATTTATTTAAAATATGATTAATTAATCATTTTAATAACAGTAAAGTTTTAAGCAATCTATTCATTAAAGTCTGGTGTAGTGGTTAAGGTATTAGGTTAGAAACCAGAATACATTGATTTCTGGTCCTATCTTATGTATGAAGCTAGCTGGGTGACGATGGGCCAGGCACTTTTTCTCAATCCTAAGAAGAAGGCAATGGAAAATTATTCTTCTACCCGCCTGGATGAACACAAAAATGCAGTAAAAAACACATGAAAGCCACAGGTCATAGCACCAAAACCCTAGCCACGATAGAAAACCCCAGCTACAGAATTATCAGAGAAGCCATAGAGATTGAAAAAAGACCTGAAAGTATGAATAGAAGAGATGACTCCACCAGACTGTTAATTATTTGGAAGCCTCCACTCACAAACAAAAAAATTTCCATACCACAAGCCAGGCAATCACCTGGGCATAAACGATCCCCCCCCCCGATACCTCGAGCTCAAACACACCCCAGCCAGGCACCCAGATGAAACCTAACTTCCTAATAAATGATAGCTGTCCATTTACTCGGAGCCAAGCTGCACTAAAAACCTCCAATACAGGAAACACAATGTTGCCAGCCAATCAAGACCCCCCTCCCCAAAAAAGCTACAAAACAGACAGAAGATATTAGAAACACCAATCAAGCAGAATACATCAAACTCCAAGACCAATAAACACAAGACTCCCAACCAATCCGGATGAAGAAAAAACTGTTCTGTCATAGCAGTAGGCTAGCACCAAATTTAAAACAGAAATAGCTGTGAAAGTCTCACTCACAGATGAACACAATACAGAAGCCTGATGATGGCAGATGAGATTCTGCTGAAACGTTGCTATATGTATATTATATATATAATATATAGATATAGATATAGATATATATTATTTATAATATATATATATTATTTGTTTTCATAGATTTTCACAGGAACAGTTATGCCGGTCTAGGTGTGTTCGGGTCTTTTCCCTTGTAAGGTTAAAGGCTAGGTTCCACTGGCCGACGGACGCAAAACCTATGCATAAAGGACACAGCGGACAAGCAAAATTTTGGGGGTGGCTCCATCCGTTGTCATCCACTTCAAAAAGTGGCGAAAAATTGCATAAACAGAATGGAAAAGAACGGACGTGGGTAGTATGTAGCGGGGATGTTAAATGGATGTTCATAGGAAGCCTAGCGGATGACAGCGGATGACACCTCCGAAAGGGTTCTGGGGGAGAATTGCGAAGTGGGCGCATAGCGGATGAAGCGGATGCATCATGTATGCCTAAAGGAAAGAAAGGGGATGCTGTGTGGATGTATATCGGATACAAACGCATCCTTTCTATTTCCGTGCTACTAACGATGTATAGACATTCCATATACCCTTTCTTTCCTCCCTCTTTCCGTTTTCAGCTGCAGCGGATGTGAGTTGTGAGGATGCCCAGAGGATGCAGAGAGGATACAGCGGATGTTTAACGGATGATAAACGGACATAGAATGTTTGTTGCTCATATGTTGCAGATTTACATCGTACATGGCGGAAAGTTCATCCGTTCACAAAGTTTTGTGCAGCTCAAAACTTCTTGCATGGATGAAATCGCAGTGGATGGATCTTCAACGGATAGAGCATATGAAACACGTGTGCAATGAGTACACAACGGATGCATAGCATTTTCCAATGGATGGCAAGCTGTTTTTAACATTTTACATCCTCTTTGCATCTGTAAGTGCAGTGGGACAGGGCCTTTAGAGTATCTTGGTGACGTTTCGGCGAGGTCCCACCCGCCATCCTCAGGCTTGTGCTTTCGGCTTCGTGCCAGTACAAGCGGGAAACCCGCCCCTATTAACAAACAAGTACCTAACATGAAGAATGACACCAGACCCACATCCACGAGAGCCACACAAGATGCTACTACCACACTTCCATGTAAAAAGCAGACTCACACCCACACAGAAGATGAGACACTATCACTGACCAGAAGCTGTACCACAGCTGCATCAGTACCTGCTTCAAACCCCTCCGACCCATACATGATACGAACTGGCCCCCACCATGAAGATGGCACAGCCACAAACGCGAAGCCAACAAACAGGATCACAGGTCACCAGCTCAGATCCCCCAGTAACTAAGACTAACCTGAGCACAACCAAGCCCTCATTTGAACAGAACAACCAAGCCCTCGCCCAGCCAATCAGAACAGAGCCAAGCCCCACCCAATCAAGTCACACTCCCACTAGCAGTTAAAAGGAAGAAGCAGCTGCAAGCTCACATTACTCTAAGAAGCACAGAGCCGAAGAAACAAGCCTGAAGATGATGAATGAAACTTCATCGAAACTTCACCTAGATACTTCCAGTTTTACGCAGGAGAAAACCTGAATAACTAAAGATAGATATAGATATAGATATAGATATAGATATAGATATAGATATAGATATAGATATAGATATAGATATAGATATAGATATAGATAAAAGATGATGGATATTTTCAGTATTCCAATAAGAAATATCTTAAGTAAGCTGGTAACATTAAACTCCTTTCCATTTGTTTCTAAATGCAAATGGCATTTTTCCTGTGCCTCACATTTTTTGGCTATTTCTATATGCAAGCATGCCAATTTCTTCTTTAAAATGCTATAGCTTAATGCAGGGTCTGTTCTATGTAAACTCATCCCACCCTCAACTATTTTTAAAACATTCAAGTCTGATTATGATGAATTGTTCTGTATTCATATTTCATGCTGATGTTTGCAAACTTGTCACTGTCTTCTTCAGTAATGCTGAGTGTAGCTTTATTAACTTGGGAATGTAGGCTATGAATCATATGAAATTTGCCAGTGTAACAAAATAATAGTGGTGTAATGAAGTAATTGAAAGTTTCATACTTTTCAGATCGGAAATTAATCTTTCAACATTTTTTAAAAAACCACACTAAAGCGAATCTTCAGAGCTGCTCTGTTTTTCATCACACAAAATATTCTGTTTTACCAGTCACATACACACTATATAACATTATGATTAATTAATAATTTTAATACCTTCTGCCTTGATTTGAAAGGTTTTTAAAGGATTTTCAGATAGCTAAATAATCTTTATTTGACATTTTTCAGGTATTGTTTTAGGTTTCCTTGTTGTATATTCATTGACTGCTAGGACATGAAGTATACATCTTATATAATTTCTCTCTCTCTCTCTCTCTCTCTCTCTCTCTCTCTCTCTCTCTCTCTCTCTCTCTCTCTCTCTCTCTCTCTCCCTCTCTCCCTCCCTCCCTCCCTCCCTCCCTCCCTCCCTCCCTCCCTCCCTCCCTTCTTGCTTTCTTGCTTTCTCCTTTTCACTTGGCGCTAAATATCAAAACTGGGAGCATGTTATATTAGCATTATAAAAATATTTTTTTCTGGCACTTAATCAGTTTCTTTTTTATGAGTCTTTAACCATAACTCACACATATTTCAATATACAAGCTAAATAAATTGGTGATGTCTCTAAAAAGTTTATTTAAGATGGAACACTTAAACTGATTTAGTGCAAATTGTTACTTACATATAGAGTCATTGTTCACTTCTAACTTTTCAATGGGGAGTTTGGCTGTGGAAATTATTAAATCAACTGATATGTCGAAGACAAATTTAAATCCATAAATCTTATCCAATTCTGTTTATCTGGAATAGACATCAGTGGTAGATTTTTCCTACTTTATGAAGGATTATAAGGTCCCCATGTCACTGCCCTGCCCCTCATCTATGTGAGATTTAGACAGCTGTCTGGCTAATATTAAAGATAAAGATAATGGATAAAGATGTCTGTTCTATTCCTTAAAGTAGATTTTAAACAAGCTGTAGATAACAATGTAAAAATAAAATGGTTCTACTTTGTCATTTGTGACTGTAATCAATAGAATTTGGGGTATATCAGAGCTTAATGCTTTGGCAAAATCTAAGGTTTCTCAGTTAAGATTATGGAAGATTCACATAGTTCCTAGTTAAAGAGGAGCACTGCGTGACCAAAAACCATATGCTGAACCAACTTAACAAATTTGATTGAATAAAAGTTTAACTCTTCACCTAGTTCCATAATTTCAACAATATGCCATCCTATGAGGCTGCAATTCAAATGAACCAAACCCCATTTGAACCCAGTGCTGATGTCATTTGGGGGTAAATAATTCTTATGCAATACATACATATGTGTAAGCCCAGTGGTGGGATTCAAATTTTTTTATTACTGGTTTTGTAGGTGTGGCTTGGTGGGAGTGGCAGGGGACGGATACTGTAAAATCTCCAGTTAGAGGTGGTATTTGCCGGTTCTCCGAACTACTCAAAATTTCCGCTACTGGTTCTCCAGAGCTGGTCAGAACCTGCTGAATACTACCTCTGGTATTATCCCATCTGCAAATAAGCCAAACCTGATATTTAAAGTATATGTTTGGCACTTAAAATTCTTGGCTTATCTGTGATTATATAAGGTAAATCATATGTAATTGAAAAGAGACTTTGAGTTTTAGTTGAAGAAAAAAGTGTACCTCAACTATTTGCAGTTCAGTGTGATAGAAGAAAAATGAAAGAGATATGTAGGTTAAGCCCCTGTCCCACTGCACCAATGGATGCAAAGAGGATGTAAAACATTAAAAAACATTGGAAAACGCTATGCATCCGTTGTGTACTCATTGCATACGTGTTTCATATGCTCTATCCTTTGAGCATCCGTCCACTGAGATTTCATCCGCTCAAGAAGTTTTGAGCCGCACAAAACTTTGTGAACGGATGAACTTTCCTCTGTATACGATGTAAATCCGTGACGTCCAAGCAACAAACGTTCTATGTCCGTTTATCATCCGTTAAATGTCCGCTGTATCCTCTCTGCATCCTCTGGGCATCCCCTCAACTCACATCCACTGCAGCTGAAAACAGAAAGAGGGAAGAAACAAAAGGTACACGGAACGTCTACACAGCGTTAGTAGCATGGAAATAGAAAGGATGAGCTTGCATCCTGTATGCATCCTCTAGGCTTCCTATGAACATCCGTTTAACATTCCCACTACATACTACCCACGTCCGTTCTTTTCCTTTCCTTTCTGTTCTGTTTATGCAAATTTTCACCCCTTTTTGGAGCGGATGACAAAGGATGGAGCACCCCCAAAATTTTGCTCGTCCGCTGTGTCCTTTTTGCATACGTTTTGTATCCGTCGGCCAGTGGGACCTAGCCTTTAGCAAGGTGATCCCTGAGGGCATGACCATGCCAAAGGTACACTTCTGCAGAATGGTGTTCAGCCTCAGATGGAAGTCCCAAAAGGCACTTTTCAAAAGGCAACTGGGCTTTCCTGATTTTTTTCTTGAGAACATTTTGCTTCTCATTCAAAAAAGCTTCTTCAGTTCTCTGAGTTTCTTCAGTTCACTTTCATCCAAAAAGCTTGAAAAATATTTTTTTTAAACGTTCTCAAGAGGAAAAAAGAACCCCAACTCAAGATAGTTCATTGACCTTTTGAAAACATCTTTGGGGCAGCCATGACCTGGATGATCAAGAATCTCCATAGACTCTTAGATGGAAGGTAAATAGCTTGACATAGGGATGTTAAGGCATAATGTTTTGCCTTGAGTACTGTTATGAGAAAACTATTCTAGGATCTCATATGAAAAATGTTTTGCCAATGGGACTTCAACATTTCAGTATTCCATAGGATTTCAATAGCCTATTCAATTTCTAGGGATATTGAAACAGTACTATATGTATTATTTTACCATGGCATCCACAGGGACATCCACAACATTTACATTTTATCCTTGTTTCCTCAACAAGGAAACCTTTCATTTGAGCACCCCTTTTTCAGAGTTCAAGTCCCTTCTAATCCAAATTGTAGCAAAATACTAGGCAGCAGCAGGAATGAAAATGAAGCACTAATGCAAAGTGTCCTATAGTTTCAATGTTGTTTATCTGTTGTCCATCTCAATGCCCTCCAATGTTTTGTTTTATTTTACTACCTTATAACGGTCCTAGACTTTGGTCATCATAAATTGTAATAATGATCATGATTATTTGAAATTTTGGGAGCGTTGCAGAACACATATTAATAATGTTAAAAAGATTTCTGGATTTAAAATTTCAAAAGTAAAATAAAATAGTTTGGTGTAGTTGTTGCCTCACTGGAAGAAAAAGAGATCTTTGATTTCTACAGGGAATAGTTCCCTTTGTTTGTTGATTTGGCTAAAGGTTAAGCCACAATGCATCTTCTAAGCTGATGTATGAATAAAATAGTTAGGACACTGATTTGTAATCCTATCCTGTGGCTACAAGTTCTGCTGTTCTTGTAAATGTCATCACTTTCTCTGTTCTATCTGTTTATATCTGAGTCATGAGGTGCTGACAAAAAACCACTGCACTTAATGTGAAACCTGAGGCATTTTGCTAATTCCAAAGATATTCTTAATTACCAATTTGGCATTTAGCTGATAAATAATCTGCACATATGCAACATTTCTTTTTTGTGGCTTTACTATATTTTTAAAAGTTTCAGTATTCAATTGTTAAAATACAGGTTAACAAAGCCATATTTTATTGTAAAAAATAAAGGATAAACCCAAAAGGGGACAAGGCTGAAAGAGGTTAATAAAGATTAAAAAACAATAACTGTTTATATCTATAAATTTCCTTAAAGAAGGAAAATTACAAAAACAAAAGCAAAAATTCTTTACAAAAACACACATTCTAATAAAAATATCTAAAATTTTAAAGAAAATTCAGTGTCCATGTTTTTCATATGAATGTGAAAAATGGTGCACAAAATGGTGTGATTTATACAATGCAAGTAAATGACCAAAATGAAGGACAAAAGTGAGTTTTTGAAAAATAAATAAAACTAAAGGATAGCTTTCTAAAAAAAAAAGGATTGTGTTAAGTGGGAAAAATCTGGAAATCCAAGCAGTTCAAATGAACATCAAGCTTAAATGTTTTACAAGAATCTGAACTATTTATTAATGGTCAAATTGGGGTGGTAGAAAAGAGTCAGTGAAACTCAAGGTCGGCTGGGTGTAGTTATGAAAGGACTCAAGACTGATGATGTGTTTGACCCTTCCCTTGAGTTCAAGTTTGCTCATCTCATACAGACCATCCTTTGTAATAAGGGACATATGGTCACTGTAACAGAGCTGGTATTCAGCAGGTTCTGACCAGTTCTGGAGAACCAGTCGTGGAAATTTTGAGCAGTTTGGAGAACCGGCAAATGCCACCTCTGACTGGAGATTTTACAGTATCCTTCCCCTGCCATGCCCACCAAGCCACACCCACAGAACCGGTAGTAAAATTTTTTGAATCCCACCACTGCACTTGTAAGTATAGGTGAACAAAACTTACCTTCTTTCTTTGCAGTCCAAGTTATTAGCAAAATCAGGATATCTTTCTGCATAGGAAGTTTGAACTTTAAAACTGTTGAAATGCTTTGAAACTGTTTTAGCATAAATGAAGAAGAAATAATACAAACATTTTTCTAATGTGATTTATAATTAAGTTTAATTTCCAACCTTTGACCTCTTTTTATTTTCAGCCATGGGACAGGATATGAAAGTGATAATCACGCAGCCCCAATGTTATACAGCTGTGGGGCCCAATACAGAATACATACCCATGGAGTGTTTAGAGGAATTCAAGTGAGTATATTACGGAAAGTATATAATTTTGGACTAATTACCTGGCTGCTTTGATGATAGCAAGAAAACACAATATTTTCTTTTTATTAGAATATAGTGATCACTATATAATAACTAAATTGAAAATGTTTATCTGTTACTGACATTCTAATTTGCTCCTTTTTGCTGAGAAATCTTCCAGATATATTGAGTTACAATTCCCTTGATTGCCAAACAACATTTCATAAAAATCATGATGGATATTTATGGGTGTTGTTGTAGTCCAATACTGGGAAGGCTTTCCTGCAAGCAGAAAAGTAATGTGAAGGAAAAATGAAGGACCAAGCATTTTCTCTTGTGAAATGCTAATATAGCCTTTGGGATTGTAGTAAACTGTTTACAATTCCCTTTATGACATGAAACAAAGTAATAATTTCAGGATCTGATACTACTTATATTTTGGAGAAACTTAAATGTCTGTAGGAGGTCTTGTTGCAGTATAGTGGGGGTGACGGGTGATTTCCCTCCCCCCAATCTTGGCAACTTTAAGACTTGTGGACTTCAACACCCAGAATTCCCCAGCTAGCCATCCTGTCTAGGGAGGTCTGGGAGTTGAAGTCCACAAGTCTTAAAGTTGCCAAGGTTGGATATCACTGCACAATAGTTTTTACAGTTCTCTGATGAGCCCATATATTGTATGTAAAACCTTCCTTTTTATGCCATCATAGGATATGCGGCGGATGTCTGGAGTGGCTCCAACAATTGTTAGATCAGCAAGTGACACAAATGAAAAGCGACCTTTCATGTGTGTGTATCCTGGCTGTAACAAACGATATTTTAAACTGTCTCATTTGCAGATGCATGGTAGAAAACACACTGGTAAGTATCTTCCTGGAGCACTGAAAAAAGTGATTTGTGACAAATTTTCACATGACCATTGCAGCACTCCCCTTTGGCCACCTGATCAAAATTTGGATGCTTGTGTTCTGACCCAAGACTTATTCAAATTAAACAAACACAAACTTTGTATAAAAGCAAACCTTTTTTAATGCAGTGCTGGGAATTCTTTGCATTTCCAGTCAAGAGTCATTTAAACTTAATTGTCCGAGATAAAAGCAAGTCCTTTAAGGTTGTAAAAGACTGCCAAGATCAGAAGTCTAATTACTGACAAATATCAACTGACAGAAGTTTCAAAAAAAAAAATATGGGAGTTTGCAGGGCTTCAACAAGGACTCAGAGTCTAAAGAACTTCTTTGCTTCCTGCAAAGAGCACATCTCGAGGGCTGGTTTTTATCCCTTATGGGAGGGACCATCACCTTCCAGCCTTTCTCCTGGGTCTCCCTTGCTGCTTCAGCTGCTCTCTCCTTCAAGCAGCCCTGCACATACCTATTCTGGGCAGAGGCTCCCCGGGGTCCTTTGCTTCACTGTTGCCAGACTCTAAAAGCTCTGAAGGCAACACCCCACTCCCTGATATCCCTGGCCCCATCCCTGCATCAGACACAGGACCCTCATCCAAGTCCTTGCCAGATTCCCTGACTGGTTCCCTTTTGTCCTCGCTGTCAGAGACCTCTGCCGTCTGCACCTGCTGCTGGTGAACCACAACAGCTTGGCAACGGGCATGTATTTATGACAGTTGTGCTGTCCTCAGTCATGTAATTACCCTTTTGTGACCTTATAACGTACAAAGTCAATGGGGAAGCCGGATTCACTTAACAACCATGTTAAGTATTAGAGGCACTTAACAACCATGTTAAGCATAAGATTCAGTTAGCAACTGTGGCAAGAAAGGTTGTAAAAGGGGGCAAAACTCACTTAGCAACTGTCTTGCTCAGCAGTGGAAATTTGGGGCTCAGTTGTAGTTGCAATGTGAGGACTACCTATAATTTTACATTTGAATGTTACAAAAAGTTATGGCACATGTTTTAAACCCTAACTTTACAGATTGCAGTGAAGTGAACTATAATTCACAGAAGTGTGCATTATAGAACATCTAGTGACTAGTTTTTTTGATACCTCCGGATTTTTTTTAAAGAAGGGTATCCTTCTAAATGAGTGAATAATATTTTTTTGTGGATTCTCATAGTATATAGTTCTTAAAATGTAGCTTCAGATTTTATTGGGCAGAGAAATGGAGAAGCTGAATAGCAATTAATTTTAAAAAAAGAAGAAAAAAAGGAGTGAGTCATGAGATTTTCCTTATAAAACAACTGATTCAGTACATTTCCTGAAAATTGTTATTTTGCATAGTGTTACTATCTGTGGAACTCTGATACACAAAGTTGGAATTTGTATCAGTGCTTATCACTGCTTCAGCAGAAATTTTGCTGATATCTCTGTTACCATTATGGTTGTTTACTAAGTCCCCTCCTCATATTAGTACTGTTGACCCAGATATAAAAAAATACTCTTTTCTTGGAACACCCAAAATAATATATTTTTAAAAATCTTTATCAATAATATTGCACCCACTTTTGCCCATTATTAATATGTAGTAGCAACACTGATTTATTAGTTTGCAAGGATTTTTTTAAAACACACAAAGTGATACTTAGTTTCAATGAACTTTTTCTTCCCAGCAAAACTCAGTTGTAAGCAAACTGAATACAATAACTCATCACTTTGAAGATAAAGTTTTTGTAACAGATTATCTGTGGTGAAAATAATAATTCCATTTAGTAACAATATTTATATTAATGGAGGGTTTTTTTAAAAAAAAATATAACAGCTCTTCGAAGAAATAGAAAAATGGCAGTGAAGAGTGCAAGTTAAACAATAGTAACTTTCTTTCTGATTTCCTTTATAAAAAACTAAATTTTGAACCTACTCAACTCATTTCATATAGACTGCAATTTCTTTGTTGGCTTTACTCCAGAGCTGATTTGCTGTTAAGAGATCAGATTCCCCCACTTGGGTTTCTCCAGATATATTGTAACTACAATTTTAATTAGAATTTGGTTTATATATATTAGTGGATTACATCTCAATATGGCCCACAACAAAGATGATGGCATTATAATGCAATTATTTCTGATACATCCAAGATAGGGAACTAGGTTAAAAGCATAAATGCCGAACTACATCAACAGAATTTTCTTGGCAGTATTATGGAAAGGGTTTAGCCAACAATCCTGAAATTCCCAGGCAGTTTCTTCATCCAAGTCCAACTAGGACTGACCCTGCTTCGCTTCTAAGATCAGCCAAGGTTGTCCGGGTTCACTTTCTGCTGAGACCACAGACTAGTAACGACTTATGAGCAAAAACACATTTAACTCTTGAAAACATGCTAAACCACAAACCTAATGCTCATTACCTTTCTTGGGTTCTACAGCACTGAGATAATTTCAGGGGTGGGATTCTACCAGTTCGTACCTATTCGGTAGAACCGGTTGTTAATATTCTAAGCAGTTTGGAGAACCAGTTGTTAGAAGGAATTACTGGCCTAATCCTGTAAGGAAGGCAGGAAGGAAACATTCTGGGGTTGCTTATAGAAACTGCCTCTCTGTTAACCCTTTTTACATTCTTGGCAGAGCTAGACTTCCTGTCTCTGGAACTTCTCTGGAGTTCTTTTCCCCTCCTTTGCTGGAATTTTGCTTGTCACTGAAAAAAGTGACTTTTTTCACACTTATGACTGTTGCAGCATCCCCACAGTCATGAGAGGCCAGGCGAGGAGATGCGTGCCTGGATGTGAGTGATATTGAGTTGGGCACATCTAGCCAATAACATGACCACCAAGCCATGTCCACCTAGTCACATGACTACCCAGCCACACCCACCACCTAAGCCACGACCACAGAACCATTTGTTAAAAATTTTGAATCTCACCTCTGGATAATTGGTAGGGATGCCAAATTTTCAGATCCTGCTACAACTTCCAGAACTATAACTTGAATATAAAAAACACATTTTGTAAAAACTTTCTGTTGCTGGACTTAATGCTGCTTCAGATTTTGGATCAGCTAAGCTAATAGAGAAATTCACTGTGAAGCTCAATTTTCCATGTATTGAAAAATACTAAGGATGAAAAGAGCAGGTGATCAGGCTAGGGACACCTCATAATTTAGCTAGGGACTTACTATGTGATTTTTCTTAATTAGTGTTTAGAATGTTTATCCACAGAAGAAGTTATAAATAGGACTGAACAATCTGTTGTTTCCTTAAGAACTTAGATGAAAAAGCATATATTTGCCTGAATTAATAAACAAGTGTCTTTAAAAAAGGTGTTTCTTTATAATAACCCCAAAGCAATTAAACAAGATTCTCATGATTCTCTTCTCTAAACAATGTTCAATTCTCTTCCTGAACATTTGCCTATTTTTTCAGGCTGATTTTTGTCACAAGTATTCATTGTTCCATGTACACATTCTAGCACTGGAATTATTTGATTGCAAATGCATGGATTTTAACTATTGCCTGAATAACCTATTCTGTCTCTTGAAAATATTTATTTATTTTTAGACGCTTATCTTAGCTAATGACTTTGGTGGTTAACAATAAGCAATTAAAATATTAAAACAATACATTTGTTTTATTTAGTGTATTTCTATAGCCACTGATTTCATAAAAATGTGACTCTGGGCAACATACAATATAACAGTTAAAAGCCCCATAGCAATCTAAAAACAGTAAAAATTAAATAAAATAAACAGACATATAAAAAGGACACATCAAATAAATCCCAATTACGAACACCATCTTTTTTTCACACACTCAGAGCCTATGCCTTGGCACAATAAATTGTTTACACAATTCCAACCATTTTATTTTTAAGTTAGTGGAAACATCATTTCATTTTTTAAAAAATAAATACTTATCTTTTCTTTAAAGATAATCCATTGCACTATTTCTATATAACATGCAACAATTGTTGTAATGTGTTAATTGAGGTTTTATTTAATGCCTACAATGCTATTTACTTCTTTCAAATAAATTTGTTTTTTCTAAGGAGAAAAACCATATCAGTGTGACTTTAAGGACTGTGAACGAAGATTCTCTCGTTCAGATCAACTCAAAAGGCACCAAAGGCGACATACAGGTTTGTTGCATATCTGAGCTTTTGACATTTGTTGCAATTTGCAGTTTCTCTTTTCAAGGATATGTGAAATGGAGATATAATTTTTTTTTTTTGCTTTTAAGAGTAGTAAAGGCTGGGACTATGACCTTTTATGTGTTTGTATAAGTTCAGAAATATACTACAAAGAAGCAGTGCTGAACTTAGGTTGTGATTATTTATATGCCCCTTAAAATATAGTAATGTTAGTATAGATCAGTTAGACTGTATCTTGGGAAGAGCGTTTGTGCCTTAGAAGTCAGATAATTTGATTATTTATAACCATATCTATTGAGCATAGGTGATCCTGGAAACTAATCTTTTGGCCTGAAATGCTGGGAAGTAATTCTTTCCCTATGCTGGATAAATAATGTGGAGAAGTATATTGATTATATACCTTGATGGTTGAAGTAATAACTACTTAACAAATCTTAAGAGGTTCAATAATTTTTATTATAAATGATACAGGTGATTCTCAACTTATGACTATTGCTTTAGCAACCGTTCAAAGTTACGGCAGTGCTGAATGAAGGGACTTAATGTTACAGTGCCTCATGGTCATGTGATCAAAATTTGTGTGCTTGGCAGTCTACCCGCACTTCTCAGGATCTCAGGATGCTGCAATTTTTCTCTAGCCACCTATCTTTTCCCCATCTTTGCCCTCCTGCTCTCTGTGGCCCTTGTCACTCTCGCTGACCTTTATAATATTCTGTTCTACTGCAGCTGAGCAAGCATACCCAGCCTGATCCTTTGCAAGGCAATGATGGCCATATGATGCTTTTTTCTCCAGGTCTGACGTAGTGATTGCCTCTTGAGACTTGAGGAAGATGGCCTCATATATAACTAGAAGTTGCCTCGTGAAGGACCAGCCCTGGCATAAGTCATCAGTAGTGGGAGGAAGATGGTCAGCTCGGATGGCAGAGTTCAGGATAAGAGGGGTTTTTAGAGTGCAGGACAGTGAAAGGGGCTGGGCTGAGCCAGCTGGGGCTTCTTAGGATGAGGTGACAGCTTCGCAATGCATTGCTGGGCTTCCTGAGGTGGCAACAAAAGCAGCAACAGAGTGTAAGCAAAAGCATAATAAAAGCCAGCCAAACTTCATTTCTGATATTCCTTAAAAGAACATTAGTGACTTTTCAGGAATATTGCCCACAAAGGCAACGTTCAAATCAAAGCACTAGGGATAGGTAGATTCCCAGAGTTCCTAAAGCATGCAAGCACAGTTTTATCTCAATTTTAATACATTTATCTTTCCAAAATAAAATAGTGTTGAGCACATTCCAGTCCTGTCACTCTTCACCAGTGGCTCCCAATCTTTTGGATGCCAGGGCACTGTTCTGTGGTCAGAGGTTTTTCCATGGACTGGAGGGGATGTGGTTTTGCATTCTGACTGCAATCCCGTGGATGGGACTTCACTTGTTTGTGCAGACCTGTTTCTGGCATGCTGTGGACTGGTGCTGGTCCATGGACTGGGGTGGGGACTTCTGCTCTACATCATACACCATAATCCCACCAATTCCCTATACTGTATGTTTGGAGTCTGCAGACATTGTCAAACTTCATGAATTGGATTCACTGAATCCTTACAAAAAGTCCTATTCTGGTGCTGCCATCTTACAGAAGAATTACAAAGGTTGCATCAGTTCCTTGCTGTCCCACTATTACTTTGTGAAGTAACTAGAGTTATTCAATGTACTCTAACTCAGGTCATCAGTCCTAATCCAAATACATTGGACAGTATAAACAAACATACTTCATGTTTTACAGCTTACTTTTGCACTGCAGTCTAATGAAAGAAAAGCTCTTGTGCATGTGTAAGGGATATAGAGAGTGACTTTGAGGGAGAGAGGGAAGATTCATTATCAAAGCAACAAATATAAATGTAGCTTAAGCCCAAGGAAGTCATGAATAAGGACTGTCAATTCCCTAATTCCCAAGAAGATTAAAAAAGGAAGGAAAGATAAAGCATATTCAGAATTAACTATTCAGAATTAACATGATACTGATACTATGGTCACTGTAATAAAAATAGGACAATTGGCATCAGTTTCTCACTCTGGTCTACCTCATAGGACTGAGAGTTTGTTTCAAGCAAATATTTTGAAAGTTGTATATAGTTTCAATAAAGATGGATCAACATCTAATTGTTCAAACAGAAATAAAAGTCATTAAGTTGAATAGGGTTTAGGTAACTAATATGACTTCAGCCTTAGTATATATATATATTTTAAAAAACCTGATATTTTAAGAAATAATGAGAAAATATATCTATGCAATGACATACTTGCATAGATATGTACAGATTAGGAATACTTTATTTATTTCATCATACTTAAATGGCTGCTCATATTTTAGAATGACTAAATTAAATAATATACTAACAAGATATTTGGAGCTCCTTTATGGACAACTGTAAGTAATCTTAGAAGAGAGGTGAATGGAATACCGTGATAGATATTACGTGCACAGTTAATTTTTAAAGAATCTTCTAAATACAGAAAATAAACTCAGATTCCTTTTTATTTTTTTAAAAAAGCACACCATATGTAAATTTTTAAAAAAGCACTTGAATATGTGAAGAAATGGAAAAAAAGTGCACATTGTTGAAGGACAGTTTCAAAGTGAATTGAGAAATAATAACCACAATCACGTGATGTTTCTTATTTCCAATTTTTCAAGTTTTTCACTCCAAAGTGAATTAATGCTTCCATTTTTTGCCAGAAACCAAGGCATGGTAAAAGCACTAAATGGAGTTTAAAAGGACAAGGAGGCTGAGAAAGGTCAGATAGTTGAGTTGCTTGATTAATGCAACTAGAGACGTGAAGGTTTGTACTTGGGGAGGGGGAGGGGAAATGACAATTGTCAAATAAAAGTAAAAGTCTATGTTTTTGAAATTCAGAAGAACTTATATTCTTATATCCCTGTGAAGGTTCTAGAATACAAGAATAGATTTATTTTATGTATTTAGGAGTCAAACCTTTCCAGTGTAAAACCTGTCAGAGAAAGTTCTCCCGATCTGATCATCTGAAGACTCACACCAGGACTCATACAGGTAAAACAAGTGCGTATACTTTTTTCCCATTTATATATTTTTATTTATTTTATTTAAAGTGAAATTATGATAATTTCTATGAAATTATTCTAGGCATATGTGATATTTATATGTCTTAGCTATTACAAAGAAAATAATGAGGATGGGGGGTATTTAACTTTGGCAACTTTAAAACTTGTAGACTTCAACTCCCAGAATTCCCCAGCCAGCCTTGGGAATTCTGAGAGTTGATATCTTCAAGTCTTAAAGTTGCCAAGGTTGGACACACCTAGCTTAGAGCAAAATCAAGAATCATGACTATTATCCTTTGGCAGAAGAATTAAATTCCGGTGACAGAGTTTACAGTTGCCCTATTTGTCTTTTTAACTCAACTTAATTTGAGGCTGCAAGTTCTAGCCAACATTCTAAACTGGACACACAGACCTAAATCTTACTGTGTTTCCCTGAAAATAAGGCCCTAGCTTGAAGACCCTGAAAACAAGCCCTAGCCTGATTTTTCAGAGGGGGAATAATATAAGCCCTAGCTTGAAAATAAGCTTGGGGGATGGGCATGGCCAGCACAAGAGGTGGCAAGCACACGGGAGCTGACAGTGTTGGCAGTAGCTGCAGCTCACTGACCCTTTAGCATAGCACAAATACTGATAAGTCCAAGCATGGAGGCGGAGGGGGGAGAAGACAGGTGATCCAGATGTGTTATGTGTCTGCCTGACTCAAAGGAGGCTTGCTGGGGCTTGCGCAGCAGCACTGGCAGCAGGTGGAGGAAGAGGCATAGGGGATGGGGATGGCAAATGATTCCCAACGACCCATGAGAGTGCCTGTTTGGTGTGGCCACAAGCGAGCTGAAAAAGTTGGAATGGAGTGGGTGGCACATTGGGAACACCTCTACCTCCGCCTGGCTCTGCTGTGCACTCCCCAGAGGGAGGTAAGCTTTGTCTGCTTGCAAAGGGGCAAGGTTATCTACACAGAAGCTGGTACAGATTCAGGGCTGAGACTTTTTCTAACCACCCTGATCTCTGGACCACAGATTTATTCAATTAAGGGTTTAAACAGGGAACTGAATCCCTGTTGCTAAATGTACATATATTATTATTATTGCAAACTTTCAAGAGGCTATGGTAGTACCATAAAAAGTAATGTAAAGCCTCACTGGCTATTTTACTTACTGGCTATGTATAATATAATATATAATATAATAAAAATGTTCAAACCATGAATATATATAATACTTCAAGAGAACATCCTTTTATAAATCTAAAAATAATGGAAGGTTTAACTGAGAAAATAATCTACTGAGCACCTTCTGTATAGGATATATACTGGAAGCTCTCTGTATGAAAATTTTGCAAACATATGGAACACATTTTTATTTAAAAGCAATAAAAACTGAGAGATTGGAATCTATGGAAAGTTGAACATGAGCTTAATGAAGCACCCTATTATCAAAAGGTAGGCATCGACTTCAACACGAAGCTGTGATGGTGCAGTGGTTAGAATGCAGTATTACATGCTAACTCTGCTCACAGCTAGTTCGATTCTGATGAGTTCAAGGTTTCTATCCTTGCAAGTTTGGTAACAAGACAGGGGCAATCAGTTGACATATCTAAGTGAACCACTTAGAGAGTGCTGTAAAGCATTAGGCAGTAGTATATAAGTCTAAGTGCTATTGCTGTTTAACCAAAGTTCTAGGAGGGGATAAGGCAATAGTATGTATTAGGATTATGATGATAATGTATAACTGTACATTTTGTTAACAGGTGAAAAACCTTTCAGCTGTCGGTGGCCCAGCTGCCAAAAGAAATTTGCTCGTTCTGATGAATTGGTCCGTCATCATAATATGCACAATAGGAACATGACTAAACTTCAACTTACCCTTTAGATATTTCATACTTTTTGCACAACCCAGATGGAATACTATGAACTGTTGCAAACATTTTCAACTATCATCTCTTTGCTTGTAAGGAAATCTTCAGATGCTTCAGCTTGGACTTTGGAATTTTCCATTCCAAACCTCAAACAGTTTAAATTTGTAACATTATATAACTACGTTGGCTAGGTTACACTTTAAATTTTTCTATAGACTCTAGTTTATGTATATTTGTTCTTTCCTTGAGAAGATTTTGTACTTGTTTTTTACTTGAAATTTGTCACAGTGCTCAGTCATACTCATTCATAATGAATGGCATATGCAAATGTCAATTCATGCTGTAGTCTTGTACAATATATAGTCAGATTAATAGCCTCCACATTATCCAAGGCAGCACAATTTTATTCTCTTCAGAGAATTTTTACATAAACGAACTAATCCAAATCCTCACTTGCAATTCTCAGAACTATGGATGTAATATTTTTATATAGATAAATAGATATAAACAACACATTTGAGAGGTGAGGATAATTGCATTTCCCACTGTGCATTGAAATGTTACTTCTCACAATTATTTTGTGAGGTTCCCACGTATCTTTATGTTGAAGATAGAGGATTATATAAGGCGAATTGCCTATCATTAGAGGCCCTTTCAAACTCCATTGAATATTTGTTGTGTGTATGCTTCTGTGTGTGCATGTGTGCATGTGTTTGTGTATGTATAAGTCAGATTGTGCATGCTATTAACATCTTGATCTGTACACAGTTATTTATCAGCATAGAGATGATAAGCTTATGCTATATATGTGTATTCTTTCTCTGTGTAATTGGGAATTTTGCCTTTGCAGGATTCCCTGTCATATGGGGACAGTCTAATACACATAGCCATGCATTCATATATTGTGTGCAAATCCTGATTATGTATTACTCCTGACCAATTGCCATGACGATCCTATGTATATTCAGTAAACATGATCTAAAAGATCTGCCACCTATATGATGCCAAGACTGATAATGAAACAACGATGAATTTCTAGTTTATCTTATTTCTGGAAAACCAAGGCGCTGAAAGAGATTTTCTAGAACCTGCTTGTGGAAGAGCAACAGATAAAACAGACTTCATTTCTAAAAGTTAAGGAGGGATTATCCCTATGTCTGATTTTTTTTATATCTTATCCATCACATTTGCATTTATATATACAATCTATCATTCCTTTTTTGCCCTGATAAAAAAGCAGAAAGTGACAATGTATGTGAAATCTTTTCAGTAAGTTGACAATGCAATCTTGTCCTAAAAATAACAACCACTGAACTCAATTGGACAGACAATGAGAGTCAATATACATAAAAGTGCTGTGCTGAATAGTACTACCATTCTGTGATGTAACAGAATGCCTTTTCCAAATTTGATGACATCAAAGGATTCAATATTTTTTTGTACTAACAATGAGATTCTTGCACCGAAGTTGACTGATTTTTATAAATAGATGTCATGTAGAAAAATTGTATGATTTTTTTTTTTGTATTGTAAAGCTGGTCTAATTTGAGAATAGGTCCTTGCACAACATATGGTCATGTAATTATAGAAATTTAGGACTTCTTTACCATGCAGCCATGCTGGTTATATGGCTAGCAAGTTGTATAAAATTAAAATTGAACTTAAGAGGCTGGTCCAGATTTTCCATTAACATATGGCTCTTAAGCTTAAACAAATAGCTCTTAAGTGACTTGAACCTCATTTACAATTATATGTGCAGGAAACCCAAAAATAAAATTTAAAAATGCCCAGTGTGAGGAAATATATTATTTCAGGATTTGAGATTTATTATTTACTATTAATTGATTGAAATGGTGTATATATCTCTATCTATAAATATATATATATCAAGTAATGTATTTGCTTTTAAATAATTAAATTTAGAAAGCAAATAAACATGAGATTTGACAGGAATCAGAAATTCCTGAAAAATATGGATACCATAAAGAATGTACCTTTGTTGTTCACTGAGCTTTCAAATAAAGCCCATTTAAAAAGAAACAAATAAGAGTCCAACAGATGTCTTATTTCATGGCATATTAAGTTTTACATTTCTTCAATAGTGTTGACTTCTTTTGTATATAAAGGAAAATCAGAGTGACCACTAGTTAACCTGTTTAGGTCTTGACCACAATCTATCCTTCTCACTGGGGAATTGTACTGACAACAGTATCACATTTCATATTATGTTGTGGAGAACCTCACTTTTCCCCCCAGACTCTGATAGTACTTCTTTCAGAAAAAGACCCCCAAACCACACTTGTATTGGTTTTATTTGCCTTCAGTAAATTATTTCTGCTATTTATGGAACAGACTTCAACACTTTCAGTGCAAATTTAATGTAGCTATGCCAGGGAAGGTATCTCAGTTTATTCCCTGTAAAATCATAACCTCATTCTACAATCCTTACAAAACTGGCGGTGAGATCTACAGTATATTGTTAATCATAAATACATTTTTATTACAAAATTCTTCTAGTGGAGCCATGCTATCACACGAAAAATGAATGCGAGTTTTATCCTAGTAACATTTCTTAATTATAGTTTAATTTAGAAATAACGCATAGATCAAGATCTCCTAGTCATTTTTATGGAGAGCATTCAATGCAAACCCCACTTATTAGATATTTAGATAGATAGGAAACTATAATTTCCATTACCCCAAACAACTTTGGCCAACATTCCAACCTACATATTTATCTTGATACAAGTACATGATAACTATGTTTTACATAGTAATTTGATGACATGAATATTCTTGCTGTTGGTAGTAAAGTATAAAAATGAGCAGAAAATATATTTGCAAGCAAACATTGGATTTTACCAAGCAGCTAAGATATGCCTGGGCATATGGCTTTAATTTGTTTTTATCTTAAATTTAACCTGTATTTTTTTTCTTAAAAATATGATGACAACATTCAATTTTTCCATATTCAGATATAAAACAAAAAAGCACTAAAGTGAAGTGGCTTAATTCCCTTCATTGAGTACAGCTGCATCTTCTAGGATAACACAGCAGTTAATTCTTCAAGTCGTCTTTCTTGCTTGGGAATTTAATCACTATTTCAAGGGAACTGTGACTCATTTGTATCAGTCAGTTTTATCTTTTGCTGTCAAAAGACAGCGTGCCTCTGGAGAAACTCATAGCAAGAATGGCAAAAAAAGATTTGGAAAAAGTAGGCTACATATGCACACATATTCATTTTTATTCTACACCTTTTTATTTAAAGCTATTTTCCCCTGCTTTTCAGTCAGCATTATCTGTTCTATTAAAAATGAATTATCAGATGGTACCAGTCTTCATGGTCCCAATCTAAAAATTAAAAAAAAAAACCTTAAGAAAAAGATATAAGGAAAGAGATATTGGGAGAAGATTCTTCCATACTAATACAGTTGCCTAGGTAAACAGAAAGCCCTTATGATAATATTTGCATACCTATATACAAACACCCAATCTAGTTACATACTCCAGATTAAGTACCTATTGCTTCAACTTTAAACTTCTTAATGAAAAGTTCAAAGGAATATAGAAATATTCAAAGGGATATAGAAGGGGCTCATTTTCCAAAACACCAGCAGGCAAGACAAGAAACAATGGATGGAAATTAATCAAGGAGTGAAGCAACCTGGAATTAAGAAGAAACTTCCTGAACAGTGAGAACCATTGGATCAAGTTGCCTTCAGAAATTGTGGGTGCTTCATCACTGGAGGTTTTTAAGAAAAGATTAGACAGATACTTGTCTGGAATGATATAGGGTCTCCTACTTGAGCAGAGGATTTTCTAGAACAGGGTTCTCCAACCTTGGCAACTATAATACTTGTGGGCTTCAACTCCCAGAGTTTCTCAGCCAGCTTTGAAGTCTACAAGTCTTAAAGTTGCCAAGGTTGGAGACTCCTATTCTAGAACAGGGGTTGCCAATCTTTTGGACATCAGGGACCACCAAACTCATAATTTTAAATTCCAGGGACCACTATCCAGTGCTGTGGCTTAATTTGTGGGTGTGGCTTGGTGGTCATGTGACTGGCTGGGCATGGCTTGTATGTAAATATTATAAATATTTATATAAATATTCAATTTTTTATTGAAAAAGAGCAACTTTTATCCAAAATCAGGCAAAGCAGGCAGGCAGATTGAGTTGCTCACAGAATCACAGATTCATTCAGAGATCTATCTGCCATTGGCTAGCTCAGTCTATCACATAAAATTTGCTTGCAAGCAAACTCATAAAATTAACTCACAATACACCATTGTGAATATGTAATATGTAAATATGTAATATGTAAATATTGAAGTTTTTTTTTTTAATAAAAAAGAGCAACTTTTACCCAAAATCAGGCAAAGCAGGCAGGCAGATTGAATTGCTCACAGAATCATTCAATGATCTATCTATCTGCCACAGGCTAGCTCAGTCTGTCACATAAAATTTTCTTGCCATGAATCTGCACTGAATAATAGAACCTTCAGTCCTAAGGGAGGTTTGGCTGTGCTTATAAGCAGAGCTGAAGATCTGAAGATTAGCTAGAAAGCAAGAAATCAATTTCCTGCTTCCTAGCTAATATAAATCTCTAGGCACAGCAGAACAGCTGATGGTTGGGGAAAAAAAGGAAAAATAGCAGGCAAGTTTTCCAGGTAAGGAGTGAGTGGGCGGGGAGGGTTCCTGCAGGCCATGTGGGCTGTGCAAACTTGTGTTTCTGTGTGCAGCCTGGATTAATTGCTTTGGGGAGGGTGTTTGGGGGTGAGATTTCTCTGTGACCCACCAAAATTTTCTCATGGCCCAACAGTGGGCCATGGCCCACTGGTTGGTGACTGCTGTTCTAGAAGACCTCCAAGGTTCCTTCCAGCTCTATTCTGAGTAAAAATAGTGCCATTTTAAATATAATGCACACTTTTACCATTTGTATCCCACAGGAATATTTGGGAACATTTATACAATAAGCCAAACACAGTTAAAGAAAGCCAATTTTTCCAATTCAACTTGATTTCCCATCTACTTAAAAAGAAACCAAGCACATTTTTCAGATGATGCATGAATGCATCACTTTTTTTGAGACACTCTAGATACTTTCAACACAAAAGCCTCAAGGAGGAGCAAAAAAGTCCCATCTTTTCAAAAATAGATGTATGCAGGTATTCACTGCTCCAACCCTAACACAACACAATTAATATTAAAACTTACTGCATCATTATCATTCAGTGCACATTAAATCAGTTATTTGTGAAATAAATCACTCCACTTAGTGTCAGAAGTTGGCAGTGATCTTTACTTCATGTCAATTATTTGCAGAGTGGCCATGTGTCCTGTTTTACAGAAGATGGTTTTCTATTTGAAGACTGCAGGGTCATTCACAGGGAAGACACATAGGGAACACTGATTGTGCCAAGTCCCTTCCTCTCTCTAATAAGGGATGACACTATACTAAGTCCCTCATATTTACATGAGTAAAAAGGGATGTGGCTTTAATTACAACATTTGAAATACCATCTTGATAATGTTGATCCACTCTACAGGTGTACATGTTGAGTGTAAGATGCCATCCCTCTTCTTGAAGTCAGGTGTTCAGTCCATGTCCATTTTAAAGACGAGGAAATATAAGACTGAACTGCAGAATTTCTGGAATGGTCTAACAACAATTAGTTCATGACTGGTTGAGACAGCAGAGACTAAATTCACATAAAGACAGTGAAAACATCTTACTAATACTATATTTTGTATAGTTGCACTGCAAATACAAAATGGGGTGTGTGTAGCATATGTATACTCCCTTGTTCTCTTTTTTTCATTTTGCATTTCTTTCTTTATGGTGATACATAAGTAGTTTTTTCTTATAGGGTGGTGTCCTGCAGGCAATAGGTTTCTTTCTGATACTCTAAGGAAATGACAACACAGAAATAATATTGTTGATTTTGAACTTTGATGTTTGGAGAAGACTCCTGAAAACTCCATGGATAGTCATGAAAACAAACAAAGGGTTCACTGAATGAATCAACCCAGAGTTTTCACCAGAGGTGGTATTCAGCAGGTTCTGACCAGTTCTGGAGAACCAGTAGAGGAAATTTTGAGTAGTTTGGAGAACCGGCAAATACCACCTCTAACTGGCCCCGCCCCTGACTATTCTCTGCCTCCCGAGTCCCAGATGATTGGCTGGGTCTTTTTTTGTTGCCCTGCACAGGAGAACAGAGCTGGAAAGCAGGTTAGTGAGGTGGGGAGGGAATGGGATTTTGCAATAACCTTCCCCCAGGAGTGGGGAGGGAATGGAGATTTTATAGTATCCTTCCCCTGCCCACCAAGCCATGCTCACCAAGACACGCTAACAGAACCAGTAGTAAAAAAAATTTGAATCCCACCACTGGTTTTCACTCAAGGCACATATGATCAGATTTAAATCTGGACATGCTATGTTGAGACTGAGTTCTCTTGTGAAATCTATAGTGCTGTTAAAGATGGAAGGAAAGAGAATCACCAGCAGCAAGACAGATGAACTCAATTAGAACAGAGGAGACAATATTGGAAGACCTGAAGAGCCAGGTTGAGGACACAGCTTGTTAGAAAACTCCCTATATAGGTAATGACTAATAGCTGAGATTGACTTGATAACAATAGCAATTGTGCTTATATATTGCTTCACAGTGCTTTAAAGCCCTCTCTAAGTGGTTTACTGAGTCAACATATTGCCCCCAACAATCTGGGTCCTTATTTTACGGACTTTAGAAGGTTGAAGTCAACCTTGAGCCGGTGAGGATCGAACACCTGGTAGTGAGCTGAGTTAGCCTGCAATACTGCATTCTAACCACTGCACCACCATGGTTCTTTTTGACTTGATAGCATATAAACAATCACAACTTTTTTAATATAGTAATTTTATTAAATATTATAATTACAATGATAAAAACTATTGCAAACTGAAAAAATAGAAGAATAAAAAGACACCATTAGCAACTACATAGCTATTTCGCCTCCCCCCTCTCATTGGATGACAAGAACCCATTCACATTGAGGCTGTAATATGCTATATGCATCGGAAAAATGGGACTGGATTCTTAATTCTGTAGGACCAACCTATGTGGGTCTGTGGTAACTGCTACTTGCACTATTCTGCCAAAAAGTTATGAAAATGAATGTTAGATCATATAAAATTTTGGTTCTAAGAGCCCAGACAGACTTGGGTCATATTAGGAGAAAAAGAGTTAAATCCTTCCTATTGCTCATGACATAATTTTTCTGAAGCTTAATTCCATGGTATTTGAAAATATACTTGGTTTTTTACAGTGATACATTTCTTGCTTCCAAAATAAATAACATATTGCAGTTTGTTAAGGATCAGTGGGAATTACTTCAGTGTAAATAAGGTTACCAGATGTCAAGCAAATGGAAGACATTCCTCCTTGTCTTCATGTCCTCTTTAAGCAACCAAACCTTTACACTGCATGGCTCTTAGGGTCCAGGTATCTTAGCAGAGGTGGTATTCAGCATGTTCTGACCAGTTCTGGAGAAACAGTAGCAGAAATTTTGAGGAGTTCAGAGAACTGGCAAATACCACCTCTGACTGGCCCCGCCCCCATCTATTCCCTGCCTCCTTTTTTATTGCCCTGTACAGGACAACAGAGCTGGAAAGCAGGTTAATGGGGTGGGGAAGGAATGTGGATTTTGCAGTATCCTTCCCCTGGAGTGGGGCGCAAATAATTACAGTATCCTTCCCTTGCCACTCCCATCAAGCCATGCCCACAGAACCAATAGTAATTTTTTTTTAATCCCACCACTGTCTTAGTTTTTTTTTTTTTTTTTTAGGGTGGACTGTTTTTACCAGACTAGTCAAATGTTCAGTTTGAAAAAGTAATCGTAAATTATCTGCTTCCTTCTTTCTTTCACTTAACAGTCTCAGCAGCGAAGTTTTTTATGTTATTTTCCTATTCCAGCTGTCAGCTTCAATCCAATCCCTTCAAATCTGCAGCTTACATGACTTATCACAGATTTCTGTGGTGAAAACATATCACAGTTGTATAGTAGAAGCTATTCTTTTAGCTAATAATTTTTAACCACTAGATGGCTCATGCCCAAAGTATTTTATTTAGCTGTACATAGCTAAAATTGAACAAAAAGGATGGCTTAAATAGTAATACGAGCAAAAGAGTCTTGATGTTGTCACAAGCATGAAAACGTTGGGGAAAAAAAAGCAAGTGTGCAATTTCACTAAATGAAAAACAAACAAAGCTTAGAGATGAAGTAACTGGATCATTTGCAAGTATACAAACAGAAGTTATGTCCTGTATTTCAGAATTCAGTGAAAGTCCTGATGTTATAACAATAATGGGAAGGGGGGGACAAAACTTGTATTTATGTATAGTATGAGACTCCTGTGAGATATTCTAGGCTGATTTTCACTTCCTCACCCTTCATTATGATTTAGAGTTGAGCTGTGACAGGTGACTCCACTGAAAAAAATGTCAACTAAAATAAGACTTATTAATTTGTACATATAAATTATTGATAGGAAGAACAAGCAGAAACAAGATTGAAAGTCTAGATGTAAATCAGTCATTCTAATTTATATCTATCTATCATCTATCATCTACCTACATATCTATCTATCTGTCTGTCTATCTATCTATCTATCATCTATCTCTTTCTCTCCATCCATCCATTCACCCATCCATCTGTATCTATCATTAATCTATCCCTCCTCTCTCACAACTATCTCTAATAGTTCACATGATATGCAAAAAAATCTCAAGAATACACATGTCTTTTATGCACGCCAGTAATCATGGAAAGGCTTAAGCTGTGCCTAACCTAACTGTATTTTTGTCCTTTTTTATTCTTTTATAACAAAGTCTGGCACCTATTTTTTTTTTTTAAAGCAAATACACTTTCATCTACTTTTTTTGGGAAGTGCTCCTGAATTTTTAGACTGGATAGATACAATGCTCTACCATCTTATTGCCCATTTCACAAACCTCTTCAACTATGAGTCATGGGGATATTTATTGTTACTTAAATCATTTAAACATATAGTAAGTGCCTTTTCCTTTTACTGTAACTTGGATTTTAAAACCCTTGATGGTTTATTTTGCCATCTATAAATAAGGATAAAGGTGTTCCCTGTCCTGTCATTTCCGACTCAAGGGGGCTCATCTCCATTTTTAAGCTAAGGGAGCCAGCACTGTCTAAATACAGTTTTGTGATCCTATGGTCAGCATGACTATACACTGAGGCACACAGAACACTGTTACCTTCCCATTGAAGTGGTACCTATTTGTCTAGTCACATTTTCATGCTTTCTAAGTGCTAGGTGAGCAAGAGCTGAGGCAAGTAATGGTAGCTCACCTTGTTGGGTGCCATTCAAGTCTCGGACCTGGATGGTCAGCTTTCCAGCTGACCACCTCAATGTCTTTAACTGCTGAGAAACCCTGCCTCCATCTATAAATAACATGTATAAAATGACCAATGTAAGGTATTATGTGATTTTTGCAATGTGGAGAACTTCCTGCCCATACTTCCCCAACCCAGATTTTCCATTTTTTTACCCTTCAATGATTAGCTTGATCAGCATTTTTCATTAATTTAAACCTACTCAGACTTTATTGAGGTCATTGGGAGCTCCCTATTGCTAAGGATTTCTTTTCCTTTAAAGGTTGAAACATTTTCCCCCTTAAATGTCACATTAGATAACAATCTAAGCTGAGGGGAAGATAAAATTATATCATGAGGCTAATTACTTCATAATCTCCTCCAAATGTTTCTTCAAATTGAAATGTTTAATGTGAAAGAAGGAGTATACTATTAATACATGAGAAGCAATCTCCGCAATATTTCAAAAGTCTTCATCCCTATTTAGAAACCAGATATGGTCTTCATATATTCCCCCTTTCATAGAACAATCTGAAACTCACTTTGCCCTGAGTTTCAGAGTACAACCAATATTTCTTTCCCACATAATGCAGAAGAGTCATTCAGAAGACCAAAGTCTTGCTTTGGTTGAAACAGATGGTATCATAAGAAACCCTGAATAGTTTTGGTCTAATTCTCCTTTCATTAGTCCTTGTCTGATGTCTGCAGGAAGGGCAGAGGTACCCACTGACCGATCTCTTGTCCCATTTTGATGCAGGAGTGCCGTGCAAATCTGTTGCTGACTTCCCTTCGAACTATGATCTGTGACACTGCAGGTCAACACCCAAGACAAACAACAGTCTAACTTGCCTGAACTCTATATACATTCCTGATATCTGTTCCAGGCAGAACTCAAGCTGCATGTGGAAATACTGTGCCATGCGCCAAACTGCCATAAATTGCTTGTATGTAAACTTATTTATCTGAGCTCCATTGCAAGAATCCATCAGGACAATATGAGATCTGGTGCTGAAAAAGAAGGCTGGGGATTTTCTGGCCAGAGATGAGGAAGTCTAGTCCCTGCTGAATTTTTACAACTGATAAAAGGCGACGTCTGCTGGCAGTATTCATTTTTTAACTAGGCCATCTGCATCCAGTCAAGGATAACTTGACTTTTGGCAAACTCCATTCATCAGAATTGGCCCTGCACAACTTTCTCTTGGGGAGTAACACAACACAAAAGACACAGAGATGGTTAATATACTTCTCCTGGAGTCAAAGGTCAATGCTGGCATAAACAAACCAGTGTCATAGTAACACACAGAAGCATTGAAGTTCTCCCCAAGTGTTTATATGGCTGATGCCCCATCTCTTTTTTTTCATCAGTGGTTGTTATCATTTATTTAGCTCTGCTTTAGCTGCTCCATAAATCTTTACAGCAGTGTTTTTTTATTTTTCTAATTTTTGTCATCTTTCTTATCTGCTTTTATCACCTGTTTATGTGCACTACATTTGCTGCTTCTGCTTCTGCTGGTGATTAAAGATTGGCTAACTCTTGCATCCTCTGTCACTTGGTCAAGTTTAGAAAGCCTTTTGTGATTAGTTTCCATCCATTGTTTCTTGTATTATCTTTTGGTGCTTTGGAAAATAGTTTGACTCCCTCATTTTTGTAGGAGCCTCTCCAATATGGGAACACTGCTATCATGTCTCCTCCTGTCCTTCTTTTCAGTACCCAATTCCTATAATCATTCTTCATATGTTTTAGCCTCCAGTCCCCTGATCATTCTTGATGCTCTTCTCTGCTCTTTTGCAGTCGCAATATCTTTTTTATATTATGGTGACCAGACTGGATGCAGTATTCCAAGTGTGGTCTTGCTATGGTTTTGTAAAGTGGTGTTAGGATTTTTTTTTTTTAAATGGTACAAGAACTTCAAATATTTTCTAAAGTTCTTTAAAAATACTTTTCCCAAACTTTGGAATGGTTTTTCAAATGCTGGTGACACTTTTGTCTTCTGTATAAATGGTATTGTTATTTATAATTCTAGGACTAGGGCTAGGGCTAGGACGAGGACTAATAGCAAAAGATAGGACACATGCCTATCTTTAGCAGCCTGACAGATTTACAGCAGGATAGATGGTCAGATAAAATCAGGCCATAAGCTGTTAAGGCCTAAAAGGTATTATCAGCACCTTAAACAGTGACTGGCAAATGACTGGTGACCAAAGCTGATCTTTTAGTCGAGTAGCTTATGATTTTTGGAAAGTTTATTTCTTCAACTTATATGGTGACCCATTTTGCACTAGCGACTGTGAGCAAGAATAAAAACATTGATATAATCATAAATAAAAGTGCACCAAAATAAATAATAATTGCTAGGCGTTTTCACTTGAACACCCTCAAACAACAACAGCTGGCTTACTTCAGGTCCTTGGGATGCATAAAATGTTAAATACAGTTTAAATATCTTGTTGACTATATGAACAACCATAAACAAATCACAACAACAACAATAAAAACATCTAAGACCATCCCTGTGCCTTCAACCACTTTGTGGTTTAATTTCTGCTGTATATTTCCATATGCTTTTCAAAGTAACCTCACATGTAGCAAATTGCCATGATCAAAACTCAGTGACAAAGATAAATGCACAGAGTTAGGACTTCTCTACACAAGGGCTTTTCAGCAGTTAAGAAACAAAATTATTCCTGTCCAGTCATAAGGTGTTGGCTGATTACAGTACCTGGGCTGCAAAAATCCAAAGATTACTAGATGGCAACAAAGAGTTAAAGGCCCGGTCCCACTGGCCGACAGACGCAAGATGTATGCATAAAGGACACAGTGGACGAGCAAAATTTCGGGGGTGGCTCCATCCGTTGTCATCCGCTCCAAAAAGTGGCGAAAATTTGCACAAACAGAACGGAAAAGAACAGAAAAGAACGGAAAAGAATGGAAAAGAACGGAAAAGAATGGAAAAGAACGGAAAAGAACGGACGTGGGTAGTATGTAGCGGGGATGTTAAATGGATGTTCATAGGAAGCCTAGCAGATGATAGCGGATGGAAGCAGCTGACACCTCTGAAGGGGTTCCGGGGGAGAATTTTGAAGTGGACGCATAGCGGAAGGGGCGGATGCATAGCGGATGAAGCGGATGCATCACGGACACCTATAGAAAACAAAGGGGGTGCCGCGCAGATGTATATCGGATGCAAAGCGTTCACTGAGCATGCGAGGAGTATGAATTGTGTCAGCTCCGCGGGTATAAAAGGATGCAGCACGCACGCAGTAAGCATACAGGGGAAAGACTTGCTGCCACATATATCTTGCAGGAACACCATGGTTCTACAGTCAGGCAAGAAGAGGAAGCCTGTGCCTACTTGTTCAAGCCCTGGCAAGGTGAAGAAGGCCAGAACCAGCATCCCACCCCCTGGCACTGACTCTGAAGCTGCTGCTGCTGCTGTGGTGGACCAGCCCCAAGGCCCTCAAAGCCCTGCTGCTGAAGGCCCTGCTGCTCAAGCCCCTGAAGGCCCTGCTGCTCAAACCCCTGGAGGCCCTGCTGAAGCCCCTGCCAGAGGGAGGAAGAGGCAAGGGAAGCAGAAGGGAGACAGGAAACAGTACACCATTTCTAAGGAGTATGAGGATGAGGTGCTGGAATGGCTGAAAGAGAACGAGTACCTCTGGAGAAAGGGCCACAGACTGTATTGGGACACCAAGAAGAAGCAGGCAGCTTGGAGAGACAAGGCAGAGAGCCTGGGGTACACTGCAGAAGTACTCCTTGGATGGTGGAAGCACATGCACACCTGGTATGGCAAGTTATACCTCAAGAAATCCAGGCAGGTCGTTGTCAAGCTCACTGACCAAGAGATGTACATCATGGCCAAGTGCAGTTTCCTGGAGGGTGAGATCCACCACTGAGGAGCAGCCCCTCTGAGACCCCTCTCCCTCAGACAGCCCACAGAAAGCCTCTTCCAGCCAGGAGCCAGCTACCCTGGCCAGGCAGGTCTCTTCAGAGGGACCCATGGCAGAGACCCCCCCCCCAACAGCTGCACTCCCCATGCCGGCAGACTTGGAGAATCCTGTGGAGGATGACGCCCTGCTGTCACAAATGGAGGAAGAAGCAGCAGCCACCAGAGGCCAACCCGCCCCCACCCCCACCCCCAGCTCCAGAGGATGCAGGCAGAGAGGCAGACGGGAGGGCCAGGACCACAGTGTGCTGTTGTAGATCAGGGACACAATGAAGACCAGCACAGAACTTCTCTCTCAGCTGGTCCACTTGGACAGAGCATCCTCGGGCCGGAACACCTTCATCACCTACGTGAGCCAGACCCTGAGGGACCTGCCCAAGGCCCAGTAGCAGCTGATGAAGCAGAAGATCACAGCACTTCTGCACAACCCTCAAGGCCCAGCTGAAGCTGCTCCTACCCAGTCCAGGTCTGCTCCTCCACCCCAGGCGATGTCACAGCCCTTCCACGGCTTTCAACAGCCCCTCACCTACCAAGGCTATGATTACCAGGACTTCCCACAGCAGAAGCAGAACTTCCCAGTCCAGGCCCAGGTTCATCGGATGCCACAGACGCCAGTCCTCACCCAGCTGCAGACCAGACAGCCCCACTACACTCCTCCTTCCTCCACCCCACAGCCAAGCCCATCAACGGACAATCTGTCATCAGTATTGGGCCTGAAATCTCAAGTCCTTGATGAAGGGCCTCTCAACCTCATGGGACTGAGTCAGCTCTCGGATAGCTTCCTGAACATACCACCACCTGTTATACCCTCGGGGCCAAGCACCCCAATGGTGCCTCAGACCAGCACTCAAGCCACAGCCATCTCCACAGTCCCTGCCTGCTTAACAGCTGAGACCATGGACATGACTCAGAGTGACTGAGAATAGTGTCAGAGACAGAGTTGTTTACTTGTTCAGTTTATCTTTGCTTAAGACACTTTACTTGGTTCATTTTGCTTATTTAATAAAATCATAAAGTTTACCTAAGAAAGTTTAGCTTTTCTTAAGATACTTAATACAGTTTACTTGGTTCATTTTGCTTATTTAATACAGTCATAAAGTTTAGCTAAGAAAGTTAATAAAGGTTATCTTTGCTTAACACACTTAATACAGTTTACTTGGTTCATTTTGCTTATTTAATAAAGTCATAAAGTTTACCTAAGAAAGTTAATAAAGTTTATCTTTGCTTCAGACACTTAGTTTACTTGGTTCATTTTTTTTACTTAATAAAGTGTTGGTGAAAACTTTGAAAAAATGGTTAATCCTTTGCATGCTTGTGGGATAGATAAGGATAGTTGTCAACCTCCAGTAGAGGAGGTTAGATAAATAGAAAGATAAACCTCCAGTGCAACCATAGTGGGACTGTATGGTCCACCATCCCAGCGATCCAGATGATTTTCTCCCCCTTTTTATGGAAAATATCTGTTGTCCACTAGGTGTCCTTCTACATACTCTATAGACATATTGCAGACATCCTAAATATATGAGATACATCCCAGATACAAATGTTTTGTCCATTTTTAATACTTTATATATGAGATGCATACGCTTACATCCTTTCTATTTCCGTGCTACTATTTCCGTGCTACTGTGTAGATGTTCCGTGTACCTTTTGTTTCCTCCCTCTTTCCGTTTTCAGCTGCAGCGGATGTGAGTTGAGGGGATGGCCAGAGGATGCAGAGAGGATACAGTGGACGTTTAATGGATGATAATGGACATGGAACATTTGTTGCCCATATATGTCGCGGATGTACATCGTATGTGGCAGAAAGTTCATCCGTTCACAAAGTTTTGTGCACTCAAAACTTCTTGCGCGGATGAAATTGCAGTGGATGGATGCTCGATGGATAGAGCATATGAAACACGTATGAGTGAGTACACAATGGATGCATAGCATTTTCCAACAGATGGCAAGCTTTTTTTAACATTTTACATCCTCTTTGTATCCGTAAGTGCAGTGGGACCAGGCCTTTACAGAAACGTCTACCCCACTCAGAGATTTACCATCCAGTCTGGAAACTGAAGTAAAAAATACAGCCAAACATCCCAGGCATGATATATGTGTCTGAATGAGATGGGGAGTAAGCAAACAATTATAGTGTGTGAGGAAAATATGTTCAATAGAATTGATATAATAGAATAGAACTGGAAAGGATCCTGGAATTCTTCTCATTCAACCCTCTTCTCAAGCAGAATTACCCTCATACAAATGGCTGTCTAGTCTCTTCTTAAAAAGCTCTGGTGGTGGAGCACTCACAACTTCAGAAGGCAAGCTGTTCCATTGGTTAGCAATAGCAATTGTACTTAGACTTATATATTGCTTCACAGTACTTTACAGCCCTCTCTAAGTGATTAAAGAGCCAGCATATTGCCCCCAACAATCTTTGTCTTCATTTTACCGACCTCATAAGGATGGAAGGCTGAGTCATCCTTGAGCCGGTGAGACCCAAACTGCCAAACTGCTGGCAGCCAGTAATCAGCAGAAATAGCCTGCAGTACTGCATTCTAACCACTGTACCACCGCGGCTCATACAGTTAACTGTCCTCACTGTTAGGAAGTTTCTCTTTAATTCCAGGCTGCTTTTCTTCTTGATTAATTTCCATCCACTGCTTCTTTTTTGCCTTCAGGTACTTTGGAAAACAAGTTGTCCCCCTCTTCTTTGTGTCAGCTCCTCAAATACTGGAATATTGCTAAACTGTATGTGTTTATATACTGCTTGTCTGTGTGTATATAGAACTGTGTCCTTAGAATTAAAATAAAGAAAAAGGTGCATTGTAGCATTTTGACAAGCGTCTTCCTTAGAAACAGCAATTGTTAGCTAACTTATCTAAAATGCCTTAAATAAAGGCTAGACTCCTGTCACCCTCATCACTTCCATTACCACTGCCATGCCAGCCTAGTGTTTCTGCTGTGATGAGGGACAAGCAGCACACCAGAAATTGACCTCCTTTAACCTCATGTTTGCTTGCTGGTATTGTAGAAAGGGAAACAGGAAAGAGAAAATAGGCATTGTTTGACAATTATTGGACAATGTAAATATTCAGACAACATGGTATATTTTTACTAAGGAAAAAGTCCCTCACCAAAAGCTGTTGAGGAAGCTCAAGGTATTTGAATTAATAGATATGTCCACTACTGTTTAAATTAATTGCCTAAAAGACAGGAAACACTGTAAAAATAAATGGACACCAATATATTATTTTAGAAGGAGGAAGATTCTCTTAAAATGTAGGACTTCTTGTTCTGCATCTGAAACATAACTGATAAATCAGTTCAGTACAATAGAAGAATACAGGACAGAAAGCAAAGTAAATATCATTTAAAAACTAAACCGTTGAAAGAAGACTGTCTTTTTAAGTAAATATATTTCATCCAATATATTTTTGTTCAAGTACTACAGGTCTTCCATTCTTAGTATGTTATTTTTAAGAATTCATCTGGAACTAGGGCTATGTGTAGAGTGGAGTGCCCTTAACCAGATGTTGCATTGGACACACAAATTTTCTGTCAAGTCGGTAGAAAATGTTGTGTCATAACAAAAGGAAATTCAATTTTCTTATTAAGATACTATTACAGATATAAAAATCACATTATTAAAGTGAAATGTGTTAATTGATTCTACATTACATAGGTGAGATGTACCTGTATAAAGTTAGAAACACCTCCCCCCTCAATATTCCCAACCAAAATCACATTTGGATGGAATGGAAATATATGTAGGAAGAGTAACAACTTCTGCAGCTGAAGACAGAACAGAAAATGATCTTTATCAAGGAAATGATTAGCATGCAACAATAGTTACTATGACAGAAAATGTACCATGTTTCTCCAACAATACGGCCTCCACGAATAGGAAGGCCGAGCATGATTTCTAGGCATGAGGTGAAATTAAGCCCCACCCCCAAAATTTAGGCCTATTTAATCCATGCGTTTCCCCACTATTTCTCACATCGTTCATTAGACCTACACGAGGAGAAGAGAAATGGGGGAGGTGAGGGCAGGGTGGGGAGGGGGAGAAAATTTGCCTTTTGGAGTGCCCTGCAGGTAGCCTAGGCTAGAATACCCCGATCTACCAATAGAATATCAGCATCACCGAAAGACACTGACTAATGGTAAGGGGACATGGGCAGTCACGCCTTGCCCTGAAGCTGCTGGGGACTCTGCCTTCGGGGAGCTTTCGTTGGCTGATAGAAATGGCCTCGTGGTGAGGGGAGTGTACGTGTGCGCTCGCCCCGAGGCTGCTGCTCCCGGCCAATCAAAGTGGCTGGTGATTGACCTTGGGGAGCTTCCATTGCCTGAAGAACACTGCCTAATGGCGAGGGGACACGGGCAGCCATGCCTCACCCCGAAGCGGCTGGGGACTCTGCCTTTGGGGAGCTATCGTCAGCCGATAGAAATGGCATCATGGAGAGATATGTGCGTATGGACCGCTCTAGGTGGGGGAGGAAATTAAGTCACCCCTGAAAAGACGGCCTAACCATTTTGGGGGGGTCAAAAAAAAAAAAAGGCCTGGCCTTATTTTGTGAGAAACACAGTATGTATGCAGGGGTGGGCTTTAAAAATTTTATCAGAGTCCCTGTCTGGTTGCTGGGTGGGCGTGGTCATGGTGGGCATGGCCGTGTTGGCCTCCTGTACCATGGTGTGGGTGTGGGTGTTTTGCCTTCCTCAAGCTCCAGGAGGGCAAAAATAGCTTCCCAGGCTCTAGAGGCCCTCCAGAGGACAGAAATGGGCCCATTTCTGGCCTTCTGGAGCTTCTGGGAGCCCCTTTTTTTGGCCTCCCTGAGCCTCCATGTGTGCCCTGCACTTATCTGCATCTAAAACGGGATGTGTAGGGACTCCTGGGAAGGATGGGTGGGGTGGGGTGGGGTGGGTGGGTCCAGTCAGGAGTGGGACTTGGGGGTTATCTCAGCTGCACAGAATCTTAGCTAGGGGCTCTCCCAAACCCCTATGAACCCCCAGCAGCCCACCCCTCTATGTAATGTATGTATGTATGTATGTATGTATGTATGTATGTATGTATTTCTCCTGAAACATCATAGTAACTTGTGGGAATTAGATTCTGAATAAGATAACAGTAGTGGACATTATGGAAGAAAGTCTATCAAATATAATTTGCCATATTGTTGATTCTTTGAGATGTTGTGGTGCAAATTACCTTTAAGGGATAAAAGTTTTACTGGATGAGTAGTTGTGTAGAATTGTCTTACTAAACAACTGGAATACTAGGTCATTATCACTGATACTGCAGACAGTCAACATCTGTGTCCAAATGCCTAGCCAGTGAACTGAAAGAAAGCATGCATTTGCCATAGAGGAACAAAATTAAACAGTGAAGCAATGCTTTCTAAGTTTCTCCAACTTCCGGGTCATATTCCCTCCTCCCCCGGCCTGCTTTTTGGCATAAAAAAAACCCTACTCTGTGTTCAATATCAGTGCATTTGGGATGTTGTAATCTATTGCTACTTCCTTTCCCATTTGCAAAGTCTATTAATTTTATATGTACTTGCAAACTATGTTAGTGTTAGCAAACTGAGGTTAAAAATAACAACAAAAACATTCCCAAGTGTACTAAACAATTTGCCTTCCAGTTGAATAGTTTATGTATAAAAAATGGTTAGTTTTTTTAAGGCCTTCAAGTCGAGCTCATCTCCATGTAGTCTTCATGGAATTAGATAGATAGACAGATAGGTAGATAGATAGATAGATAGATATAGATATAGATATTGTTCTGTATAAATAATAGTAGACTCCAAATACTTCATTCCGATTTGTTAACAAAACCTAAAAGGGGATTGGTTCAATAGGAACCAATCCACGAAGCTGCCCAAGGGTGGCAAAACCAAATGCTTGTCATTGGCTACAAGCCGGCAGACAGAAACATATAAAAGGGCTGTCGTGGCTTGAGCCAATGTTCCATTTCTTTACTGTGTTAACAAATAAAGATTTTGTTGTTGGAACCCGGTCTACCTCGCGTTTTTCCGGACGGAACACTGGCGACGAAGGTGGGATCGTCTGAAATGCGAGACCGAGCATGCGGCAACAAATAAATCCAGATGAAAAAACAATGGCTGGAAACAACGCGCCGCCCGCACCTTTCAATCCCAACGAATTGAATTGGGAATCCTATGTAGACCGTTTCCAGATGTATTTGGAAAGCAATGAGATGGAAGAGATCTCAGATCAGCGTAAGAGGGCTGTATTCTTGACACACTGCAGGCCCACAGTCTTCAAGATGGCCAAGGCTTTAGCGAAGCCCCGAGATGTGAAACAATTGACGTGGCCAGAACTCCAAAGAATGCTTAAGGCTCACTATGCTCTGATGGTGTCAAATCTTATCAAGTGACACGAATTTTACCGAAGAGACCAGCGGGAAGGTGAGACCATCGCTGACTTTGTAGCAGCCCTACAAAGTAGGAGAGTGCGAGTTCCTAAATCTAGATGAAGCAATGCGGGACTGAGTAGTGTTGGGTTTAAGAGACTCAAATGCACAGAGCAAGCTGCTAAATAAACCCAACATAACCATAGCCGAAGCCATCGCAGAAGCCACAGCCGCTGAAGCCGCGAAAAAATCAGCTGTCAAAATGAAGCAAATGAATGCGAGCAGCGACGACACGAGCCTGGCCAGAGGGAAGAAACAATCTCCCACCACCACTCACCATGAAGATTTTGACGAGACGTCAGAATCGGGAGGAAGACGACGAGGTTCACCGCCTGTACGCCAACAAGAAAGAGCGCGAAAAAAGGAATTGGCGGGAATGCGCTGGCTGCAGAGGAAACCATCCTCGAGCCGAGTGCAGGTTTCTCAATGCCATTTGCAGAGCTTGCAAGAAACGAGGGCATATCGAGAAAGTCTGCAGGAACAAAAAGAATTACAGCCCAAATAGACGCAACTTCCCCGCACAAGCTGAGCCAAAGCGAACTGAGAGAAAGTGGTAGCAGAACAAGCGAGCCACTAACGGAGAGAATACACATCATACTTTCACTATAGGAAGCGCTCAGATGGAAAGCGGGAAGAAAGTAAAAATAATTGTAAAAATAGAAGGGAAGCCCTGCGAAATGGAAGTAGACTCTTGATCTTTCCTATTGATGGTATCATGGGACACCATCAAACAACTAGTCCCAGATATCAAACTCAAAGAACTCCAGAGACAAAAATTAACCCTCAAGGACTACCAGGGAAACCGAATTCCTGTAGTCGGCCTAGGACACTTCCGAGTCACCTACAAACAACATATTGAAGTACTACCACTGACAATAGTTGACCGAGACCGACCAAGCCTCCTGGGCATCGAATGGTTCGCACCATTGGGCATCGGGATGACCGGAGTAGACCAGGTGGCCGCAACTGACTGGGAAGAAAACCTGATCCAAGAGTTCCAGGATGTTTTTGACGGCTCCCTTGGCAAGTATCAGGGAACCCTTATTTCCTTTAGTCTAGACCCCCAAGTAACCCCGAGGAGACTAAAGGCCAGACGAGTTCCTTTTGCTCTAAAAGCAAAGATAGAGGAACAACTAAATAAATTAATAGCCCAAGGGGTGTTAGAGCCTGTGGACCATGCTAAGTGGGAAACGCCAATCGTAACACCAATTAAACCAGATGGGTCAGTTCGAATCTGTGGTGACTACAAGGCTACTCTGAACCACGCATTACAACAAAGTGCATACCCGGTGCCTGTCGTACAGCACTTATTACATTCTCTTGGGGGAGGAAAATTTTTAGCTAAACTTGATCTGGCACAAGCTTATCAACAGCTCCCAGTAGACCCCTCAACAGCTGAAGCACAAACCATAGTTACACACAAAGGGGCCTTCAAATGCAACAGACTCCAATTTGGAGTGAGTGTAGCCCCAGGTGTATTCCAGAGCCTCATGGAACGCCTTCTGAATGGTATAAAAGGGGTCGTGCCATACTTTGATGACGTCCTAATTTCGGCCAAAGATGCGACCCAGCTTAGAAAAAGACTTAAAGAAGTACTAGCTAAATTCAGAGAATCTGGCCTCAAAGTAAAAAAAGAAAAGTGCTGTCTAATGACGGATAGCGTCGAATTCCTGGGCTATTTAATAGACGAAGAGGGTATACACCCTACCGACAAAAAAGTCAAAGCTATTAAAGACGCACCAGAACCAAGGAACAAAACCAAACTACAGGCATTTCTGGGACTGATAAATTTTTATAATGTATTCCTACACCTCAAGGCGACAATAGCGGAACCATTACACCGACTACTGGACAAAAAAGCAATTTGGACTTGGGGTTATAGAGAAAAGAAAGCCTTCCAAAAAATAAAAAACTTGTTAACATTGAACATCATTCTTATTCAATTTAGCAACACACTACCATTGACGGTGACCTGCGACGCCTCGCCATTCGGAGTCGGTGCCATCCTGAGCCACCAATTGCCGGATGGGAGAGAGGCACCCGTCGCATACTATTCAAAGACCCTGTCCAAAACCGAGCAAAATTACAGTCAATTGGACAGAGAAGCTCTGGCAATCGTTGCCAGAGTGAAACGTTTCCACGAGTACCTATATGGAAGAACATTTCAAATAGTAACGGACCACAAACCGCTACTAGGAATCTTGGCGGGAAACAAGCCCACACCGAATATTTTGTCCCCACGAATGACTAGATGGTCAGAATTCCTAGCAGCCTACTCCTATACTCTGACACATCGCCCAGGGAAACAAATTTCCCATGCAGACGCTTTGAGCAGAGCACCATTACCATCCACAGAGGAAGACCCGGCACCGACGATGACCACATTGCAGAAAGAGACTTGCCCCAATCTACCCATATCTGTGAATGATGTCGCCAGAGCCACCACAAGAGACTCATTGAGTGGCCGTGTACTAAACTGGGTAGGTAAAGGCTGGCCGGAGAACCAAAAAACTGAGACTTTTAAACCTTTCCGGACCAGACAAACTGAACTCTCAATCCAAAAAGGTTGTTTATTGTGGGGTGATCGGGTAATTATTCCTAACAAATTGCAAACTAAGGTACTAGGTATACTTCACGAAGGCCACCCGGGAATAGTTAAAATGAAAAGCCTCGCTAGAAGCTATGTCTGGTGGCCGGGTATAGATAGGGACATTGAATACTGGGTGAACTCTTGCAACAAATGCCAAAGAATCAGGCCTTCCCCGCCAAAAGCACCCATAAGGGACTGGGAAACCCCAAGAGGCTCCTGGTCACGAATCCACATCGATTTTGCGGGTCCTACCAAGGGGCATAATTTCCTGATTGTCGTAGATGCATACTCTAATTGGCTGGAGGTTAAAATTATGCCATCTACGACAACAGAAACAGTTATAAAACAACTTGACAAACTCTTTGCAACCCATGGCCTAGTGTCCGACAACGGGCCACAATTAACCAGTCTCCAATTCGAGCAATGCCTAGCCTCCCTTGGTATAAGACATGCCCTAACCGCGCCGGCCCACCCGGCTGCAAATGGTAGGGCAGAGAGAATGGTCAGGTTTACCAAGGAGGGTTTAGAAAAACTGGACACCGGGGATGTCCAAAATAAAATAAACCGACTACTCACCCTCCAACATATCACACCCAGTATTACAACCAACAAAACCCCAGCAGAATTACTTATGGGAAGGAAACTAAGGTCACAACTAGACAGATTGCACCCAAACTATACACCAGAAACCCCCCCCCCCCGACTCTTCCACCTGTTTCAGGACTTTTGCAAAAGGCGACCTAGTTTATGCAAAAAATTTTATCGGAGACCCATTATGGCTACCCAGACAAATCACACAAATAACAGGCTCCCGGTCCTACCAACTAATGGTAGACGACGGCAGGGAATGGAAGTGGCACATAGACCAGCTTCGGTCCCGAAACATAGAAAGAAGTGCAAACACACAACCACAAGTATTAAAAAAAGACGAAATTCAAACCAAGGAGGGGGGGGAAATACAAGAAATGAATAAAGAACTGTTTAAATTAAACTCCGAAAACAATAACAATCAAAAAGAGCAAATAAGAGACTCACTGTTTGAAGAAAGTTGCGAGAAGAGTCCATTCGAAGGGGCCAGCCAGGCTAGCTCGACCTGCCCGGAGGTAACGGGAGGGAGCGGCAAAACCACCGGCCTAAGAAACTCAGGCGGCAGTAAAATGGCTGACTCACCCTTCCAGACGGTTCCATGGAGAAAGACTGGAGAAGCAGCAACCCCATCCAAACCAATCGAAGTCTCCGACAGAAATGAACCACGCAAGTCCAGTCGAATCAAAAGAAGCCCCACCTACCTGCGTGACTACGTCACTACGTAGGACTGAACTAAGAGGGGAGGGGTGTTCTGTATAAATAATAGTAGACTCCAAATACTTCATTCCAATTGGTTAACAAAACCTAAAAGGAGATTGGTTCAATAGGAACCAATCCACGAAGCTGCCCAAGGGCGGCAAAACCAAATGCTTGTCATTGGCTACAAGCCGGCAGACAGAAACATATAAAAGGGCTGTCGCGGCTTGAGCCAATGTTCCGTTTCTTCACTGTGTTAACAAATAAAGACTTTATTGTTGGAACCTGGTCTACCTCGCGTTTTTCCGGACGGAACAGATATAGATATAAATATAGATAGATAGATGATACAGTAGTGGGAATCACAGTGGTGGGATTCTTATAATTTAACACCTAGTTCTCTGCCCTAATGACCAGCAGGTAGGTGTGGCTGGGTGATCATGTGACTGGGTGGGCATGGCCAACTTGATGTCACTCACATCAAGGGGCACTTCACCTCGCCCAGCCTCTCATGACATTGGGGATATTGCAATGGTTGTAAGTGTGAAAAATGGTCATAAGTCACTTTTTTCAGTGCCATTGTAACTTTGAATGTTCATTAAATGAACTGTTGTAAGTCAAGGATTACCTGTACAAAAATACAAAAAGCTTCTTTACTTGCAAAAAGCTGCCCTTAAATACCCATTGTTATTTTAGAAATACCGGCAAGCCAGAGCTACAAATCAGGCCAAAGCACCTTGAGGAATTAAAATAGTTAAAATGCAATGATAACTATCAGCAGCCAACTCTTGCTCATAAAATGAAATTAGTACATGCCACAAATGTATAAATAAATTTCAAGCCTGGTGCCATGTTACTAAGCCTTATTATCTTGAGAGAAAACTAAAATGAATTGGAGGATCCACACCCCTACCTCCTTTTTAAAATAATCTTACTATCAGTGAGCAATCATGTGCCTTGGCCATTCCGAAACAATGCAAAAGCACCAAAGGTGCTTTTCCAAGAGGCAACTGGACTTTCTGGAAATCAAGAAAGACCAGTTGCCTCTTGAAAAAATCACTTTTTGGACAGCCATGACTTGGATGACTGAAGAATCCCAAGAGACTCCTGTGGTCAGTGAACTGAGAAAGCACCCTTTCACACCCAGGAGAAGCAATCCTTAGATCCATTTGCACCACTTAAATATATGAGCTAGTCTCACTCACCTCACTAGATATCCTAGGGAAATCATCCAGATTTAATGAAAGATCACATGCCTCCAGAAATGCAGTAAAAAAAAATCAGTGCCAAACTTGCATCCTGCCTCTTGGAAGTATACTCCAAAAGGACAGTGCCAGGAACCACTAAAGCTGTAAATGAAAACACACTCCCCAGATAGAAAAAAAAACCATGAGGCAGGAAAAATTCAAACACAATACAAATAATTAAATCATAACAGTTTAAATCCTTTAAACACTAAAACACAAGCCTTGCCTGGCTCATTGCTGGAATTCACACCCCAGGCAAGCTCCAGTATAAACACTTGAGATAAGGTAGGTAGATGATAGATAGATAGATAGATAGATAGATAGATAGATAGATAGATAGAT
>BLBF01000017.1:11819008-11875976 GCA_015471245.1 Laticauda colubrina | reverse complement strand
GATAGATAGATAGATAGATAGATAGATAGATAGATAGATAGATAGATAGATAGATAGATAGATGCATGCAACTGGGGCTAGAATGTAGCAAAAGAACAAACACAGTACCTGTTGCTTGTTAAGCCAATCACCAGAACAAATAGACAAAGGAACTAGCCAGATTTCTCAACCCTGCTTCTTTTCAGGAACAGAGATTAATTTTTTTTTCCTTCCAAACAAAGCTGAATAGGGAAAACAAATCATCAAAAACACAGGATTGAACATCATCAAGGTCAGAATTAAGCTTCACCAAAAACCAGTTTTAGACCAAAACTGAGAAAGGATATATATACTCATGTTTGAATGTCAATCTTTCTAGCGAGCCAAGAAGCCTTGCTGAATGACACTTATCTTGGTTCATTGTCATTAAAAGCTTCTTTCCGTAAGCTCTGCTTTGTTATTCAATTGTTTCTTCAAAGTGCTGATCATTGCATCCCGGCTGGAAGAATTCCAACAGGGGAATATTTCCCCCCAATAGCAGTATCAAAAGCTTAAAACAACCCTTCCCCTGTAAGAAAGTCAAGCCCCTAATAAATCAAAGCAAAATACCAGCAAAGAAAAAACAACCTCCGGAGAAGCTCAAGTGACAATTACTTTGGGTGTACTGCCAAGAAACTTTAGCTGTTACAATGAAATAAGGGTTAACCGAGAGGCAGTTTCTGTAAGCAGGACAATAAAGATTAGGCTAGAAACAACACCAGAATGTTTCTTTCCTGCCTTCTTTACAGGATTAGCCCTGTAAAGTGGAAAAAATGAAAAAAAAAGGTTCTCTGAACTGCTCAGAAAGTTAACAGATGGATAGAGTAGGTATATAAGTAGGTAGATGATAGAAGGTAGGTAAGTAGGTGGATGATAGATAGATAGATAGATAGATAGATAGATAGACAGACAGAGATAGGTACAGTAGACAGACAGATAGATAGTATTTTTCAAGTGTTGACTTCCAGATTAGTCCTGCAGTTTTTCTGGCAATTTTTTTTGCCATTACCTCCCTCCTAGGATTGAAAGTAAGTGACTGGTCCAAAGCCATCCAGATGGCTTTTCACCTAAATTTCCCAATTTCTTAGCTGTTACATTGACCATTCCACCAAATGGTTCTCACAACTTTATATTATTTGCTTTTAACCTGTTTATAAAGGTTCAAAGTCGGCAGTTAGGTGTGTATAAAGAAAATTATGTAATTCAGTATAAGGAATGCACTGGACTGTAAGGAATGCAGTGTAAGTGATATACATCAGAAAAACAGATTCAGTTTTCATTTATATGACAATGTTGTCTAAGGTGGCAGATTTTCTAAACAAAAAATATTAATGTGTGGCAGCAGCAAAAAGCAAATTCTGTTGTCAAAAAGGGAATGAAAATGGAATTGGGTATGTCTAGTCTAATGAAAAGAAGAACTAAGGGTGACATGATAGCAGTGTTCCAATATATCTGGAGTTGCCACAAAGAAGAGGGAGCCAACCTATTGTCCAAGGCGCTTGAAGACAGAACTAAAAGCAATGGATGGAAACTAATCAAGGAGAGAAGCAACCTAGAACTAAGGGGAAATTTCCAGATAGTTAGAACAATTAATTACTGGAGCTTACCTCAAGAAGTTGTGAATGCCCCAACACTGGAAGTTTGAAGAAGAGATTGGATAACCATTTGTCTGAAATGGAAGAGGGTTTCCTGCCTGAGCAGGAGGTTGTACTAGAAGACCTCTAAGGTCCCTTCCAACCCTGTTACTCTTAAAATAAAACTGCCAAAATAGTTGTGACCTTATGTTCTTTAAGCCCCTGTCACACTGCACCAACGGATGGAAAGAGGATGTAAACGGAGAAAAACACTTGCCATCCGTTGGTTAACGCGATGCTTCCGTTCTGTACTCACTGCCTCTGTTTTGCTTCCTCTCTATCCGTCCAGCATCCGTCTATTGACATTTCATCCACGGAAAATGTATCTAACGCGTCCGTTCTGCATCCGCTAGGCATACGGGGGACATCCATTCTGCATCTGTCGGCATCCGTTCCGCATCCGCTACATCCGCTAGGCTTCCGTTCCGCATCCGCTTTCCATCCACCCTTCGTCCTCCCCCCGCCCATTCCTTTCCGTGCTATCTGCTCTGGTTATGCAAATTTTTGCCCCTTTTGAGAGCGGATAACAACAGATGGAACATTTTTCTCGTCCGCTGTGTTCTTTTTAGTAACATTTGCATCCGTCGGCCAGTGTGACAGGGCCTTTAATAATGCACTTGGTATACTTTTGTTCCTGAATCCTAAAGGGGATTTAGTATGGCTGAAAAAGATATAGAAGAAGGTAACAGAAATGATTAGGGGTTACAGCAGCTCCCATATGAGAAAAGGCAAAGGCATTGGAGACTTAGAAAAAAAGTAGGTTGAAAGGAAGATTTAATGCATGTATATAAAATTAGGCATGGCATAGGAAATGTGAATAGCATTGTTTTTTTTCTTCTTCTCTTGCTGTATAACCCAGAGCTATCCACTGAAGTTTATATGGAGAGATTCCAGACTGATAAGAGGATCTTCTTTGCACAATGCATAAATAAACTTCTATCTGATAGCTGATGTGGAGATGGCCACCCAGTGTACTGTTTTTAACTAGACAAATTAAGGTAGGTGTAGCTATCAATTTCTATTAGTCTTTATAGCTGTAAATTATCACCTGGATCAAAGGTAGCGTATCTTAAATATCACCAGTTTCTCAGGGTGCAAAGATAGAAGAAGGCTGTTATGAGCTTCCAGACTATCTTTTGACCACAAGGCAACATAGAATGTTTGGTTGGATAGGTTTTTGGCTTTTTCTCATGTTTTTATGATCCAAGCAACACAAGCTTAGTAAATTTAGAATGTATATGGAGATCAGAAGCATGATGGAAGTGCCCTATATTATTATTTTCTGGTGTTGTCAATTATCTTTTCACAATCTGGAGGAAAGACACGTTTTACATAACTATTGTAAGATTTTCAGTGTTTTCTCTCCTAAATAGGTTTCAGTCATGTTTAGCCATGCTGAATTGTAGTGATAATAACATAATTCAGAGAATCCTGCGGTCAAGAGCCTTCCCATCCATGCCATATACCATCATACTGTGATTAAGAAGACTAGCTTATCCATAAATTCAGTGCTAAAATGAATATGGAGCTTTGGCTCTGCATTATGGTATATAAGGAAGTGTCTTCCTCCTCCTTGTTTACAGAGTTTCTACTTCTGGAATGAAAAAATGCACCAGCAAGTACCATGCAATGATTTCACCTCTTGACAGAAACCAAAGAGATTGAACTGAGACATGATACATCTGCTTTACGACTTTTAATTGCCTTCGTGTGACCCAGTTCATACCAAGTTCTCTCAAAGCAGAGGCCCTTTGCTATGCCCCACTGGAATAAATCTCGATCAGAGATGCTCTGCTTAAGAAAACACCACCACCTAAAATAGCAGCACTATTTCTTCTTCACATAAATCTTGAAGTGCTTATGGGTGACCTGAGAAAGTCAGATGGTGAGAATTCCATTGCCTGGTCAATGGTTTGTTAAAGTTTTTGGGGAAAGAAAAAACCTATGACACAAGATTCCTTCAGTAATAAATTACAGGAACTTCCATCTGCAAATAGCTTTGGGGGCACAATTCTCATTCACTTCAACAGATTAAGTCAACTGAAGATAGGGTTGCAGATGGCCATTTATTGCAATCTGCCCAATTGGTTCCCAGAGTATATGTCTTGATAAACTTGATAAATGAAGTATTTAATAGTTTTCTAACCAGAGAAAAACGTAGGACTGGGTGTACCTGTGAATCCCTAATTTTTATATCCATACATCCATATCAGGTAGCATTCATAAATTACATTGCATTGCATGGTGTAGTTGTTGTTTGAAAGGAAATGATTCTAGATTATATTTGTGATTATTAAGGTTTGCCACCTGGGTTATTTAAACTTGGTAAGCTTGTAAAGAAAATGCTGGTAAATAATGAAGCAAAATTAATAGCAGCTCACAGGACTCAACAAGAGGTTTATTTAGCGTCCCAAAAATAAAAGGCTTATGTTTAAAAATAGGAAGCCTTGTCAAAATTTACTCCATTTTTAAAATCAAATTATCAGTTGAGCAGAAAGGCTGCAGTTCAAGAAACTCACAATGAGTTTTTTATTGAGCACACAACTAAATGGGAATTTCATTCGATCTCAACTTATCTTCTTAAACAGAATCTCTTTCTCTTCCTTTGCACTGATTTAGGATTATTTGATCTTCACTCCAAAGTAGGATAATGCATCAGCCTGAAATGATGCCTCAGTCTGAGACTGTCAATTCAAGATTGTTTGGACACCGATGAAACAGGATGCATGAAGCTAATTTAGTTCATCCTTGACTGAAATACTCCATGAAGTTTTTCACTGTAATACTTAGTTCTTTATTATATGTGTGTAAAAAGGATATTTCCTTTTAAGTGCCTTTCTGAGTGACCATGCTGTCAAAAACAACCAAATGATTTTAATTTTAGTTCATTTTAGCCTGAGCATGTATGTTGTAAAATGGGAGTTGTATTGCATTTTTAGCATATTGGTACAAAAGACTGATACTGTTCATTCCATTAGCTGATAACACTGAACGAGGCATGGGGATTTATACTGGGAGCAATATAATTTTGTATCTTGTGGAAAGTCATTTTCGTCACTATCTATGAGCCTTGATGATGAGCATAGCATATGGTTATTACTATTTACAACTCGTAATGTAAAATATGTAAATGTTGAGGAGTGTGAACTGACACATGAAACAAAAGGAAAAACACATGAAAGAAAAATGCATGAAATGAGAGGGCAAAAAAGATGTGCCCTGTGCCTCTGAAAGTATGATCAAAGAAACTAAAATAAAAAAGTTAGTTTTAATAATGAATGACATTTTAAAAAATAAACCAAAAATATACAAATTGAAGTCCATAGGTTGATGCATATGTTACGCTCATGATAATGGAAGAATTAGGAATGAATTTTGGCAAAAATTGAACAACATTCTGAATTAATATGTTCCAATATGTTTTTTTTTAAAGAGTGTGTTAGTGACATGAATAAATGGGTAGAAACACAACATGCAATTTGTTAAGCCCCAAAAATATTCATAGAGTGTAGTGAGTGGACTACTGAATGAATGTTTGTTGAAAGAACAGGAAATGGCTGTATATAAAAGCATGCTTCTGTCCACTTGCCAATAGAATAGATAAGAACAGAGCAAAATAGAACAGAATGAAATGGAACAGAACAGAACAGAATAGAATAGAATAGAATAGCTTTATTGGCCAAAGTGTGATTGGACACACAAGGAAATTGTCTCCAGTGCATAAGATCTCAGTATACATGCAAACAATAAAGTAACATAATCATAAAGTACCAATGGAGAAGGTAGTAGAAAAGATGAGAAGGATAATAGTAAAACAGCCATATTATATGGGGTAAATATCCTTAGACAGAAGACAGTACTATGGTAATTAGGTGTTCAGTAGAGTGAACATCTAAGACATTGGATGAACCACAGTGGCACAGTGGTTAGAGTGCAGTACTGCAAGCTAGTTCTGCTGACTGCTGTCTGTCTGCAGTTCGGCAGTCTGAATCTCACCAGGCTCAAGGTTGACTCAACCTTCCATCTTTCTGAAGTGGGTAAAATGAAGAGCCAGATTGTTGGGGGCAATATGTTGACTGCAAACCGCTTAGAGAGGGCTATAAAAGCACTGTGAAATGGTATAGAAGTCTAAGTGCTACTGCTACTACATTGGCTTTATAGAAGTGAGAGTTGAGCATGTCTAAAAAGCCTAAAAGTTGAATATAGAGGGAATGGGTTACTGAGGAGAGTGTATGGTAAAACAAGGAAAGGCAGATCAAGAATGTACTAACTCTGATAATCTCTGATTATGATTACAGAAATAGCCTATCGTTTTGCCTCTGTTAATCAATGCACTATAGTTTAGAATCAGATGAAAAATGCAAGAAGAGAAGCTGCCTTATTTGTACTTATCTGTAAGCATAGAAGATGATGCTGTACATGGTTCTATAGAGCAGTTAATGCAAAGGTTAGGTCAAAGAAACTTAAATGTTTTCTTAGATATTTTAATTTTATAATTCTTTTTATAATTTTTTATAATTGGGTGTTGAAGGAATGTGGATTGAATACAAAAGTTAGCAACCAATAATAAAGAAATACATTGAACTGTTTTGATCCGATAAAGAAGGAATGTGAATCAAATAAAAAAGAAATATAGGAAGGAAGGAATTTAAAGAAAAAACACTGAGAATGTTATGGTGGAATGGAGTTGATGAGACCTTCAAAAAGTGAGAAATGAGTTTGAAGAACAAGAGACTATGTATGGATATGGTACAAACAAGGATAGAAAGAAAAGGAGGTACAGACAAAGGCTGGGTGCAATATACATTTCGTTCTATTTTTTAATATGAGCTCTTACTTTCTTAAATCCTACTGCTTCTTAGGCAGGAAAGTATTTATGTATGATGCCAAGTACCCTGAGGGTACCCTTGGAGCAAAACTGTCAAGTTTTTGCAGCATGATTTTTAGCTTTTGGTGAACAGCTGAATTGAAGCTAAAGATATGAGATGCACAACACAACCATTTCCACCTTAAAACCCTTTCTCCCAACTCTGAAATAAATCTACTTATACTTACACACATATACATAGATATACACACACTCACAACCTAGTATTCCCTTCAGTGTTCTCCTTATTTGGACTTAGTTTGATATCACTTACTCACTGACCTCAAGGGTAGGTTTGTTTACCATTAAAAATGTCAATACATTAATGACATGTACTTCTCTTATTTTTGAGTTTTGTAGCTCATTAAGCAATAAGAGAGTGTGCAAATCAATATATTAGGTAGTATTGTTGGATAGTTTGGAAGGATAGGGATCAGACCAATTGCTCTGGTGAGGAATCCCTGAGAACTTTGAGAATGCTATGCAAGTAATGTTTGTGAACAAGTGGTTGCAATGATTTTTTTTTTTAAAAAAAAGCTCGTTGGAAACCTCTGTACAAATTTTGTCACTGAATTTCCCAGGAAATGTCATCTTGTTCTTTACAAGTCCATCGTGCCTTTATTAGAGATGTGTATGAAGTAGAAAGTACGCTTTGTTCTGCACATGTAACAATTAAATTGCAGCTCAGAATTTTGGCTGAAATGAACTTGTATCATCTCAGTTGTTCTGAGTTTCAGCTGTGGGAAATTTCTGACAGGTCTTGTGATAGGTAGGCAAGCCTACTGCATGTCTCTCCACTCTTCCATACAGCCTATGTAAGGAGTCTGCAACCTTAAATACTCAAAGAGCCATTTGGACTAGTTTCCCACAGAAAAGAAAACACCGGGAGCCAATAATTTAACAACCGGTATGACTGGGTGGGCATGATCAATTCGCTTTCACTCACTCCCACCCAGTCACCTCCTGCTCTGGAATATGGAGTGAATCTCCATCCCCCGCCATCATCCTTACCTTTTCAGGCCAGGCGAGGAGTGACGGGCAGGGGAGGGGCCAACCAGTGGTGGGATCAGCTGACAGGGAGCTGCAGCAGAGTGCCAAAAGAGCCACATGTGCTTCCAGAACTGCAGATTGCAAATCCCTGGCCTAGATAACGACAGGCACAAATTGTGCTCTTTTTTCTCGGTCTCTTCATCCTCACCATCCTCCGAGCCACCACCAATTCTTCTCCCCCATTTTCTCAATAACTTCATTTCCCTATTTCCCTCCTTCTGCTATCCAAGAGACATCAAAATCTCTTAACCTCATCCCATTCTTCCCACAGCTTTTCCCTATATCCCCACAATTGTACCCACAACAATGATGTTTTCAGCTGTATTTTTGACAACCTTTTAAAGTATCTTGACCCTAACATTCATATCTTGGCTCTAGATCCACATGGAACACCTGTACTTTGATTGAGACATGGTCTACCACAGAGGTCTCCAAACTTGGCAACTTTAAGACTTGTGGATTTCAACTCCCAGAATTCTCCAGCCATACCTAAAGGATTGTTCCTTGCATGGAACTTATGAACTTATGAAATATTTTGAACATCCTGAGCATTTATATTTTTTCTCATGTTTAGAGTGAGAGCTCTGATGTTCATCTATATAAGAATCTAAGTGAGTGGTATCAATTGCACGAAGGAAATCAGTTCCACTGGAAGGCTAAAACTATTTTTATTAAGATTGACTCTACTGGTAATAACAGAATCTTGCATGTCTGATTGTCCCATACTCCTTCCTCCTTCTTATCATTCAGCAAATTGGGAAGATGTTTATTTGAGCTCTTTGGAAAGTCATTCCAGACTTTAAAGAAAATATTTCAGCCTTTTTTGTCCATTGCACCAATGGATGGAAAGAGGATGTAAAACGGAGAAAAACGCTTGCCATCCGTTGGTTAACACGATGCTTCCGTTCTGTACTCACTGCACATGTTTTTCATCCTCTCTATCCGTCCAGCATCCGTCTACTGACATTTCATCCGCTCAAAATGTTTTAAGCTACACAAAACTTTTTGAGCGGAAAATGTATCCAACGCGTCCGTTAGACATCCGCTAGGCATACAGGGATATTTAGGATGTCTGCAGGATGCCTAGAGGATACAAAAGGACACCTAGCAGAAAACCTATATTTCCTATAAAAAGGGGGAGGAACTCACCTGGATCTCACTTTCAGTCCAGCATCCCTGCTGTGCAGACCTCTTCAGCCTTCATGTTGCTCTTGCTCTTCCACAGCATCCAGTCATCTCCACCATGGATCATCACACACTCATTTTGGTAGCCACCATCATTCTACAACAGTGCAAAGCTATCTACAGGCTCTTTCACCTGTTCTACACGAAGAAAAGGAGGTGTCCAAGAAGTGTCTGGGTCCGAAGATGGGTCGCGAGAAGAGCAGAGTACAGACTGTATAACAAGCTGATGGTGGAGCTGAGGAACGAAGACACTCGTGCATTCTAGAACTTCATGAGGATGCCACCAGCCATGTTTGACGAAGTTGTGGAGCGGCTGAGACCCAGGTTGACCATGCAGAGCACCAACATCTGGCCCAGCCTGGACCCTGGACTGAAGGTGGGACTGACTCTGCGCCACCTGGCCTCCGGGACCACGTACAGGAGCATGCAGTATGCCTGGAGGGCGCCACACAACACCATCAGTATTGTGGTCAGAGAAGTGGTGCAGGCCATCATCGAAGAATACCTGGAGGAGCTCCTCCAGTGCCCCTCCACTGAAGAAGGCTGGAAGAAAGTTGCAGAGCAGTAGTATCAGACGTGGAACTTCCCCCACACCGTTGGAGCCATAGATGGCAAGCACGTGGCCTGCAAAGCTCCAGCCAACTCAGGGTCCACTTATCACAACTACAAGGGCTTCTTCAGCATCATCCTCTTTACCATGGTCGATGCTGACTACAAGTTCATGTACATCGATGCTTCAAGCAACGGCTCATCTTCAGATGCCCAGGTATACAATGCCAGTGACCTCAAGGAGGGGCTGGAACGCAACCTCATCCTGGGCTTCCCAGATCCAGAACCCCTGCCCAAAGACACATAAGATGTGCCCTACTTCATCATGGGGGATGACGCCTTCTCCCTCAGAACCTACCTCATGAAGCCCTACACTTCCACATGCCTCACCCGTGAAGAGAGGATCTTCAACTACAGGCTGTCCAAGGCAAGACGGGTGGTGGAGAACGCCTTTGGCATCGTGGCCAACAGGTTCCAGGTTCTCCACCAACAGGTTCACCACCATGCAGCATCGCCCAGAGACCGTGAGGAGGATCATGGAAGCTTGCTGCATCCTGCACAATCTCATGTACACCCGCTACCCAGTGTTGCAGAACAGGCTCGTGGACCTCCAACAAGGCAATGGGGACATGGAGCCTGGGGAATGGAGGCAAGGGTGAAACCTGATAGGCATTGTGGATGTGCAAAGCCCCAACAGAGCTTCACGTGAAGGGAAGAAGCAGTGCAACCTCCTGAAACAATGGTGCAACTCCCCAGCTGGAGCAGTGGAGTGGCAAGACAGGATGATAGATGCTTAATGGATGCTTCCTTCAGCCTGTCTCATCACACTGATGAAATTGTGCCATGTATGTTGAGTGGCCCCACAATGAACAGGGCATTTAATAAAGAGCTGTGTTTATGTTGAAATGTGTGGATCAATGATTAAATTGTTATTGATAATAAAGGGCCAAAGGTGTGGCACCTGGGAGGGTGGACCATACAGTCCCACTATGCTTGCACTGGAGGTTTATCTATCCCACAGCTATTACCCATCACACAGGTATCCTAACCCATCCCACAGCTATTACCCATCCCTGCCTATCCCACAGCTATTACCCATCCCAAAGGTATCACTGCCCATCCCACTGCTATCTTAACCCATCCCACAAGCATGCAAAGGCTTAAACCATTTCTAAAAGTTTCCACCAAGACTTTATTTAGTAAACGAACTGAAGCAAGTGTGTGAAGCAAGGATAATCTTTATTAATAACAAACTGTAAAAGAAAATGACCCAAGTGTCCCAAGCAAAGATAAAGTCATCAGGTAGCAACACAGTCTCTGGCACTCTTCTCAGTCACTCTGAGGCATGCCCATAGTCTCAGGGGTGAAGGGTCCAGGTGCTGTGGAGGTGGCTGCTGCTGGAGTGCTGGTCTGAGGCGCCATTGGGGTGCCTGGCCCTGAGAGGACAACAGGGGATGGTGTGTGGAGGAAGCTCTCAGAAAGCTGGCTCAGTCCTGTGATGTTGAGAGCCCCTTCCTCCATGGCATGGGGTGTCAGTCCCAAGACCGATGACAGATGTTCTGAGGCCGGACTTGGCTGTGGGGTGGAGGAAGGAGGAGTGTAGTGGGGATGTCTGGATTGCAGGTGAGCGAGGTGAGGCGTGGGGGGCATCTATGGCATGGGTGGCATGGGTGGCGTCGGTGGCATCAGTGGCATGGGTGGCATCGGTGGCACCAGTGGCGTATGATGTACCTTTGCCTGGACTGGGAAGGGCTGCCTGTGCTGCTGCAGCTCCTGGTAGCCGTAGCCTTGTTAGGTGAGGGCCTGTGGAAAGCCTTGGAAGGGCAGTGACATCACCTGGGGTGGAGGAGCAGACCTGGACTGGGTGGGAGCAGGTTCAGCTGGTTCTGGAGGGTTTGAAGAAGACCGGTGATCCTGTCCTTGATCACCTGGTACTGTGATTCAGACATGTCCAGGAGGGTCTGGTTGACGTAGGTGAGGAAGGGCTTGCATGTCGGTATGTCGGTGTGTACCAGCTGAGAGAGGAGATCTACGCTGCTTTTGATGGTGTCCCTGATCTCCAGCAGGACAGTGTGGCTCTGCCCCTCCAGTCTGGCTCTCTGCCTGCTTTCTGTGGAGATGGAGCTGGGGGTGGATGTGGGTTGGTCTCTGGTGGAAGTGCCCTCTCCTTGCTCCCACTGCGTCAGGGGGTCCTCCACATGCTCCGCCACAGGGAGTGCAGCTGTCGGGGGGGTCTCCATCGTGGGACACTCCACAGATACCTGCCTGGACACAGGAGCTGACTCTTGGCCAGAAGAGGACTGGCTGTCTGTGGGCTGCCTGAGAGAGAGGGTTGTCAGAGGGGCTGCTCCTCAGTGGCAGATCCTCCAAGAAGCTGCACTTGGCCATCACGTAGGTCTCCCGGTCCGTCAGCTTGACCGTGGCCTGGCCAGATTTCTTGAGGTGCAGCTTCCCGTACTAGATGTGCATGTGCTTCCACCAGCCAAGGAGGACCTCCGAAGTGTAGCCCAGGATCTCCGCCTTCTCTCTCCAAGCAGCCTGCTTCCTTTTGGTGTCTCGATAGAGTCTGTGTCCCTTCCGCCATAGATACTCGTTCTCCCTCAGCCATTCCAGCACCTCATCCTCATGTTCCTCTTCGGTGGAGCATTGCCTCCTCTCCCGTTCATGCGTATGCCTCTTCCTCCCTCTGGCAGGGCCATCTGGGCCCTCATCAGAGGGGCTTCGAGGTTGTAGGAGCTGCTCCACCACACCACCACCACCAGCAGCAGCAACAACAACAGTAGCAGCAAAAGCAGGACCAGAGGACCAGCAGCACCAGCAGCACCAGCAGCACCAGCAGCACCAGGATCAGCAGCAGCAGAGTAAGCACCAGCAGGACCAGCAGCACCAGCAGGACCAGGATTAGCAGCAGCAGAGTAAGCATCAGCAGCACCAGCAGGACCAGCAGGACCAGGAGTACTGGCAGGACCAGCAGCACCAGCAGCACCAGCAGCACCAGCAGCACCAGGAGCACCAGCAGGACGAGTAGGACCAGTGGGACCAGGAGCAGCACAGCAGAGTAAGCACCAGCAGAAGCACCAGCACCAGGAGCAGTGCCAGCAGAGTAAGCACCAGCAGAAGCACCAGCACCAGGAGCAGCGCCAGCAGAGTAAGCAGCAGCAGAAGCACCAGAACCAGGAGCAGTGCCAGCAAAGTAAGCACCAGCAGAAGCACCAGCACCAGGAGCAGCGCCAGCAGAGTAAGCACCAGCAGAAGCACCAGCACCAGGAGCAGCTCCAGCAGAAGCTTCAGCACCTGAAGAGTCAGCCCGAGCAGCAGAAGCCCCAGCAGAAGCAGAGTCAGGGCCAGGGGGTGGGATGGTGGCCCTGTCCTTCTTGCCGGCTGGCAGCAGATGGCACAGGCTTCCTCTTCTTCCCCATGGTTGTTGGCTGGCTGGAGCTGTGTCTGGCAGCAGGTCTTTCCTCTGAATGGTGACCTGCTTGCGAGCTGCATCCTTTTATATCCACGGGGCTGATGCAATGCATCCTCCCCGCATGCGCAGTGAACGCTTTGCATCTGCTAGGCATCCGCTAGGCTTCTGCTCTGCATCCGTTCCTTCCGTTGCGCATCCACTTCGCTGTGCTCCCCCGGAAGCCCTGCGGATGTGCCAACCACTTCCATCTGCTTCCATCTGCTAGGCTTCCGTGGAGCATCCACTTTACATCCTGGCTACATCCTCCCCCCGTCCGTTCCTTTCCGTTGTTGTCCGCTCTGCTTTTGCAAATTTGGGGCACTTTTGAGAGCGGATAACAACAGATGGAACATTTTCTCGTCTGCTGTGTCCTTTTTACATACGTTTTGCATCTGTCGGCCTATGTGACAGACCCTTTACACATGCTGGTTTTCTCATTTGGGGAATGTAATTTATACGATAGACAGCAATGGACAAGAAACTAAGTGTGATACTTGGTTGGTTTTGCTAAAATATGATTGATAGTAACCGAAGCGCCTTAAAAAGAATGTTTCCATTTCTCCTAAAGACTTCTTAAATGTCATGTTCGATCTTAGGAGATATGATAAAAACATGTAATTTGTTTATCCAAAGAAATAAAGTTTTTTCTCCCCAATGTTATCTTTGCTGAATAAAAGCTATGCATTCTTTTTAATATAAAGGAATCAGGCATGATTCAGCTATCAAAACATGGTCTACAAGACAATAGAAAAATATGTATATTTTAATGAGAGCCTGCACTAATCTTTCATCACAATGTTTGTTGTTTTCCTCTGTTACAATATATACATTGTGTTCTCAGTTTTAATGGTGATTTCCCTACCCTCTTTAATTTCTTAGTATGAATTTGATTATTGTACATACATATGCACCTGCCCAGCTGCCATGACTTTATTTTGTGTGCTGTTGTTTTGAGGTGCTACCTTCAAAAAAGAGAAAAATGAAAGATCCAGCAAACTACAGGCAACTGATGTCCGCACCTGGAAAATTATAGAGATGTGCTTGTAAATACTTTGAAAATAGTAGGATAAATCTCAAACATCAGCAAGGACTTGTCAAGAAGAAAGCTTCCAATTTAATTTCATTTTAATCAGGTAATTTGCTTAATAGATTGTAAGAATGCTGCAGACATATCTTGGCTTCAGCAACAGATTTGACAGAATATTCCATGACATCAAATGTAGATTGGATGGCAGGACACTTAAGTGGATATATGGCTGACTTGAACATTATGGATGAAGAATTGATGGCTTCTCATTTAATTGGAGAAAGGTTTCAAATGAGTGTCACAATTATTACTCCTAGATCTTCTAATGTACAAGATGGCATTAATGGTTTGGATGATGGGATTAGGTGAGCATTGAGGCTAGACTAGCACAACGTTCTTCTCTAGGAAACAAAAATCAAACACAGATTATAGCTTGGCAATAGTTCTTGAGGCATGATTAGATCTTTTATATATTATCTCCCATTAAAGTACAAGAAAAAGTAGTGAGGAAGGACAGACAATAGGAAAAAAAACCTGAATGGTGTACTACAATTAGTGATATAGGTGCAAAGGATATATGCAGAACTTTCTGTATCAGGATATTAGGCCACCTTTCCATTTATCTATATTCTGCCATTTAGTGAAATTATTTTCCTTTAAACAAGCATTTGATATTAGATTCGATCTATTCACTGCTTTTGGCTTGTAAATATAATTTTATAATTTTAATGCTTTGGTTTCTGAACCACAGAATGTTAAAATAATATAACTGAATTCTGAATTCAGTTTTGTTATTAAATTTTATTCCAGTGTTGATGTTCAGAGAATATACTCAGTACATTGGGGCAATCAGCTATATTTAGGTAATCATTGTTGTCTTAAGTTGATTTGATTATGGTCTAAATCCATCATTGTGTGGGCAGACAGATATAATTGGAGTTTCCCTTTTCCTCTTTTTTCCTGCACCCTCTTGGAACTACAACTTTTGAAGCAGAGAGGGAGAAGGCAGGAAGAAAAGGCATGCAATTGTGAGTATTTCATTGCTACAACATTCTTTGCTACTCCTTGGACTGCTTAGTCAAATGAGGATGAGAAAATGTCCTGTAGGTTCCTAGGGGTTCATGAAAGAATAAGCATTGTGGTATGTTCAACTCAACCCGTCTCAGCTTGTAATTAATTAAATTATAGTATAAAAATACTTTGTGACCACAGTTTGATATAGAAAACCAGGCTGTGGCTATTTTCCCCATTAAATAATAAATTAAAAGAACCCCATGACTTAAATTTTGACATCTTAGTGTTCATTGAAGTGAAGCAAGAGTCAATTCCAGGAGAGATATACCCTTGTTATTAGGATATAAATCAATATTTAATGCATGTGCCTCTTGATTTTTCTGATGCAATTGCATAATACAGTAAAAAGCTGATATTTCAGAACAGGGTGGATATTCATATGTATAGAAAATCACACCTCAGGAGAAGCTTCTTCACCTCACTGTGCCCCCAATGGCTTGTATTACAACCCGATCGTGGGCAACATTTTGAAAATTTTCTCAGACCCTGGATTCCACACATTTAGAGAGTAATTTGGTTGTTTCTCCGTTGAGTTAAATCTTGGATAAATGAATATTAAGAAGACATAAAAGATGAACATAGCCAGCATTATGGAGTTTAAGCTGTGTAGGGCAGCAGACCCTTGCCTGACTGGACAATCACAGAGTATTAAAAGGGAAAACTTTTATTTCAATTCAAGATGTTGTTTTGAGGGAGGGGGGAGGTAGAGAAAGAGATACTTGGAAATTAATAAGTCTTTTCAGGAAACAACAAATCCATGTTGTCTGAAGGAGTTGTGCTATACAAACTCGAGTGCCACCTACTGGTATTGTAATACCTATTTACTGGAGATGTTCCCAGAACCTTTTAACAAATTTCTTTTCCCAGAAATTGGATTGGATTGTCTGAGAGCTTTCTCTGTGATTTATGAAAGTGCTCAAATTGTTTTTTTATTACTCTTATTCAGATCAAAACTCTTACTAAAAGGGCCTAAAAGACAAAAGAGTTCACTGAAAATGTTTTTAGTTACTCCCATTGATTTAGTTTCAAATTTATCCCATTCTTCATTAAATTTTCCTATAAATCAGTGTAATGTAATTTAAACAAAAGAGCAAAACAAAATTACAAGCCACTCAAATACATTTTGCAGAACATAGTTGGAATGAAAATTAATATAGAAAAATATAAAAGGATTTCCAGTGTTGTAAAATGTTGGGTCCTCATAATTTTATTTAAAAATAGTGAACATTAAAATGCCTGAAGAAATGACCTGCCAACTTTCCGAAACTGGCCAGCCAGTTTCCTTAGGATTTTCCTTCTCAACTCCTATTAAAAAAATATGCTTTTCCATTGTTCAGGGGGGACCATTCTTCTAAAGCACGCACCAATGTTCACTGCAATAATCCTGATTCTTTTTTTCATTTCCTTCTTTGAGAAAATCTTACATCTTTATTATCTTCCAGTTTGGTAGTTCTAAAGGAACACAGGATTGTGTTTTGTTTTATTTTTTTGTAGTGTTTTTATTTTATTTTATAACATACAAAAATTCCAATTTCAATTGAACAGTGTGTTGTCTTGGTACGAATCATTTTAGGAAATAATAATCACAGTATTTACAACAATATTCATTGCATTAATATCAATTATATTAATAACCATAATTGTCATACTATTTGTTTAACAAAGTTAGCATATCTTCCTTATATCACTAATCCTTTCATATATTTCCCTGTTTCTAGCTCCTGTTTTTGTCAGCTAACCATTGATAAAATAAACCCCAAGGATTGTGTTTTTATTTTAATGCTGCTTTATATTTACAAGACTCTGCTAAGAAAATACATCCACAAGTGTTATACTTTGGGGTTACACTGTTCATAATATATAATCTTGATGGTGTCCAATTCCTCTTTCTGTTTCATGTATAAATACTGAAAAGGCATGGCATCTCCAAAAGGAGATTGGAGAAAATAATATTAACTACAACTTAATAAAAACTCGATGGGCATAGTGTGGGGAGATCAGGTATAGCTAATCCCTTGATTGGCAATCTCTATTCACTGGATGCAATACTGTTGAAGACCATTACAAATATTTTTACTTGAAGTCAAAAGACTCATCAAACTATATGTACCAACAACAACTCCCAAAACAAAACAAAAAAAACAAACAGATTACCCATAACAATAAGGAAACTTTTATCCAAAAAGAGATCACTCTGGTGGAAAAACAAATCTGGTCACGTTGCCAATTTCAAAAGCTGATACAAAAATTTATGCCACAAGATAAAGACTGAATCCACCAATTATCACATTAATCAAGAGGAAAAACTTCTACACACCAATTCCACCCACACTTTTTACAATTTTGTAAACAACAAACTAAAAGACTCAAGGTCCATCCCACCCGATAGGACCTAAGACTGCAGGTAAAGACTGCAAGGATGATATCATTAAAGCCAATCTCTTTAACACATTATTTGGCTCAGTATTTGTAAACAGCAATGGATCATGCCCAGTATTTCCTAGACAACTACAATGTTCTAATACATATTGATTTTACAGAAGACAATGTTGAAAAAGCACTATGCAATCTAAAACCATCTCTGTCTATTGGACCGGATGGAATATGTGCCTACTTCTTAAAAAAACTATCCACTGCCATAGCCGAACCTCTAAACATAATCTTTGAAAAATCTTTCAGGACCAGCTCCTTGCCTAACTTATGGTCACAAGCCACAGTCATCCCCATCTTCAAAAAGGGAGACCCCAGCCTAATTAAAAATTACAGACCAATCTCCTTATGCTGCATCACCTGTAAAGTCATGGAATCAATTATTAACCAATCCATTATCCTCCACTTAAGAGACAAACAACCTACTCTCCAATAAACAATTTGGTTTTAGGAAAAAACTATCCTGTAATCTGCGACACTTACACTGCAAAAACATATGGACTACACAATTCGATTAAGGCAAATCAATAGACGCAATCTACATAGACTTCTGTAACGCCTTTGATTCAGTGGTATACGACAAACTATTCCTAAAACTAAAATATTATGGTATCTCTGGACAACTGCATAACTGGATAGAAGCATTCCTATCAAACAGACAACAAATGGTCAAAATTGGGAGCATCCTATCAAATTCTGTACCTGTCAATAGTGATGTCCCCCAAGGCAGTGTTCTAGGACCAACTCTCTTCATACTCTACATAAATGACCTCTGTGATCATATTAAGAGCAACTGCGTTCTCTTCACTGATGATGTAAAGCTGCTCAATGCCACAGACAACACTGCTACCCTTCAAAAAGATCTTGACTATGTATCAGAATGGTCAAACAAATGGCAACTTCAAATCTCAACAAATAAATGCTCTGTCTTACATATTGGCAAAAAAAATATCAGAAAATAAAATACAAGCTGAATAGTCAAGGCCTTGTTGATGATCCAAACTCTATAAAGGACCTTGGAATACTCATCTCTAATGATCTAAGTGCTAGAGCCCACTGTAACTACATAGCCAAAAAGGCATTAAGAGTTGTTAACCTAATCCTACAAAGTTTTTTCTCTGGTAATATCACACTACTAACTAGAGCATGCAAAACATTTGCTAGACCAATACTTGAATACAGCTCATCAGTCTGGAACCCACATTACATATCTGATATTAGCACAGTTGAGAAAGTCCAGAAATATTTCACAAGAAGAGTTCTCTACTCCTCTACTCATTGTAGAATACCTTATGCCACCAGACTTAAAACTCTAGACCTAGAACACCTTGAATTAAGCCGTCTTCGGTTTGATCCAAGTATGGTATATAAAATCATACATTGCAGTGACTTACCTGTCAATGAACACTTCAGCTTCAACCATAACAACACAAGAACACACAATAGATACAAACTCAACAACCGCACCAAACTTGATTGCAGGAAATACGACTTCAGCAACAGAGTGGTCAATGTCTACTCTACCTGACTCTGTGGTTTCTTTCCCAAACCCCAAAAACTTTAATCTTAGACTGTCTACTATTGACCTCACCCCTTTCCTAAGAGGTCTGTAGGGGGCGTGCATAATAACACACCAATGTGCGTACCATTCCTGTCCTATTGTCTCTTTTATTTTTCTTTTATGTACCCATTTCATGTATTCATAACTATGTCTATTATCTTGTAAGCGACTGACAATTCAAAATAAATAAATCAAATTAAAAAATAAATAATTGGAGCAGTGAGTGTGACAGAGTGCAGATAATCTGTAAAGTATTGGATTATGGGTTAGATGGTATCTGTGACAGTAAAGCAGAAGTGATGGTTAGGATATCTTTTAGCAGTTCAGAAATAACAGTACTTCTCTGCCCTTATTGGATTGTCAAGATGTCATATAGCAGCACTTTTTAAGGTGCTGTACTGCATTAGGGATAGGGACAATGGCTCCACCCTGTGGACAGATAAATAAACAAAGCAGATAGGTTCCTCTCTAGCATGAGTTCCACCTCTGGTGACTTGGACTCATGTCACACTTGGCTTCTTCTGAGAGCTCTCTGTAGGTTTGCACCAGTGGTGGGATTTAAAAAAAAAAATAGTACCGGTTCTATGGCCTTGGCTTGATGGGCATGGTGTGGCTTGATAGGCATGGCTTGGTGAATGTAGCAGGGGAAGGATACTGTAAAATCTCCATTCCCACCCCACTCCAGGGGGAAGGTTACTGCAAAATCCCATTCCCTCCCCACTTCACTAACCTGCTTTCCAGCTCTGTTCTCCTGTGCAGGGCAATAAAAGACCCAGACGATTACCTGAGACTTGGGAGGCAGGGATTAGATGGGGGCGGGGCCAGTCAGAGATGATATTTCTGGTTCTCTGAACTATTTAAAATTTCCGCTACCGGTTCTCCAGAGCTGATCAGAACCTGCTGAATGGGATGAGGGATAAGAGATAATTCCTTGTAGGATATCACACAGTTTGACATTTTTATCCCTTTTTAAAGATTTACACAAATCTGCGTGGGAAGATTATTCATCGATTTAGGGTGAAGAGACTGCTCTTAGGGTGAATAGACGTTGAAGTGATATAAAACAAAGCAACATGTCTGCTTGGTTTTGTAAGTAATGGATATATGACTTAATGAAGAAATGTGAAGAGAAGCTTTGCACAGACCTCTGTTCCAGAGAAAAATTCCTTCAAAGCTGTAAAACTTCTGAATTTTTCAGCTCTTCCAATTGGTTTTTACTTTCAAATCTGATTCGTAAATGATCTGAATTTATGAATTTGTATGACATTTTTTAAAAATGCACGATCTGGCAAGGTTAATTGCCCTGGTAACTTGACAAAGAATGAGAGTACGGAGTGCCAACCCCTTTTGCTCTTTGTCCCATGCTTTGTGGCAAGATCTTGGAATCAATGGCTGCCTGAATGCAAATTTACTATGGCTGGTACGTTGTGTGGATGCAATTTAAAGCCAGAGGATCTCAATAATAGTAGAAAGAACAGTGTAGCATTGACCAGAAGACACCTGGTAGTGTTTTCTTCCACTTAATGAATTGCTGGATAGAGAATGAGTTTGGGCTTTAAGCGTTTTTTGCATACACTCTTTGGAAAAAGAACTATAATTCATATCTTTATCTTCAGTTTGAAAATGAACATCCTTCTATTCTTATCATAATGTTTCTGTTTTGTAAAACATTTTGATCCTCAGCCATATCCCTCTTGGCAATTGCATCTCTGTTTGGTTGAATGCTGCAATGGATTACCTTTGGACATCTCCTTTTTTTCATGATTACATGGCAGAGGTTCTTTTAACTCGCCTATAAGCAGAGAGCCCTGCATGTTCTCTTACAGCTTAATTGATAGCAAAGGAAAATTCTGGTAAGTCAGCTTTAAAAATAACAGGAAAATCTGATCAAAATATTATGTTTGCCCATTCAGATATAAACTTAGGAAATGATGCATCAAAGGAAGCAAGCACACTATACTGACAAAGTTGAGGAAGCTGTGGTTGAAGAAGTCACAAATCCATCCTGCAGTGCTGGAGAAAACACAGCTGGCAGTACATGCTACTTTATTTATAAAGGATGTAATAGTTCACATATATAGAAATATATAATCCATCTCTATATGCAGTTGGTTGTAGCTCAGAAAATCTGAGAGCTAAGAATACTCTATCACTTAGTCTGAATGGGAGGAAAGTGATGATAATAACCCTTTGCAAAACATCCCAAATAGCTCTTTGCAAGAACTGCATGTTCCCTGCAAGGCATGTTTGTATTTTTGTCTCTGTGCTATCTTGATAAGATTCCTGCATTCTCTGGGCTTTATGCATAATCTTCAGCAGGCTTTGGGAGTGTACATACAAATTCAAAGGTATGCATACCATTGCCTAGAAACTGCAATCAATGACTGCAAAGCCTATCTCTGCTGACTGTAGGAGAGTCTATGCCAAGGGTTGTCAAACTCAGGGGGGCCAGATTCGGCACACGGAGTGGTCAGGTCTGGCCCATGGGCCTGCCTTGGAGACAGTGAAGGACTGGCTTGCAGTGCCTATGCCAGTGAAAATGGAGATTGGGAGGACACTGTGCTGCCCTCCTGAGCTTTGTTTTCAGCTACTACAGCCTCCAGCAACCCTCTGCCAGTGAAAATGGAGCTCAGGAGGGCTGTGTGGGGTTCTCCGGAGCTCCATTTTTACTGGCAGAGCACTCGGGCCACCACAGGCACTTCCAACACAAGTGACGTTGGGCTAGCCACGCCCACCCTGGCCACAAACACCCTCTCCCCTGAGGTCAAACACAACCCTGATGTGGCCTTCAATGAAATCAAGTTCGACACTCCTGGTTTATGCAACGAAGGATGGAACATTTAGTTGTCTATAATTGTAAAAAAAGGAGGGTCTGTTAAGTGCATGCATACACTAGATAGCTGTGTTCATATTACACACTTAATCATACTGGTTGAATATCTTGTGACCACATTTGCACAACGTGCTAAATTGTGTCGTGTTAACTATATTGTGGCTGAGTACATTACCCAAATTAATCCCATTTGGTTAGTTGATTTGCTTTAGTACTTGACCTATAAAACAGATAGAGTGTATTGTGTCAAGGAATCTTGCTACTCAGAGCAAATGTCTACTTAGTATAGCATTCTGCTTCTTGGATGACCAATCCAAAACTTCCTGAAAACCCATCAGTTTTCTAGAACATGTTGGGTTGCCCCAGAACCTAAACATTCTATCTCAATAAACATTGATGCAGTTAGTTTTTCATAAATTAGTTTAAGATTCTATAGCCATCTCTAGGGTGACAATAAATCTTAGCTCATCTCTTATTTTTTCCCCAGATGGTCTTCAGGTATTCAAAGTTTGAGCATTTCTAATTTAGACCAACATATTGCAAAGGAGATTCCCAGCAGTGTTAGTTTATACAAAGTCTGTCTGCCAGTACAAATTTTCTAAACTTAGTACTCAAGAGTGATCAGCTACATGTGTTATGGTTTTCAGTGGTGGAGGTCAGAATTCTTCACAAAACAAGTTTTGTTTATGTTGGATAACAAACACAAAATAATTCAAAATTTGGGGGTGGGGTGAAAAGTAGAGCCAATTTACATTTATTCAAAAATAAATGTAAAGTTTATCTGAGCTGAATGAAATAAGCTTGCTGGCCCATTATTAGAAAGTGAAGTTCTTGGCAAGCTGGACTTTCTCAAAACTTTCCTCAAAACTTTGAAGAGTGGATAGTTTTGCACTAAAGATCTTAAATCTTCAGACTTCTTTTTGTAAGCCATGAAAAGGAGGAAATATGAAATATTTCATATGGAAGGTGGCTTATGATAAACTATAATAATAAACTTCAAAGATCAGAACTAAATCAACAGTTTGGAGCTACAGTAATTGGAGAAGAACATTTCCTTGTTAAAGTTACATGACTTGGAACATTGGTTTCTTTCCCTGTTTTGACTGCACATTCACATATCTTTTGACAAGATGCCACCGTGAACTCTCAAAAAGTCTAGTTCTCATGCTCTCATTAGTTTACTTTGTGAAACCATATATAAAGAAATATGGACATTTAAATTAACTTCAGTCCCAAGAATTGTAAATGGAAAAAAATGCTTATATTTAATTTTGGATGGTTTCTCTGTTACCCATGTTCCAGCACATGTTATCCCAAAGTTTCTAGCCTTTCAGAAAAGCTCCTTGTGATATAATATTATTGGGGATGATGATAAGAGGATTCCTTTCTGTGAACTTCCTTCAACTCATGATACCCAGTGGCTAAAATCTAATGGTGAAGCCTAATAAATTCAATAGCGTGAATTCATGGTTTCTTTTAGTTCAGGATGAGCTGTTAAAGGCCTGGTCCACTGGCCGATGGATGCAAAACATATGCATAAAGGACACAGCGGACAAGCAAAATTTTGGGAGTGGCTCCATCCGTTGTCATCCGCTCCAAAAAGTGGTGAAAATTTGCATAAACAGAATGGAAAAGAATGGAAAAGAACGGACGTGGGTAGTATGTAGCGGGGATGTTAAACGGATGTTCACATGAAGCCTAGCGGATGAAAGTGGATGGAAGCGGATGACACCTCCAAAGGGGTTCCGGGGGAGAATTTTGAAGTGGACGCATAGCAGAAGGGGCAGATACATAGCGGATGAAGCGGATGCATCACAGATGCCTATAGGAAACAAAGGGGATGCCGCGCGGATATATATCAGATGCAAAGCATTCACTTTGCATGCGGGGAGTATGAATTGCGTCAGCTCCGTGGATATAAAAGGATGCAGCATGCATGCAGTCAGCATACAGGGGAAAGACGTGCTGCCACATACATCTTGCAGGAACACCATGGTTCATCAATCAGGCAAGAGGAATCCGTGCCTACTTGTTCAAGGCCTGGCAAGGTGAAGAAGACCAGAACCAGCATCCCCTGGCACTGACTCTGAAGCTACTGCGACTGCTGCTGCTGTGGTGGACCAGCCCCAAGGCCCTCAAAGCCCTGCTGCTGAAGGCCCTGTTGCTCAAGCCTCTGAAGGCCTTGCTGCTCAAGACCCTGAAGGCCCTGTTGAAGCCCCTGCCAGAGTGAGGAAGAGGCAAGGGAAGGAGAAGAGAGAGGAAACAGTACACCATTTCCGAGGAGCATGAGGATGAGGTACTGGAATGGCTGAAAGAGAACGAGTACCTCTGGAGAAAGGGCCACAGACTGTATTGGGACACCAAGAAGAAGCAGGCAGCTTGGAGAGACAAGGCAGAGAGCCTGGGCTACACTGCAGAAGTACTTCTTGGATGGTGGAAGCACATGCACACCTGGTATGGCAAGCTACACCTCAAGAATCCGGGCAGGCCGCTGTCAAGCTCACTGACTGGGAAATGTAAGTCATGGCCAAGTACAGTTTCCTGGACGGTGAGATCCGCCGCCGAGGAGCAGCCCCTCTGAGACCCCTCTCCCTCAGACAGCCAACAGACAGCCAGTCCTCTTCCAGTCAGGAGCCAGCTACCCTGTCCAGGCAGGTGTCTTCAGAGGGCCCCATAGCAGAGACCCTTCCCAACAGCTGCACTCCTTTTGCCGGCAGACTTGGAGGATCCTGTGGAGGATGACGCCCTGCTGTCACAAATGGAGGAAGAAGCAGCAGCCACCAGAGGCCAACCCGCCCCCACCCCCACCCCCAGCTCCAGAGGATGCAGGCAGAGAGGCAGACGGGAGGGCCAGGACCACAGTGTGCTGTTGTAGATCAGGGACACAATGAAGACCAGCACAGAACTTCTCTCTCAGCTGGTCCACTTGGACAGAGCATCCTCGGGCCGGAATACCTTCATCACCTACGTGAGCCAGACCCTGAGGGATCTGCCCGAGGCCCAGTAGCAGCTGATGAAGCAGAAGATCACAGCACTTCTGCACAACCCTCAAGGCCCAGCTGAAGCTGCTTCTACCCAGTCCAGGTCTGCTCCTCCACCCCAGGCGATGTCACAGCCCTTCCACGGCTTTCAACAGCCCCTCACCTACCAAGGCTACAACTACCAGGACTTCCCACAGCAGAAGCAGAACTTCCCAGTCCAGGCCCAGATTCATTGGACGCCACAGACGCCAGTCCTCATCCAGCTGCAGACCAGACAGCCTCACTACACTCCTCCTTCCTCCACCCCACAGCCAAGCCCATCAACGGACAATCTGTCATCAGTATTGGGCCTGAAATCTCAAGTCCTTGATGAAGGGCCTCTCAACCTCATGGGACTGAGTCAGCTCTTGGATAGCTTCCTGAACACACCACCACCTCTTGTACCCTTGGGGCCAAACACCCCAATGGTGCCTCAGATCAGCACTCAAGCCACCGCCACCTCCACAGTCCCTGCCCGTTTAACAGCTGAGACCATGGACATGACTCAGAGTGACTGAGAATAGTGTCAGAGACAGAGTTGTTTACTTGTTCAGTTTATCTTTGCTTAAGACACTTTACTTGGTTCATTTTGCTTATTTAAGAAAGTCATAAAGTTTACCTAAGAAAGTTAATAAAGGTTATCTTTGCTTAAGACACTTAGTTTACTTAGTTCATTTTTTTTACTTAATAAATTGTTGGTGAAAACTTTGAAAAAATGGTTAATCCTTTGCATGCTTGTGGGTTAGATAAGGATAGTTGTGGGATAGATAAACCTCCAGTGCAACCGTAGTGGGACTGTATGGTCCTCCATCCTAGCGATCCAGATGATTTTCTCCTCCTTTTTATGGAAAATATCGGTTGTCCGCTAATGTCCTTCTACATATTCTAGACATACTGCAGACATCCAAAATATGCGAGATACATCCCAGATACGAACATTTTGTCTGTTTTGAATGCTTTATATACGAGATGCATATGCTTACATCCTTTCTATTTCCATGCTACTAACGCTGTGTAGATGTTCCGTGTACCTTTTGTTTATTTCCGTTTTCAGCTGTTGCGGATGTGAGTTGAGGGGATGGCCAGAGGATGCAGAGAGGATATAGCGGACGTTTAACAGATGATAATGGACATAGAATGTTTGTTGCCCGTATATGTCGCGGTTGTACATCGTATGTGGCAGAAAGTTCATCCGTTCACAAAGTTTTGTGCAGCTCAAAACTTCTTGCGTGGATGAAATTGCAGTGGACGGATGCTTGACGGTTAGAGCATATGAAACACGTATGCAGTGAGTACACAACGGATGCATAGCGTTTTCCAACGGATGGCAAGCTTTTTTTAATGTTTTACATCCTCTTTTCATCTGTAAGCGCAGTGGGACCAGGCCTTAAGGGAAGATGGACAGTTTGAAGGAAATTACAGTTATGATATTTGCTATGAACCACTAGGAGGCACCACATGAACCACATGAACCACTAGGAGGCACCACATTTATTCTTGCTGGAATTTGTCAGGCATATGTAGACCCCATATGTTAAGCCCATGTCACACTGGCCAACGGATGCAAAAAGGACACAGCGGACGAGCAAAATGTTCCATCCGTTGTTATCCGCTCTTAAAAGGGGCAAAAATTTGCATAACCGGAGCGGATAACACGGACACAGGGAGGACGCAGAGTGGATGCAAAGCAGATGCGGAACGGAAGCCCAGCGGATGGAAGCGGATGGGAGCAGATGGCGCAACCGCAGGGCTTCCGGGGGGCCTCAGCAAAGCGGACGCGGAACGGATACAGCGGATGCAGAATGGACACCGAACGGATGAAGCGGATGCACAGCGGATGCACAGCGGATAAAGCGAATGCACAGCGGAAGCCTAGAGGATGCACAGCGGAAGCGGAACGGGTGCCGAGCGTTAATTGCGCATGCGGGGGGGAAGCATTGCGTAAGCCTCCTGGATATAAAGGGAAGCAGCTCGCACGTGCCAGCATTCCGAGGAAAGACCTGCTGCTGGACACTTCGAGTTTCTTGCCTGCCCTGCCTGCATGCCTGCCTGCCAGCCTTGCTGCCAGCCTGCCTTCAAGCCAGCCTTGGTGCCTGCCTGCCTGCCTGCCTTCCTGCCAGGCTTCCTGCCAGGCTTCATGCCAGCCTACCTGCCAGCCTACCTGCCAGGCTTCCTGCCAGCCTTCGTGCCAGCCTACCTGCCAGGCTTCCTGCCAGCCTTCGTGCCTGCCTGCCAGCCTTCGTGCCTGGCTTCCTGCCAGCCTTCCTGCCAGCCTTCCTGCCAGCCTTCGTGCCTGCCAGCTTCCCTGCCAGCCAGCAACCCCACAACCATGGGGAGGAAGCAAAAGCCTCAGCAGCCTGCCGCCATCCCTGGCAAGAGGGACAGGGCCAACCTCCCGCACCCTGCCCCTGACTCTGCTTCATCTGGGGCTTCTGCTGAAGCTGCTCCTGGTGGTGGTGCTTCTGCTGGTGCTTATTCTGTTGAAGCTGCTCCTGGTCCTGCTCGTGCTCCTGGACTTGCTCGTCCTGCTCGTGCTCCTGGTCTTGCTCATCCTGCTCATCCTGCTCGTGATCCTGGTCTTGCTTGTCCTGCTTGTCCTGCTTGTGATCCTGGTCTTGCTCGTCCTGCTCGTCCTGCTCGTGATCCTCATCCTGCTTGTGCTCCTGGACTTGCTGGCCCTGCTGGTGCTTATTCTACTGCTGCTGATCCTGGTCCTGCTGGTGCTGCTGGTGCTGATCCTGCTGCTGCTGCTGCTGCTGATGATGATCCTGCTGCTGCTGCTGCTGCTGAGTATGATCCTGCTGCTGAGGATGATGATGATGATGATGATGATGATGATGATTATGATTCTGCTGGTGCTGCTGCTGCTGGTGGTGGTGTGGAGGAGCAGCCCCTACAACCTGGGACACCCTCTGATGAGGGCCCATATGGTCCAGCCAAAGGGAGAAAGAGGCGTATGCGACAACGGGAGAGGAGGCAATACTATATTGAGGAAGCACACGAGGATGAGGTGCTGGAGTGGCTGAGAGAGAACGACTATCTGTGGCGGAAGGGACACCGGCTGTACAGGGACACCAAGCAGAAGCAGGCTGCTTGGAGAGAGAGGGCAGAGAGTATGGGTTACACTTCAGAGGTGCTCCTCGGCTGGTGGAAACATATGCACACCTGGTACGGGAAGCTGCACCTCAAGAAATCTGGCCAGGCCACTGTGAAGCTGACACACAGAGAGACCTACATCATGGCCAGGTGCAGCTTCCTGGAGGGTGAGGTCCATCACCGAGGAGCACCAGCAGCCCCTCTCATGGCCCTCTCTCTCCGGCAGCCTGCTGAAAGCCAGTCCTCTTCCGGCCGAGAGTCAGTCCCTGTCTCCAGGCAGGTTTCTATGGAGCGTGCCACGGCGGAGAACCCGCGGACAGGTGTGGTAAGCGTGGTGGAGTGCATAGAGGACTCCCTGGTATGGTGGGAGAAAGGAGACATCGAGTCCACCACAGTCCTAGCCGCATCCACCACCCACAGCTCCGCCTCCGCAGAAAGGCAGAGAGCCGGACAGCAGGTGGGGCAGAGCCACACTGTCCTGCTGGAGATCAGGGACACCATCTGCATAAGCATAGATCTCCTCTCTCAGCTGGTCCACACCGACTCCTCAACCTCCAACCGCAAGCCCTTCCTCACTTATGTCAAAGAGACCTTCAAGGAAATGGCGGATCCACAGTACCAGCTGGTGAAGGACCGGATCACAGAGCTGCTTCACAACCCTCCAGACCCAGAGGAACCTGCTCCCACCCAGTCCAGGTCTGCTCCTCCACCCCAGGTGATGTCCCTCCCATTCCAAGGCTTCCCACAGGCCCTCACCTTCCAGGGCTACGGCTACCAGGAGGTTCAGCAGCACAGGCAGCAGCCCTTCCCAGTCCAGGCACAGAGTCATTGGGCGACATCGTTACCACCTGTTCCACTGATGCCACTGATGCCACCCACGCCAATGATGCCACCAATGACAGCGATGCCACCCACGCCAGTCCTCACCCAGCTGCAGAGCAGACAGCCCCACTACACTACTCCTTCCTCCACCCCACAGCCAAGCCCGGCCTCAGTACATCTGTCATCAGTACTGGGGCTGACACCCCATGGCATGTAGGAAGGACCTCTCAGCATCATGGGGCTGAGCCAGCTGTCCGACACCTTCCTCAACACACCGTCCCCTGTTGTCCTCTCAGGGCCAGGCACTCCAGCACCACCCACCACCACAGCACCTGGACCCTTCACCCCTGAGACTGGGCACACCTCCGAGTGACCAAGAAGAGTGCCAGAGACCGGGTAGCTGGCTACCTGTGGACTTTATTTGGACACTTGACTTGGGTCATTTTTTTTTTTACAGCTTGTTGTTCAATAAAGTTTATCTTTGATTCACACACTTGCTTCATTTCTTTTTTTGTAATAAAGTCTTGGTGGAAACTTTTAGAATTGGCTTAAGCCTTTGCATGCTTGTGGGATGGGTTAAGATAGCAGTGGGGTGGGCAGGGATACCTGTGGAATGATCAGGGATACCTTTGGGATGGCTAATAGCTGTGGGATAGATAAACCTCCAGTGCAAGCATAGTGGGACTGTATGGTCTACCCTCCCAGGTGCCACACCTATGGCCCTTTTTTATCAATAACAATGTAAGCATTGATCCACACATTTGAACACAAACACAACTCTTTATTAAACGCCCTGTTCATTGTAGGCCCACCCAACATACATGGCCCAATCTCATCCATGTGATGAGACAGGCTGAAGGAAGCATCCATTAAGCATCTACCATCCTGTCTTGCCACTCCACCGCTCCAGCTGGGGAGTTGCACCAGTGTTTCAGGAGGTTGCGCTGCTTCTTCCCTTCCCATGAGGCTCTGTTGTGGCCTTGCGCATCCTCAATGTCGATCAGGTTTCGCCCTTGCCTCCATTCCCCAGGCTCAATGTCCCCATTGCCTTGTTGACAGTCCACGAGTCTGTTCTGCAAGATTGGGTAACGGGTCCGCATGAGATTGTGCAGGATGCAGCAAGCTTCCACGATTCTCCTCACGGTCTCTGGGCGATGCTGCATGGTGGTGAGAAGTACCTGGAACCTATTGGCCAGGATGCCAAAGGCGTTCTCCACCACCCACCTTGCCCTGGACAGTCTGTAGTTGAAGATCCTCTCTTCATGGGTCAGGAGTCTGGAAGTGTATGGCTTCATGAGGTAGGTTCTGAGGGAGAAGGCGTCATCCCCCACGATGAAGTAGGGCACATCTTGTGTGTCGTTGGGCAGGGGGTCTGGATCTGGGAAGCCCACCATGAGGTTGCCTTCCAGCCCCTCCTTGAGGTGACTGGCATTGTATATCTGGGCATCTGAAGATGAGCCGTAGCCTGAAGCATCGATGTACATGAATTTGTAGTCAGCATCGACCATGGCGAAGAGGACGATGCTGAAGAAGCCCTTGTAGTTGAAATAAGTTGACCCCGACTTGGCTGGCGCTTTGCAGGCCACGTGCTTGCCATCGATGGCTCCAACGGTGTGTGGGAAGTTCCATCTCTGAAACCACTGCGCTGCAACTTTCTTCCATCCTTCTTCAGTGGAGGGGCACTGGACGAGCTCCTGCAGGTATTCTTCGATGATGGCCTGCACCACTTCTCTGACCACAATGCTGATGGTGTTGTGTGGCACCCTCCAGCCGTACTGCATGCTTTTGTAGGTGGTCCCTGAGGCCAGGTGGCGCAGAGTGAGTGCCACCTTGAGCCCAGGTTCCAGGCTGGGCTGGAAGTTGGTGTTTGCCTTGGTCAACCTGGGTGTCAGCTGCTGCACAACTTCATCAAACATGGCTAGAGGCATCCTCATGAAGTTCTGGAACGCCCGAGTGTCTTCGTTCTTGAGCTCCACCATCAGCTAGTTGTACAGTCCATCCTCTGCTCTTCTGGCAAACCGTCTTTGGACCCAGACTTTTTTTGGGTGCCTCCTTTTCTTCCCGTAGTTGAGTTCACAGAGCCTGTAGATGGTTTCGCACTGTTGCAGAAGGATGGTGGCTGCCAAAAGGACTTTGTTACGATCCACGGTGGACATGACTGGATGCTGTGGAAGAGGAAGAGTCAGATGAAGGCTGCAGAGGTCTGCACAGGTGGGCTGCTGGTCTGAAAGTGAGATGCAGATGAGTTGCTCCCCCTTTTTATAGGCATCCTTAATATCCGAGATAGGTCCCCTCTGCGAACATTTTTTCCGCTTTAAACGCTTTGTTTCCATGCTGCATCCGTTCTGCATCCGTTCTGTATCTGTTCCACGTCCATTCCGCTTCCTCCCTGCGTCCGGGCAGATGCGAGTTGTGCAGATGCACAGCTGATGCCAAGTGGATATAGCGGATGCGTAACGGATGTGTAACAGAAGCGTAGCGGATGCAGAACGGACGAACTAGATAAATTTTCCACGCAAAAGTTTGGGCAGCCCAAAACTTTCAGAGCGGATGAAACGTCAATAAACGGATGCTGGACGGATAGAGAGGAAGCAAAACGGAGTCAGTGAGTACATCGCGTTTTCGAACGGATGGCAAGGTTTTTTGTCCGTTTTACATCCTCTTTGCATCCATTGGTTCAGTGTGACATGGGCTTTAGGCATTGCATATTGCATGTTCAACCAATAATGGTGGGTTGTTTCTCCTCAGTTCTGTATTCCTTTTCTCTGAATTTTCCATGACACCTCTGCTTTTTGTTTTCAAAATCATCTATCTCTCTCTATATAGGGTAGCTATTAGGAAAAATGATTTGAGATTTTTTTCTTGCAGCAGCTCAGAGCAGGACTGCTGGTTATTACTATTCTTTCACCAGGATTTTAAAAAAAATCAAAAGAAGATTATAGATTTCTATTCCATGGATGTGGGTTAAGCATGGTAATTCAAGGTAATTTAAGTTTATATTCTGCATCTGGTAGCGATAGATCCTTGAATTTTATGTAGTTTATTAGATTTCAGTTCATCCAAATGAAGACTGCTGAATCACATAGTGTGGAAGACTATGGAACATTTTGAGGGTTAAATATATCCTATATTATTATTATTTTATTTTATTCATGTGTTTATTACATTTCTACACTGTCTATCTCATCCAAGTGACTCTGGGCTGTGTACAATAAATTATGCCACTGAAATACATCTAATTATATTTTGTGTGAGAAATAAAAGACTGTGGGATACCTGGTTACCAGGAAGATTTCCCCAAAGGTTTCCCATTGTTCCTGCCTACCTGACATTTCACAATTTTGAACGTTCTTTAAATATTAATAATGGATAGCAAGTGTATTGCAAAATCAGGTACTAGTTTCTAGAAAATATACGCTTATATTAATATACGAAAGCATTCCATACGCTTTCTTTAGAATTTAAAATTAGTGATGGCTACAGACCAGTGTTTTGTTTATAAACACTGTGATCCAGAAAAAAAGAACCCAGGTCCAGTGGGACATGTCCTGGAGAGGTGTTAGATAGGGCCCTAGGAAATATTCAGATAAATTAGGGCCTTATAATTGGTTTTGTCCATTTGAACAGGCACATTGCTCCAGCAAGTATCCATAACATCTCAAAATTCTCAAGGTGCCCATCAGCTGAAAAGATGGGAGACTACAGAACCTCTCTATGGATCCTCATAGGAGACAGTGAGAGTCTGTAGCCAGGGCTATCAAATTCCCAATCCATGGGCCAGATCAGTGGTGGAATTCAAATTTTTTTTACGACCAGTTCTGTGGGCATGGCTTATTTGGTCGGCATGGCTTGGTGGTCATGTGACTGGGTGGGCATAGCTTGGTGGTCATGTGACTGGGTGGGTGTGGCCAACTCAATGTCACTCACATCAAGGGGTGCCTCACCTGGCCCGTCCCCTCCCAGCCATTCCTTATCACCCAGCCTCAACTTATCTATACTTCTGTAAAAATGTTGTTCACCTTTTTTGACTTTACCATCTGCATACTATAGATGTACTTTCATGGACCACTGAAATGAGAAAATGGTTCACATGCTTTATTCAAGAATGTGATAGGCAACAGGCTTTTAAGCCTGCCATAAAGAAAAGGGGGGGATGTATTTTCCAAAGTTCCAGGAGGCAAAAAAGAAGCAAAAAAGGAAACTGATCAAAGAGAGAAGCAACCTAAAACTAAGGAGAAACTTTCTGACAGTGAGAACAATTAACTAGTGGATCTGCTTGTCCCCAGAAGTTCTGGATGATCAATCACTGGAAATTTTTAAAAGACTGGACAGCCATTTCTCTGAAATGGTATAGGGTTCCCCAAAAAGTCCCTTCTAAGTGTTATTCTGACACCTTTCCCAGGACCTCTACTCAGAGTTTGGCATCCGCAGTTTTCCTGCCTAAGCAGGGGCTTAGATTAGAAGACCTCCAAACTCCCTTTCAACTCTGTTAAACACACATGTATTTATTCTCTGGACTATAGACATTGAATGCATGTAAACCCTGAAAAATATATGGTAGCCCTGGGCAAAAGAAGGGCAGTAGATTCATTCTAGGTGTAGGGACAGTGTAAAATATTAACACATGATAAATAATGGAACAATTAAAAATAATAGCACGGAGAGTTTGCTCTGCCTCTCTCTCCCTTCCTTCCTATTTCTTTTGCTTTCTTTCTCTTTCTTTGTCTCTTTCTGTCTTTCTCCCCCTTCCTTTCTTTTTTTTCTCTCTCTTCTCACACACACCACATACTGTCTCCCCTTATTTCTCTTTCTTTCTTTCTTTCTCTTTCTTTCTTTCTTTCTTTCTTTCTTTCTTTCTTTCTTTCTTTCTCTTTCTTTCTTTCTTTCTTCTCTCTCTCTCTCTCATGCACACACACACCCCTGTCAGCCTTCATTCCCTCTTACTCCAGGCACTTTACTCCCAAGGGGAAGTGAATCCAGCATTAGAGAAGTTCTGCAGGTAAATAGACTTGCATTTGAAGCTCCTGCAAACTTCCCCCATGGCTGGATTTCCCCCCCTCCCCTCCTCCAGTGTTTTTTCCCTCTTGCTCCAGGTACTTTACTCACAAGGGGAATCGATACTTCTAGTGTCCATGAAGAATCCAGCCTTGGAACAGTTTTTTAGATTAATGGACCGCTACTCTGCCCACAGTCTTGTGTTTTCAAGTGGCTGCTTGAAAATGCATGGCTAGGGCGGGGGAGCAGTCCTCCTTTTAACTGGGGCAGTGAGCATTGGGTGGCCGAGGCAAGCAAGTGAGCGGAAACTGGGTGAGCGGGTTGGGGGTGTGGCCAGCTAGATTTTGCTACTGGTTCAGCGACCCATGCCAAATTCTTGCTACTGGTTCGCCCGAGTAGGTGCGAACTGGCTGAATAGCACCTCTGGGCCAGATGCGTCATGTGCTGGCCACCCCACATCTGGTTTAAGAAAGGGGAAATAAGTCCCAATACATCACATAACGCTGACATGAGTTTGACATCCCTGCTGTAGACAGATTAGAATTACATCTTCTCTTTCAGTGACCTCCTTTGTTATTTTTAGATACAAGGATTTTGGGGAGAGAGGAGATGAATTGCAGATATCAGCAAGTTTTAAATGCTGTTCTCTTTTATCAATGTCTATTTGACATGTTAATCTTCATTAACGACTTAGATGAGGGAATAGAAGGGGAACTTAACAAATTTGCAGATGATACTAAGCTGGCAGGAATAGCAAACACCCAAGAAGGTAGGCTCAAGATCCAGATGGATCTTGACAGACTTGAACACTGGGCTGTATCTAACAAAATGAAATTCAGTGTAGAGAAAAGTAAAGTCCTACACTTAGGCAAGAAAAAACAAAAGTACCCATATAGACTGGGTGAAACTAGGCTCAATAGCAGTAACTGTGAGAGGGATCTTGGAGTCTTAGTGGACAACCAGCTAAATATGAGCCAGAAGTGTGCAGCAGCAGCCAAAAAAGTGAATGCAATCCTAAATTGTATTAACAGAGGGATACAATCAAGATCAAGGGAGGTACTAATACCACTCTATAAAGCCTTAGTAAGACCACACCTAGAGTACTGCATCCAGTTTTGTTCACTGCATCATAAAAAAGATATTGAGACTCCAGAAAAAGTACAGAGAAGAGCAACCAGGATGGTTAGGAGATTGGAGGCTAAAATATACAATGAACGGTTGCAGGAACTGGGCTTGACTAGTCTACTGAAGAGAAGGACCAGGGGAAACATGATAGCATCTTCCAATATTGGAAGAACCAGGGAAGACATGATAGCGTCTTCCAAATATTGGTCTTCCAATATTTGAGGGGCTGCCACAGAGAGGAAGGGGTAAAGCTATTTTCTGAAGCGCCTGTAGGCCAGACAAGGAATAATGGATGGAAACTGAACAAGGAAAGATTTAACCTGGAAATAAGGAGAAACTTTCTGACAGTGAGAACAATCAACCAATGGAACAGCTTGCCCTCGGAAGTTGTGGGAGCGTCATCACTTGAGACTTTCAAGAAGAGATTGGACTGCCATTTGTCAGAAATGGTGTAGGGTCTCCTGCTTGGGTGGGGGTTGGACCAGATGACCTACAAGGTTCCTTCCAACTCTGATTATCTGTTATCTGTTAATCATAAATTTTATTATTAAATATTTATGTGAAACTGTTGTACAATGATGATGTCAGAGTTCATATGTCTTAATTCCAAGTATTTCTATATTGCCCAGATCAAGCAACTTTTGATGCTTTACAATAAACCTTCAGCAATCAGCCTTTCATTGCCCAGTCAGAAAATGCCTTTTATACTATCTTATAAAAAGCCAGTTGAGAGGGTAGAATGGGTTGGATGCTATTATACATGATGATTTATTTGTCACATTTATAAAGCTGCCCATCTTCTAACCAACTATGGACAGCTCTCAATTAAAAGTTAAAACAACATGTAAAACCATTTTAAAACTAAACTGATTAAAACATTGGAAACAAAAAAAGACTTGGCACCCAGTCAAACTTCTAATGGATAGTTCTATTTCTGTGCTTGGAGGAAAAGCCGGCTCTTCAAAGAGGTTAAAGGCCTGCTGAATTCAGGGGGCAGAGTGTTCTATAAGGCAGAGATTGCCACTGAAAAGGCAGGTTTCCTATCTCCCATCAGGTGATAGTATAGATAAACTTACTTCCCATCTGAAGTGAAGTGATATAGCTTTTTTTCTGAGAAGAATATCTAAGGGACTGAAAGAGGTCTCCTCTGCTCATGGCTGTCAATTAGATTTTTGTTGGTTGCTTTTATTTTGCAGAGATGTACAGTATACTTTGGATTTGTGCCACATAATAAATTATGTCAATATATTTAATTAATTTAATATACATTAAAAAGCGTTTGATTCTTCTGAAACTGACATTTTATCATTTCAAATGGGCTTAAATCTGAATAAAGGAACTCTGAGAAGTTTACATCCACGTGCATTTATATATGTTACACTTAATTGGTTTGGCCTATGTTATATTTAAATAAAAACATTAGGAGAACTTTGGGTAGCTTACATACAGTAGCTTAATTAAAATGAAGGGGCCGTTTTCATGGTTCGGTTACTTCAAGTAGTTTTCAATATTTTTCTTGTTAAATATTTTTTAATATGAATTCTGGGCTCTCTCTTACACACACGCACGCACACACACACATCGTTGTATCAAAACCGAACTACTCAAGTCAACAGGGAATTTGTGGCATTGGTGCTGTTTAATGACAACTCATAAAATTTACAACCACTTTTGCTCAAGTGGTGCCCGTTTCATGTTTCTGAACTGTATGTATTTGGAGACTGAATGTCAAACATCAAATGGAAAATGCAGATAAGAATGATGAGAAGCTGGAGGATTAAACTAATACAAGCGCTACCATTTATAGAAGGAGATATAAGTTTAGAAATTTACTTTAGGGAAAAACTCTTAAATAATACAAATAATCATAGGTTTAAATGACAGATGCAAAGTATTCATGTTTTTCTACAATGATTTAGTCACCTTTATGCCATATAAAGAACAATAGCTGGAATTGGGTATGCCTAGTTTAATGAAAAGAAGGGCTGGGGTGACATGATAACAGTATTCCAATATCTGAGGGGCTGCCACAAAGAAGAGGGAGTCAAGCTATTCTCCAAAGCATCTGAGGGCAGGACAAGAAGCAATGGATGGAAACTAATCAAGGAGAGAAGCAACTGAGAACTAAGGATAAATTTTCTGGCAGTTAGAACAATTAATCAGTGGAACAAATTGCCTCCAGAAATTGTGAATGCTCCAACACTGGAAGTTTTTAAGAAGAGATTGGACAACGATTTGTCTGAAATAGTATAGGGTTGTCTGACTGAGCAGGGGATTAGACTAGAAGACATCCAAAATTCCTTCCAACTCCTGTTCTGTTCTGTTGTTCTAACTATATTTACTGTGAAATTAAGATACATTGTAATTACATCATCAAATTGCTGTTCATGTGATGTAGAATAATGTAAGGAAAACAAATCCTTATTCCGAGGCCAGAAAGATTTGCTCTAGGCAGATAAAGGTCAAATCACCTTCAAGCCAGGCCTGACAGTAACTTTATGAACCCAGATGCATAGTTTTCTTGACACAAAACAAACTTACAGCTGTTGGATTTCCTGGAACTCTTTGGTCCGTGTAACAACCAGTTCCAACACTTGATCAGCCAAAATTAGTTAGGAGCTGTTATTTAGCATAACCTTTGAAACTGTTTCATTGTAGTTGTGACCAAAGAAACTTCTTTTGCAGAAGAACTATTTCCGGAATGGTTTTAAAAACAGAACTCTGCTCTAGCAATTCCAGTAGCATCAGTATTAATTCTTTTGCTGCCAAGATCCCAAGGTCTTCTGCAAGATTAATAGAACAAGGGTTTGGGACTCATTTGTGGCTTGCAGGCCAGAGCTTGGTTGCTTCTTAGTGTACCATATCTCGGTTGCAAAAATCAGGACTGCCATTAGATGACAGCCAATATATGTATCTGTAATCCCATCTCCTAGATTCTGCCTACTTTCTTGTGCATTATGGCTTGAAGACCTGAGAGGTTTCAACAGTTTGGAGAAAAATAAAATTATAGGCAAATATAGTCACACACATGATAGTGATACTGTACATAGTTATCACAAATCTATACCAACCAAATGAATAGGCAAGTCTTAGGCTAGTGAGACTCCACCAGGGCAAGACTGAGAGGAAGCATGATAACCACATCAAGGTATCTAAATAGAAGCTAGAGGAAAGAGAACCACAATTCTTTGATTCTATTTTTAGTCCTATCATGAATCAAGTACTGTTAAAAAGAATTGAAGACTACTCCAAGTTAGTGAAACAAACACATCATTCTTAACCTTAGAACGGAGGTCAACTGTGGCCACACTTATGAAATATAAGAAGTATAATCTTCCAACATGGGGAAGGAAGTGATAAGACAACCAGGAAACTATCCTAGAAAGTTAACACAGAGTTTCCAGATTTGAAATAAGTCATGTGCTTCTAAATTACTCTTCTGGCACTTGCCACTTGCAGCCTTGAAAACATGTACTTGGGAAATCTATATAAGTAGATTTCCTCCTGCTCGACCCTTATCAGCAACTGAATGTATTAAAGCAATATTTGTGTTCTCGTTAGATGTAATTTTCAGTTTTGTCTCTTTGTGTTCTTTCCCCCATTGCTGGAGAGATTTATATGTGGAATCCAGGATGCCTGCAAGTTCACTTGTCCTCATACAGATTTCCCAGGGGCTGCTACTTTTGTTTTACAGAACCATAAAACATATGAAGAGACACTTGGGAATAAACAAATGTGAGATCATTTGAAGTTGAAAAAAATGACATGACAAATAGGTAAGACAAAGCTTTTCCGCTCATGAGAAAAGAAGGAAAAACCCAAGAAAAAACAAAAGAACTTTTTATATGAAATGTACACATCTACAGTATTAATTTCTTGTTCAGAACAGACTGAATTAAAAATTGTTCTCATACTTATTTGCCTTTTGTTTAAATAATGTTTTTATTATTCCCCTGTCTTAGATATGTTTATTCTGATAACTACCGGATTTTGGATTAACCTGGGATTTACATGGAAAATCTAGCATTTATTATAAAATAGTAATATTTAAAAAATACTGCATGCTTGTATGATTTAAGTGCCTCCATTTTTGTGACAAAGATTAATTTTATCTACATCTCCAATGTGCTATTAGATTATACAAAATATTCAAATTCTGGAAATCTTTTCCATTGGTCTAGCTTCATATCTTTCTATACCTTAAGACTCAGCTCTACTTTTTGTAGCCTCTCCACTCTTAACTTTTAAGATTAAAATGCAACAACAATGAACTTATTTCCTTTCCATCCTCTTTTGTTTCTGAATATTGTTTCTGATCATGTTAGCTGCTAAAGAATTCTTAGAAAAGCAAAACCTTCAAATACTAAAAGCGTTTCTGCACCCAAGAAAACCATGTTGGCATTTCTATGATCCCACAATACCAGCTGTATCTGGGAACTAAGCTGGCTTAGTTGCAATAAACTTTTATTTCATCATTTGCTCATTAATAACTTACTATAGTTTACATAGTGAGTAAGATGTTTAGGCTGGATTTGGCATTTTTATCCACTTATCGAGTCCTTTCCAAAGAGCTAGGAGAGGCAGATGTTGTTGTTTGATGGTATTAAAGATAACATTGCAGGATGTAAGCTGTCCCAAGTAAATCTGCTTTTTGCAATTGACTGGTGGTGATTTTGTCTATGCCTATGATGTTCCAGTGGTGCTCCAGTTTTGGGATTGCATCCAATGTGCTATTAAAATTGGTACTGTATTCCACATTTTTTTGCCAATGTTAATATCTTTGTATTTTATAATTTTTTCCAGTTCTTTCGCTTGTCTTCTACTGTATATATGTATATATGTGTGTGTATGTATGTATGTATGCATGTATGTATGCATGCATGCATGTATGTGTATATATATATATATTTAATAAAGTTTATATGGCTTATACAAAAATATGATTTTCTTTAATTCCTTTTCTTCTCTTCTGCCACCTCCATGTATTTAGGTATTTATTTATTTATTTGTTTGTTTAATAAAGTTTATATGGCTGTCCAATGATTCTGGGCACCTTACAAAAATATGGTTTTTTTCTAGTTTCTTCTCTTCTGCTGTCTCCATGTATTTGTTTGCTTGTTTAATAAAGTTTATGTGGCTGCTCAGTGACTCTGGGCAACTTACAAAAGTATTGCCAGATCCACTATCCACACTTCTTTGTTTTTCTTATTGACTAAGTTTGGGTGTTATGTGGCAGGTACTTGTCTGTTGGAACTGTCAAGTCTCAGACCACTTCAGCTTCTTCATTTTCTATTCTTTTATTTGTTTGGTCCTATCGGTGCTTTCTTGCAGAAAAATGGTATTTCTCACAGATATTCCATTGCATCACTGTTGATACTTTGTCATGTCTTGTCACTGGGCTGCTTTCATAACCCAGTAAAATATAGTACAGTTCAAAATAAGAATACAATACTACTACTAATAATAAATACTACTACTAATAATAAATACTACTACTAACAATACCACTATAAATAACATACACACACACAAATTGATATTACAAATATAGGAGGAACAATCACTTTGGATCTTTTTTAACAGGTATATGATTTGCCACACAATATAAAAACTGGATGAAGTCATGGATCTTCCTAGATTACCAGATCTAGCTATTTCAGAGAAAGCAAAGAGAATCTGTAATAAACTGATTTTGCAGGTGAACTTTTAAATTCAAGTTGCAGAAAATTGCACCCTCTTGTGTTCATTTGAGAAAATACATGCAGATTAAATCTCAACTGTTTTATTAATACAAATTTAAATTCGCATTCATCAATGGAAGAATAGACAAAAATAAAATTCTAATCCTAGACAAACTACCAGATTTTCTATCTGATAACTGCAGAGTTTCCAACTCAATAAACCTATCTGAAACACTAGCGTGTCACATATATGAGCATCTACCTATATACAATTAAAAGAAAACACACTCCCAAAGGTAGAAGACAGGGCCCAAAATATTCAACATTTAGTTGAACTAATAACAATAGATAAACTTGTTTGTTGCAGTATAAAATGAATTATTTTTATATTCCATTTTCCAACCATTCTCTTTCACACATAACACACTGTACATGCATACATAGAGACAGGCAGAGAGAGACAAACTGGGTGTGTGGGTTGAGGAGAAGAGAGGAGACAGGATGGAAGGGGGAAGGGAAGGGCAGGGAAGGAAAGGGCATGGAGATGGGAAAAAGGAAATGTAGGCTGCCAGGCCAGTACCAATTCCCATATGAGGATTGTCTGTCTGTCTAATCATGTCTACCTACTACCTATCTACTAGGGTAGTCCATTCAGCATGTGACTCTGGATGGTTTATAACCAGTTAAAATTATGGGTAATAACAAAAATAGCAAAGCATACTGTGCAAGCTTCTGTTTGAATAATTCATAAATCCTGCAGTCAACTGAATACATAACCAACTAAAAATGAGCTTACTTAACCACCTGGTCCAATGTCTGGGAGATAGCCAGATCTCCATAGCCTTATGAAAGAGCAGGTGGGGGATTAGCTGTATCTTGGGATATAGGCTGTTCCACAGGGTAGGCACAGTGAGAGGGAAGGCATGCCTCCTGGAACTCACCAGATGGCATTGTTTAATAGAAGGGTTCAAAATCACCCTGATCCTATCACAGTGGTGGCTAACCTTTTTGGGCTCCTGTGCCAAAAATCATGCATGCGCTGTTGCGTGTTTGCTTGCATACCAGCACCCAGAAGGCAATGCGTACACAAACACCCCCCCCGCTGCCGTCCCCCCTTACCTGCACTGTGCCTCACTGCTGACTTTTGGCTGGTTTGAGGCCTTTTTTGGCCTCCCAGAGACTTGAAAAAAGCCTCTGCAGGCCAAATAGGCCTGTTTCATCATTTCCGGTGTTACATTCGGCCTGCAGAGACTTAAGGCCGTGTCACACTGCCCAACGGATGCAAAGAAGACACAACGGAAGAGAAAAATGTTACATCCGTTGTATCTGCGCTAAAAAGGGGTGAAAATTTGCATAATTGGAGCGGATAACACGGACGCAGGGAGGACGCAGGGCGGATGCAAAGTGGATGCGGAACGGAAGCCCAGCGGATGCAGAATGGATGGTGCGTTCGCAGGGCTTCTGGGGGGTCTCAGAAAAGCGGACGCAGAACGGAAAAAACGGATGCAGAACGGATGCACAGCGGATGAAGCGGATGCACAGCGGAAGCCTAGCGGATGCACAGCGGAAGCAGAACGGATGCCGCGCGTTAATTGCGCATGCGGGGGGGATGCATTGCGCAAGTCCCCCGGATATAAAGGGAAACAGCTCGGAAGCAGGTCACCATTCAGAGGAAAGACCTGCTGCTGGACACTTTGAGTTCCTTGCCTGCCCTGCCTGCATGCCTGCCTCCAAGCCTGCCTCCAAGCCTGCCTCCCAGCCTGCCTCCCAGCCTCCTGGGCAGCCTTCCTGCCAGCCTGCCTTCCAGCCTCCATTCCAGCCTTGCTGGCAGCCTGCCTTCCAGCCTCCCTTCCAGCCTTGTTGCCAGCCTGCCTTCCAGCCTCCCTGCCAGCCTCCCTGCCAGCCTGCCTTCCAGCCTCCCTGCCAGCATTGCTGCCAGCCTGCCTTCCAGCCTCCCTGCCAGCCAGCCTCCCTGCCAGCCTTCCTGCCAGGCTTCCTAACAGGCTTCCTGCCAGCCTTCCTGCCAGGCTTCCTAATAGGCTTCCTGCCAGCCTTCCTGCCAGCCTTGGTGCCAGCCTTCCTGCCAGCCTTGGTGCCTGCCAGCCTTCCTGCCAGCCTCCCTGCCAGCCAGCAACCCCACAACCATGGGGAAGAAGTGAAAGGCTCAGCAATGTGCCGCCATCCCTGGCAAGAGGGGCAGGGCCACCCTCCCGCCCCATGTCCGTGACTCTGCTTCTGCTGGGGCTTCTGCTGCTTGGGCTCACTCTTCTCTTGCTGGAGTTCTGCTGTGGCTGCTCCTGGCAGTGGTGCTTCTGCTGCGCACTCTGCTGAAGCTGCTCCTGGTCCTGCTGGTCCTGCTCGTTTTGCTTGTGCTCCTAGTCTTGCTGGTCCTGCTGCTGGTGCTTACTCTGCTGCTGCTGATCCTGGTCTTGCTGCTGCTGCTGCTGCTGCTGCTGCTGATTCTGATTCTGATTCTGATCCTGCTGGTGATTCTGCTGCTGATGATGCTGATTATGATCCTGCTGGTGATGTTTCTGATGATGATGATTCTGCTGCTGCTGCTGCTGTTGGTGTGGAGGAGCAGCCCCTACAACCTTGAGGGCCCATATGGTCCTGCCAGAGGGAGGAAGAGTCATTCGCGTCAACGGGAGAGGAGGCAGTACTTTATTGAGGAGGCGCACGAGGATGAGGTGCTGGAGTGGCTGAGAGAGAACGACTATCTGTGGCAGAAGGGACACCGGCTGTACAGGGACACCAAGCGGAAGCAGGCTGCTTGGAGAGAGAGGGCGGAGAGTCTGGGCTACACTTCGGAGGTGCTACTCGGCTGGTGGAAACATATGCACACCTGGTACGGGAAGCTGCACCTCAAAAAATCTGGCCAGGCCGCGATCAAGCTGACACACAGAGAGACCTACATCATGGCCAGGTGCAGCTTCCTGGAGGGTGAGATCCGCCACCGAGCAGCACCAGGAGCACATCTGTCTACCCTCACTCTCAGGCAGCCTGCTGCGACCCAGTCCTCTTCCAGCCGAGAGTCAGTCCCTGTCTCCAGGCAGGTTTCGGGGGAGCGTGCCATGGCGGAGAACCCCCGGGCAGGTGTTGAAAGCTTGGTGGAAAGCGATGAGGACTCCCTGGTGTGGTGGGAGAAAGGAAACATCGAGTCCACCGCTGCCGAAGTCCCATCCACCCACACCACCGCCTCCACAGGAAGGCAGAGAGCCAGACCGCAGGAGGGGGAGAGCCACAAGGTCCTGGTGGAGATCAGGGACACCATCCGCACCAGTATAGGTCTCCTCTCTCAGCTGGTCCCCATCGAATCCTCCTCCTCCAACCGCAAGCCCTTCCTCAATTATTTGAACCAGACCCTGAAGGAGATGCCGGATCCTCAGTACCAGCTGGTGAAGGAGAGGATCTCCACGCTGATTAACAACCCTCCAGACCCAGAGGCACCTGCTACCACCCAGTCCAGGTCTTCTCCTCCACCCCAGGTGATGTCCCTCCCATACCAAGGGTTCCAACAGCCCCTCACCTACCAGGGCTACAGCTACCCGGAGGTCCAGCAGCACAGGCAGCAGCCCTTCCCAGCCCAGGCAGAGAGTCATCGGGTGGCACCGTTGCCAGCTGTTCCACTGATGCCACCGATGCCACCCACGCCAATGATGCCACCGACAACATCGATGCCAGCCACGCCACTCCTCACGTCGCTGCACAGCAGGCAGTCCACTACACTACTCCTTCCTCCATCCCACAGCCAAGCCCAGCCTCAGTACATCTGTCCTCAGTACTGGGGCTGACACCCTATGGCATGGAGGAAGGACCTCTCAGCATCGCGGGGATGAGCCGGCTGTCCGACACCTTCCTGAACACACCGTCCCCTGTTGTCCTCTCAGGGCCAGACACTCCATCAGCACCTCAGACCAGCACTGCAGCCGCATCCACCTCCAGAGCACCTGCACCGTAAAAATTAGACTGTGCACACACCTCCGAGTGACCAAGAGGAGTACCAGACACTGGCTGCCTGGATATTTTTGGACTTTATTTGGACACTTGACTTGGTTCATGTTTACTTTACAGGTTGTTATTAATAAAGTTTATCTTTGTTTCACACGCTTGCTTCATTATTTTTTTTCTATAAAGTCTAGGTGGAGACTTTTAAAAATGGTTTAGCCTTTGCATGCTTGTGGGATGGGTAAGGATAGCTGTGGGATGGGCAGGGATACCTTTGGGATGGGTTAAGATAGCTGTGGGATGGGACGGGATACCTGTGGGATGGGTTAAGATAGCTGTGGGATGGGCAGGGATACCTTTGGGATGGGTTAAGATAGCTGTGGGATGGGAAGGGATACCTGTGGGATGGGTTAAGATAGCTATGGGATGGGAAGGGATACCTGTGGGATGGGTTAAGATAGCTGTGGGATAGATAAATCTCCAGTGCAAGCATAGTGGGACTGTATGGTCCACCCTCCCAGGTGCCACACCTATGGCCCTTATCAATTACAATGTAAGCATTGATCCACACACGTCAACATAAACACAACTCTTTATTAAACGCCCTGTTCATTGTAGGCCAACCCAACATACATGGCCCAATCTCATCCATGTGATGAGACAGTCTGAAGGAAGCATCCATTAAGCATCTACCATCCTGTCTTGCCACTGCACCACTCCAGCTGGGGAGTTGCACCAGTCTTTCAGAAGGTTGCGCTGCTTCTTTGCCTCACGTGAGGCTCTGTTGGGCCTTTGCACATCCTCAGTGTCTATCAGGTTTCGCCCTTGCCTCCATTCCCCAGGCTCCAAGTCCCCATTGCCTTGCTGGAGGTCCACGAGCCTCTTCTTCAAGACTGGGTAGCGGGTGCGCATGAGATTGTGCAGGATGCGGCAAACTTCCACGATCCTCCTCATGCTCTGTGGGCGATGCTGCATGGTGTTGAGAAGTACCTGGAACCTGTTGGCCAGGATGCCAACGGCGTTCTCCACCACCCGCCTTGCCCTGGACAGCCTGTAGTTGAAGATCCTCTCTTCACGGGTGAGGTATTTGGAGGTGTAGGGCTTCATGAGGTAGGTTGAGAGGGAGAAGGCGTCATCCCCCACGATGAAGTAGGGCACATCTTGCGTGTCGTTGGGCAGGGGGTCTGGATCTGGGAAGCCCACCATGAGTTTGCTTTCCAGCCCCTCCTTGAGGTGACTGTCATTGTATACCTGGGCATCAGAAGATGAGCTGTTGCCTGAAACATCGATGTACATGAACTTGTAGTAAGCATCGACCATGGCGAAGAGGATGATGCTGAAGAAGCCCTTGTAATTGAAATAAGTGGACCCTGAGTTGGCTGGAACCTTGCAGGCCACATGCTTGCCATCGATGGCTCCAACGGTGTGGGGGAAGTTCCACTTCTGATAGCACTGCTCTGCAACTTTCTTCCATCCTTCTTCAGTGTTGGGGCACTGGAGGAGCTCCTCCTTGTATTCTTCGAGGATGGCCCGCACCACTTCTCTGACCACAAAGCTCATGGTGCTGGGTGGCACCCTCCAGCCATACTGCATGCTCCTGTAGGGGGTCCCTGAGGCCAGGTGGCGCAGAGTGAGTGCCACCTTGAGCCCAGGTTCCAGGCTGGGCTGGAAGTTGGTTTTTGTCTTGCTCAACCTGGGTGTCAGGCGCTGCAAAAGTTCATCAAACATGGCTGGAGGCATATTCATGAAGTTCTGGAATGCACGAGTGTCTTCTTGTCAGCTTGTCGTAAAGTTGGTACTGTGCTCTTCTGGCTAACCAACTTTGGACTCAGACTTTTTTTGGGTGCCTCCTTTTCTTGCCGTAGTAGAGTTCACAGAGACTGTTGATGGTTTCGCAGTGATGCAGAAGGATGTTAGCTGCCAAAAGGATTTTGTTGCAATCCATGGTGGAGATGACTGGATGCTGTGGAAGAGGAAGAGTCAGATGAAGGCTGCAAAGGTCTGCTCTGGTGGGCTGCTGGTCTGAAAGTGAGATGCAGACGAGTTGCTCCCCCTTTTTATAGGCAGTATATGTGTCCCTTTGCATCCTCTAGGCATCCTCTAGACATCCTTAATATCCGAGATAGGTCCCCTCTACGAACGTTTTTTCCATTTTAAACGCTTTGTTTCCGTTCTGCATCCGCTAGGCATCCGTTCTGCATCCGTTCTGCGTCCGTTCTGCTTCCCCTCTGCGTCCGAGTGGATGCGAGTTGCGCGGATGCGCAGCGGATGCCTAGTGGATATAGCGGATGCGTAATGGATGGGTAACGGATGCGTAGCAGATGCGTAGCGGATGCAGAATGGACGAACTGGATACATTTTCCGTGCAAAAGTTTTAGGCAGCCTAAAACTTTTGGAGCAGATGAAACGTCAATAAATGGATGCTGGACGGATTGAGAGGAAGCAAAATGGAGGCAGTGAGTACATCGCATTTTAGAACGGATGGCAAGGTTTTTTTTCCGTTTTGCTTCCTCTTTGCATCTGTTTTTGCAGTGTGACAGGGCCTTTATTTCAAACCTCTAAGAGGCCAAAAAAGGCTTCAAACCAGCTGAAAATCAGCTGTGAGGCACATGCATGTGCATGTGAGGTAAGTTTGTCTGCGGCTCACATGCCAGCACAAATGGCTCTGCGTGCCACCTGTGACATGCGTGCCATAGGTTCGCCATCACAGCCCTATCAGATCTTATGGGATGGTGGAAATAACAGACAGTTCCACAAATAACCAACCTTTTAGGTAACAGTTAAAATATTGAATTGCTCCTGGAAAACTCCTGGAAGTCAGTGCAGCTTGCAAAATAATTGTATGATATAAGTATGTCGCTGCATTAACATTTCTGGTAGAAAGAGTTGGTATACAGCTAGCCAACTGATTTCATATTTTCTTCCTTCACTTTTCTTGTCACCAATCACTTACCTTTGGGAATGTAGTAATAACCAATAATGGAGAATATTTTTAGCTCAGGGTTGAAATGATGGTTCTTTGACACTCTCTGAGCTTGCTAGTTTTCTTGCAGATATTTCATTATCCAAACTAGCACTGATGATGTTACCTAGTTTGGATAATGAAACATCTGCAAGGAAATAACCCAGCTTATTAGAAATCAACAAGAACTGTAGTAAGCTTCTGAGTCAGTTAAATGGGAAAGTTCTCTTTAGGTCTGCTGTCAGAATGGTGATGTATTAGACTTTTGTATTTCTTTTGTCTGGTATTCTGTATATAAATAGTAGAATCCAAATAACCCATTCTGATTGGTCACTAAAAACTAATGGGGATAGGTTCAAAAAGAACCAATCCCCAAAGCCACACAAAGGTGGCAACATCAAATGAATGTCATTGGCTACAAGCTGGCAGACAGAAAAGTATAAAAGGGCTGTCGCGGCTTGAGCCAATGTTCCGTTCTGCAACTGTACTATAAATAAAGACTTGTTGTTGGAACCCGGTCTACCTCACGTTTTTCCGGACGGAACACTGGTGACAAGGATGGGATTGTCCTAAATGCGAGATGGAGCATGCGGTGACAGACAAGCCAGACAAAGAGAAATGGCCGGAAACAATGCGCCGCCCGCACCCTTCAACCACAATGAAGAAGATTGGGAATCTTACATAGACCGTTTCCAGATGTACCTAGAGAGCAATGAGATGGAGGAAATCTCAGACCAATGAAAAAGAGCCATCTTCTTGACACACTGTGGGCCCGCGATTTTTAAAATGGCCAAGGCTTTGGCAAAGCCCCGAGATGTCAAACAACTGATGTGGACCGAGCTCCAAAGAACATTAAAGGCCCACTATGCACCAGTAGTGTCAAACTTGATAAAGCGGCACGAGTTTTATCGGAGAGACCAGAAAGAAGGCGAAACCATCGCTGATTTTGTAGCCGCACTACGACAAATAGGGGGAGCGTGCGAGTTTCTTAACTTAGATGAAGCGATGCGGGATCGAGTGATATTGGGGTTAAGAGACTCAACCATACAGAGCAAACTACTGAACAAACCCAACATATCAGTTGCCGAAGCTATTGCAGAAGCCTCGGCTGCTGAAGCCACCAAAAAATTGGCTGATAAGATGAAACAAATGAATGCAAGTAACGATGAAAAAAGCCCGGCCAGAGGAAAAAAACAACCTTCCACAACCACTCATTACGAAGAACTCGAAGAGACATCAGAATCCGGGGAAGAAGACGACGAAATCCACCGCCTATACGCTAACAAGAAAGAGTGCGAAAATAGAAATCGGTGGGAATGTGCTAGCTGCGGGGGAAACCATCCTCGAGCCGATTGCAGATTCCTCGATGCCATTTGCAGAGCATGCAAGAAAAGGGGGCATATCGAGAAAGTCTGCAGCAACAAAAAGAATTACAGCCCAAAGAGATGAAACGACTCCCCAGCAAAGCCTGAGCCAAGATTCTCCAAGAGAAAGTGGCAGCGAAACAGGCAAGCCACTAACCGGGAGAAAGCATACCAAACTTTCACTATCAGAAGTGCTCAGACGGAAAGCGGGAAGAAAGTAAAAATAGTTGTAAAGATCGAAGACAGCCCCTGCGAGATGGAAGTTGATTCTGGATCGTTCCTATCCATGGTGTGGTGGGACACCCTCAAAAAACTAATTCCTGACATCAGAATTAAGGAACTCCAGAAACAAAAACTAACCCTCAAAGATTATCAGGGAAACCGAATTCCTGTAATCGGCCTGGGACGTTTTCGAATCGCTTACAGGCAACATGTCGCAGTACTACCACTAACAATAGTCGACCGAGATCGACCAAACCTCCTGGGTATCGAATGGTTTGCACCATTGGGCATCGGGATGACCGGAGTAGACCGGGTGGCCGCAACTGACTGGGAAGAAGACCTGATCCGAGAATTCCAGGACGTCTTTGACGGCTCCCAAGGCAGGTATCGGGGAACCCCCATTTCGTTTAGTTTAGACCCACAGATAACCCCTAAAAGACTAAAGGCCAGACAGGTCCCTTTTGCTTTAAAAGAACAAATAGAGGAACAACTAAATAAATTGATAGATCAAGGGGTTTTAGAACCGGTCGACCACGCTAAATGGGAAACACCAATTGTGACACCAATTAAGCCAGACGGGTCGGTTCGAATCTGTGGCGACTACAAGGCTACCCTGAACCACGCGTTGCAACAGAGCGCGTACCCGGTGCCAGTTGTGCAACACCTACTGCACTCTCTTGGGGGAGGAAAGGCTTTTGCCAAACTAGACCTGGCACAGGCATACCAACAGCTCCCAGTAGACCCCTTAACGGCAGAAGCACAAACAATAGTGACTCACAAAGGGGCATTCAAATGTAACAGGCTCCAATTTGGAGTAAGCGTAGCCCCAGGCGTTTTCCAGAGCCTCATGGAACGCCTGCTAAATGGCATAAGAGGGGTCGTGCCATACTTTGACGATGTCCTAATTTCAGCCAAGGATGCAACACAACTAAAGAAAAGACTTAAAGAGGTCCTAAATAAATTCAGAGAATCTGGCCTTAAAGTAAAGAAAGAAAAGTGCTGCCTAATGACTGATCGCGTCGAGTTCTTAGGATATTTAATTGATGGAGAGGGCATACACCCCACCGAAAAAAAAGTAAGAGCTATAAAAGACACACCAGAACCAAAGAATAAAACTGAGCTGCAGGCATTTTTGGGACTCATAAACTTTTACAATGTGTTCCTACCCCAAAAAGCCACTATAGCGGAACCATTGCATCGATTACTGGACAAGAAAACAATTTGGACATGGGGGCTTAGAGAAAAAAAAGCTTTCCAAGGAATAAAAGACTTATTAACATCAAACACCATTCTTATCCAGTTTAGCAACACACTGCCATTGACGGTGACCTGTGACGCCTCGCCATTCGGAGTCGGTGCCATCCTGAGCCACCAATTGCCTGATGGGAGAGAGGCACCTGTCGCATACTATTCTCAGACCCTGTCCAAAGCCGAGCGTAATTACAGCCAGTTGGACAGAGAAGCTCTATCAATTGTCGCAGGAGTGAAACGCTTCCATGAGTACCTATATGGAAGAACTTTTCAAATAGTAACAGATCACAAACCACTACTAGGAATTTTGGCGGGAAACAAACCTACATCGAATATTCTGTCCCAACGAATGACTAGATGGTCAGAGTTCCTGGCAGCCTATTCCTATACCCTGACACATCGCCCAGGGAAACAAATTTCCCATGCAGACGCTTTGAGCAGAGCACCATTGCCATCAACAGAGGAAGACCCGGCACCAACGATGACAGCATTGCAAATAGAGACTTGCCCCAATCTACCCATATCTGCGAATGATGTCGCCAGAGCCACCGCAAAAGACCCATTGACTGCCCACGTACTTAACTGGGTAGGTAAAGGCTGGCTGGAAAACCAAAAAACTGAGAACTTTAAACCTTTCCAGACCAGACGAACTGAACTCTCAATCCAAAAAGGTTGTTTATTGTGGGGTGATTGGGTAATTATTCCTAACAAATTAAAAACCAAAGTACTGGGTATGCTTCATGAAGGCCACCCAGGGATAGTTAAAATGAAAAGCCTTGCTAGAAGCTACGTTTGGTGGCTGGGTATAGATAGGGACATCGAATACTGGGTAAACTCGTGCAATAAATGCCAAAGAATCAGGCCGTCCCCGCCAAAAGCACCCATAAGAGACTGGAAAACCCCAAGAGGCCCCTGGTCATGAATCCACATTGATTTTGCGGGTCCTACCAAGGGGCATACATTTCTGATTGTCGTGGATGCATACACTAATTGGCTGGAGGTTAAAATTATGCCATCTACGACAACAGAAACCATTATAAAACAACTTGACAAACTCTTTGCAGCCCATGGCCTACCGGACGTCCTAGTGTCCGACAATGGGCCACAATTAACCAGTCTCCAATTTGAGCAATACCTAGCCTCCCTAGGTATAAGACATGCCCTAACCACGCCGGCCCACCCGGCTGCAAACGGTAGGGCAGAGAGAATGGTCAGGTTTACCAAAGAGGGTTTAGAAAAAATAGAAACTGGGGATATCCAAAATAAAATAAATCGATTACTCACCCTCCAACATATCACACCCAGTACTACAACCAACAAAACCCCAGCAGAATTAATGATGGGAAGGTAACTAAGGTCGCATCTAGATAGATTGCACCCAAATTTCACACCAGAAACCCCCCCCCCCCGACTCCTCCACCCGATGCAGGACCTTTGCAATAGGCGACTTAGTTTATGCTAAAAATTTTACTGGGGACCCATTATGGCTACCCGGACAAATTACACAAATAACAGGCCCCAAATCCTACCGACTAACGGTAGACGACGGCAGGGAATGGAAGCGGCACATAGACCAGCTTCACTCCCGAAACATAGAACGAAATGCAAACACACAACCACACATAGAAAAACACGATGAAATTCAAACCAAAGAGGGGGGGGGGGAAATGCGAGAAATCAATAAAGAACCGTTTAAATTAAACTCCGAAAACAATAACAATCAAAAAGAGCAAATAAAAGACTCACTGTTTGAAGAAAGTTGCAAGAAGAGTCCATCCGAAGGGGCCAGCCAGGTCAGCTCAACCTGCCCGGAGGAAACGGGAGGGAGCGGCAAAACCGCTGGCCTAAGAAACTCAGGCGGCAGTAAAATGGCTGACTCACCCTTCCAGACGGTTCCATGGAGAAGGACGGAAGACACAGCAACCCCATCCGAACCGGTCGAAGTCTCCAACAATAATGAACCGCGCAAGTCCAGTCGAGTCAAGGGAAGCCCCACCTACCTGCGCGACTATGTCACCATGTAGGACTGAACTAAGAGGGGAGGGGTGTTCTGTATATAAATAGTAGAATCCAAATAACCCATTCTGATTGGTCACTAAAAACTAATGGGGATAGGTTCAAAAAGAACCAATCCCCAAAGCCGCACAAAAGCGGCAAAATCAAATGAATGTCATTGGCTACAAGCCGGCAGACAGAAAAGTATAAAAGGGCTGTCGCGGCTTGAGCCAATGTTCCGTTTTGCAACTGTACTATAAATAAAGACTTGTTGTTGGAACCTGGTCTACCTCGCTTTTTTCCGGACGGAACATCTATCACAATAGTTCTTTAGGACTTCACCAATGGCCTGACAGATGCATAAAACAGGTCAGATGAAATATATTTCGTATTTTGATCTAGTTAGAATGAGCAACAAAGATTTGAACCAGATGGCTGGGTATTTAAAATAGTAACTTTTGAATTTCTTTTAAATTCTGTTTTGCATATTTGAAATGGAGTAGATTTTAAAGGGTATGATTTAATGAAAAGGAGTGTGATTTCAGAAGTTCTTGACCCTTCAGAAGGTTCTCATGTTCAGTGATACCTTTTAAAAATTGTTGCCATTTTGTTTTATCCAAATAGTTTAAAACTAGATCAAATATTGGCTTATATGGGGAGAACATTACAAACAATATGCAAGACTGTTCACTCTTTTCTCTGGAGTTGCCCCATTTAGCCTGAGTCCTTTTAAGGATAAGTGGGATGTAGATTAGAGCTTTTGTTTGTGAAAGGGGAGCCTGTTAAAAGAACATAACAGTATCCTGTTTCAAACTGACATCCATTCTAAAGCCAGCTGTCATTGACAGAGTGTTTTGTGGTGGATACATCAATGTTTTTCTAGCAGAAAGGGTAATGAGCAGGCTGTTAATTCATTCTTAATAGCATGGAATGTGAAGGCGAACAATTAATCCCAAGGAAGTGACATCAAGCCCAAAAGAAGGGTGAGTGCTGTAGATGGAACTAAGAAAATATTTTAGGGACAAGAATAAATTTCAGTTGGAATCTTTTGCGGTGGAACTTTAATCTGAAGTTATATTTAACAAAAAAATTAAAAATGGCCTTTTCATAAATGCCTACCACAGAATCAATTGGATTGCATATTTCTCTACTATTTTGGCAATTTTGAGTCTCTCATAAAACCAAAAAGAATAAGTAGCCACAGTAAAAGTGAATTTGTGATAATTGAATGTTGTAGGCCAAAGCATTTTGGGTAAGAAAATCCTTAGAATGTAATAAATATCCATTATATTAAATTTGGGCAAACTGAGTAGGAAAATTATTTCTTTTCCTTTTCTTTACATTTTATAATATTTTTAATCATTTCAATCCTTCTAGAGTTCTCTGAATGTAAGTATTTGAAACATTACAAATTAAAACAAAAGAGATAAAAGTAAAACAGTAAAAATAGTGGGATCCATAAATTCATAACTTGGGAAATACCATTAAATTATAAGTCTATCAACAACACATACGTACATGAAAGAGCAGAAAGAAAAGAAAAAAGGGACAGGGAGAAGGAAACAGAGAAAATTTAAAAACATTCTTATTTTCGACAGTTTGTAGGATCTGAGATAAACATTTGAAAGTATATTTATTAATTTCAGATGCTTTTTTAAAATATGGCCTCAATCAAATGAATTTATTTGACCAGACTTTTCTGCATATTGATGATCCTCATTTGGTATTCAAAAACATGATTTGAGTAGAGGCATGAGAGAATGTAACATTCAGGCAAATCTGAGAAGATGCAAGTCCTTCAGATACTTATTTCTAAAGCTCAGGTCCAACTTTAAAATAAGGAAAATCCCCAAAAAAAAGTATGCAGGAAAATTTTCCACCCTGTTTTCCTACTGATCGGTCCTACTGATCTTTATTTGGGAATGCAGGATACTGTGTCCAGCTCCATTCTTGGGGGGGGGGGGGGAAGAGAGAGACTTTTGGCTTCATGCAAGGAAAGCAGCAGAAGTCTTTCTTTCTCTCACCCAAACTCCACCAGAATGGTGCATCCTCTTGGAGCAGGATGCCTTGCAGGGTCTTAAAGATTAATTTCTGGTAGAGTTCGTGGGAAGAGAGAAAGACTTTTGCTGCTTTCCTTGCGTGCAGCCAAAAGCAGAAACAGAAAGAAGCAGCAGAGTGGCCAGGTGAGGTGCTTGGGGCAAGTGGGGCAAGTTCCCCACCTCTGCCTTTTCACCCCTCCCCTCATTACCTCATGTTGTTCGCAATGCAAGCAACGCAAGCCTTGTTTTCCCAAGGGCCATGTGGGTGGCGCAGCCTTGTGTTCCCACGTAGCCTGGATTAATTGCTTTGAGGGGCACTTTGGGGTGACATTTCTCTGTGGACCACCAAATTTTTAATCAGTGGTCCGTGGTCCACCAGTTGGCAACCACTGCTGTAAAGCACTGTGAAGCAATATATAGGTCTAAATGCTGTTGTGATTGTTACTTGTTGCCCCTGAAGACTCCTTGGGAAGCTAGAAAAAAAGCCATTAAAGTCCACAAAGGAGGAAGGAATGAGAAGTTGTGGAGATATTTGGAAAAAAGGAACATGGTCCTATCCTAAAACTGAAGCAAGTGTGAGAAAAACACTCTGGATAATCTGTCTTGATTTTGTTTAGTATAAGATGTGAAACAGGAAAACTTGTTTTAATACCCCACAACAAGCATTCCTGGATTCTCTGCAACGTTTGTTTCTTGACCTATCTTATCTTGAATGGGTGATTCAATGAAGCATTGCTTAAAATTGTAGCAAAGTTTGCTAAAACATTGTACTGTAAGTACAATGTTATATATATGTTATATATATGTAATATAAAATAACCAAATGGGAAAAGAAACAGGAAATCCTACCATCACATGGTTCATACACATTTCTGCCTGCTGTTTTCCTTTTCTGTATTCCTTACAGAATTACAAGACAAGGAATAAACTAGATTTTATATGATTATGGTACTTCTGAACTATATTTTCTGCCTCCCAACATTTTTATTTCCAGTTTAAAACAATAGTTCCTGGGAAGATTGGATGGTAGGCAGTTGAAAAAAAATTATTAAAAGTCTCAAAACCTATTATGTGCTCAATGTTTTTTGCTGAAAATGTAATGTAGGCATCACTGAGGACAATGGTAGGGTGAGCCATGAAGAATTTCAGAGCTCTATCTGATGTTGCAGAGTTATAAAAATGAAGAATTGGGGATCTAGATCACATATCTGTTGGCTAAACCATTCCTCTGTACCAGGGGTGTCAACCTGGTGGCCAGCAGGCCAGATGTGTTATGCCATGCCCACCCCAACTCCATGAAGGAGAAAATGTTGCAAAACATCATGTGATGGCAACACGATGCCGTATGTTTGACATCCATACTCAATACAAAGGACTAGAATCATTTATTTAGATTTACATTTAAAAGCATTTTAGGAATTTCTGATAGACATACCAAGATGTTTTTTTTAAACACTATTTTGTTAGTTTGAATTTCTTCTCTTGGAAGCTATTCCCATAGATGGAGAAAGCTCATGTGGGTAACTTCTAGACTTCAAGAGGCTGATGGAGCATTAAAAACTAAACTGTTTGGTGGTGTTATAGTGAATTACCTTTTAAATTTAATTAAAATTTCTTGCTAAACTGAGATGGTAAATCTGAAATATTTTTGTTAGTAAAGTCTATGGTTTGCAATCGGCATTTTTGATGGCTCTTTTGCTGCATTCTTCAGCAAATTTACTAAATCAGAAATTAGGTTTGATTGATTGATTTAGCCTGGAGAATGGTCTTACCTACATGTATATATACTTGCTTTGTCTTTGAAAAGTAAAAAAAAAAAAAAAGGGAGGGGGAGGGAGGCAGTTTGTACTATTGTGTTTAGGCTCAGATTGTGGCAGGACAGCTATCAGAAGAGATATATATATATATTTCTATATACATAAATACATACATACATACATACATATATATATATATATATATATATATATATATATATATGTGTGTGTGTGTGTGTGTGTGTGTGTGTGTGTGTGTGTGTGTGTGTGTGTTTTCTTAGGTTTTCGTGGGTACTTACATGTGTGCTGTTTAGCTTCCTTCGGGTATTATCCCACGTCATTGTAGTTCTGTTAAAGTTGTAGCAACGTTTCAGCAGAATCTCATCTGCCATCATCAGGCTTCTGTATGGATATGGGTCTTACAGCTCCTGGTTTTAAATTTGAGGCTGGTCCATTCTGATTGGCTGGGAGCCTGGACCTGTTTCATTGGACTTGGAGTTTGATTGATTGGTGTTCCTGGTTTCTTCTGTCTGTTTTGTGGCTTTGATTGGCTGGCAACAGTCTGTCCTTGTGTTGGAGGCTTTTAGTGCAGCTTGGCTCCGTGTGAAGGGACGGCTGCTCTTCATTAGCAAGCTGCTATTCATTAGCAAGCTGGGTTTCACCTGGGTGCCTGGTGGGGGGGTGTTTGGGTTGGAGCTATCAGAGGGAGTCTGTTTTTGCCCAGGTGTTTGCCTGGCTTGTAGCATGGAGATCTTTCTATTTGAGAGTGCAGGCTTCCAAATGATTGACAGTCTGGTGGAATCATCTCTTCTATTCATGCTGTCAGGTCTTTTTTCAATCTCTATGGCTTCTCTGATGATTCTGTGGCTGGGGTTTTCTATAGTGGCCAGGGTTTTAGTGCCATTGAAGTTGATGTTGTGACCTGTGGTTTTCATGTGTTGGACTAGTGAGGAGGTGTGTTCCATCTTTTTTACTGCATTTTTGTGTTCATCTAGGCGGGTACTTATTCTTC
>BLBF01000017.1:11774562-11817253 GCA_015471245.1 Laticauda colubrina | reverse complement strand
AAGAAGAAGAAGAAGAAGAAGAAGAAGAAGAAGAAGAAGAAGAAGAAAGAAAGAAAGAAAGAAAGAAAGAAAGAAAGAAAGAAAGAAAGAAAGAAAGAAAGAAAGAAAGAAAGAAAGAAAATAAATGCTGGAGAGAAAAAATAAAATGCCCAGGAAAGAACACTTGATGCTGCAATGTTTGATGTCTATATATATGGTCCTTATCCAATAATCTTATTCATATCTGATCTACCAAAAATGTTGTTATAGAGAACAATTTTGTTCTTAAACATAAAGTATACATCCAGGAAACCAATATAATATCAGCATCTTTTGTCATATTTGATCATGCTTTCTAACTTTTATCAGAAAACTGTGACTACTTCCACTCTGCTTGACTGATGGGTTTCTCTGAGGAACAGTCATCTTCACTGCTGCTAATATTGGAGCATGAAGAAGAAACAAGGAATCATTCTGTGATCTCCCCCAGCGACCAAAAAGAGCTTGCAAAAAACATCATTTGATAAGTACTTTGGATAATTCTTTTTTTTTTAAGTCACCTATACACATGACATACAACATTTTAACATGTCTAATTATTTCCAAGGAAATTTGGGTGTTTTGAATGAAATGAAATTGCCTGCTATCAAACCACAACAGAATACAAATAGTCCTCGACGTATGATCACAATGGAGCCCAAAATTTCTGTTGTTAAGCAAGACATTTGTTGAGTGAGTTTTGCCCCATTTTACAATCTTTCTTGCTCCAGCTGTTGAGTGAATCACGACAGCTTGGTTACGTCCATCCATGACACATACGGGGAACAAACGTTCTACATCTGTTTCACAACCGCTGTATCCACTCAGCATCCGCTGTGCATCCGCGCAATTCGCATCCGCTCCAGCGGAAAACAGACACAGGGAGGAAGCGAAACGGACACGGAACATCCGCGCAGCATTAGTAGCACGGACATAGAAAGGATGTCAGTGGATGCATTAAAATGGCAAAATCGTTCGTATATGGGACATATCTCAGATATTTAGGATGTCTGGAGGATGTCTAGAGGATGCGGAAGGACATCTAGCAGAAAACCTATATTTACTATAAAAAGGGGGAGGAAATCACCTTGATCTCACTTTCAGTCCAGCAGCCCTGGTGTGCAGACCTCTTCAGCCTTGCTCTTGCTCTTGCTCTTCCACAGCATCGAGTCATCTCCACCATGGATCGTCGCACACTCCTTTTGGTAGCCGCCATCATTCTACAACAGTGAGAAGCACTCTACAGGCTCTTTCACCTGTTCTACGCAAGGAAAAGGAGACGTCCAAGAAGTGTGTGGGTCCGAAGATGGGTCGCAAGAAGAGTGGAGTACAGACTGTATGACAAGCTGATGGTGGAGCTGAGGAACGAAGACTCTCATGCATTCTAGCACTTCATGAGGATGCCACCAGCCATGTTTGATGAAGTTGTGGAGCGGCTGAGACCCAGGTTGACCAAGCCAAGCACCAACTTCCGGCCCAGCCTGGATCCTGGGCTGAAGGTGGCACTGACTCTGCGCCACCTGGCCTCCGGGACCACATAGAGGAACATACAGTATGCCTGGAGGGTGCCACATAACACCATCAGCATTGTGGTCAGAGAAGTGGTGCAGGCCATCATCAAAGAATACCTGGAGGAGCTCCTCCAGTGCCCCTCCACTGAAGAAGGCTGGAAGAAAGTTGCAGAGCAGTGGTATCAGAAGTGGAACTTCCCCCACACCGTTGGAGCCATAAATGGCAAGCATGTGGCCTGCAAAGCTCCAGCCAACTCAGGGTCCAATTATTTCAACTCCAAGGGCTTCTTCAGCATCATCCTTTTTGCCATGGTTGATGCTGACTACAAGTTCATGTACATCGATACTTCAGGCAACGGGTCAGCTTCAGATGCCCAGGTATACAATGCCAGTCACCTCAAGGAGGAGCTGGAAGGCAACCTCATCATGGGCTTCCCAGATCCAGACCCCCTGTCCAAAGACACACAAGATGTGCCCTACTTCATCATGGGAGATGATGCCTTCTCCCTCAGAACCTACCTCATGAAGTCCTACACTTCCAGATGCCTCATCCGTGAAGAGAGGATCTTCAACTACAGGCTGTCCAGGGCAAGACGGGTGGTGGAGAACGCCTTTGGCATCCTGGCCAACAGGTTCCAGGTACTTCTCACCACCATGCAGCATCGCCCAGAGACCGTGAGGAGCATCGTGGAAGCTTGCTGCATCCTGCACAATCTTATGCGCACCCACTACTCAGTGTTGCAGAACAGGCTCATGGACCACCAACAAGGCAATGGGGACATGGAGCCTGGTGAATGGAGGCAAGGAGTAAACCTGATAGACACTGTGGATGTGCCAGGCCTCAATAGAGCTTCATGTGAAGGGAAGAAGCAGCGCAACCTCCTGAAACACTGGTGCAACTCCCCAGCTGGAGCAGGGGAGTGGCAAGACAGGATGGTAGATGCTTAATGGATGCTTCCTTCAGCCTGTCTCATCACACGGATCAGATTGTGCCATGTATGTTGAATGGCCCTACAATGAACAGGGCACTGAATAATGAGTTGTGTTTATGTTGAAATGTGTTGATGAATGATTAAATTGTTATTAATATTAAAGGGCCATAGGTGTGGCAGCTGGGAGGGTGGACCATACAGTCCCACTATGCTTGCACTGGAGGTTTATCTATCCCACTGCTATCCTTACCCATCCCACAGCTATTACCCATCCCACAGGTATCCCTGCCCATCCAACTGCTATCTTTACCCATCCCACAAGCATGCAAAGGCTTAAACCATTTCTAAAAGTTTCCATCAAGACTTTATTTAAAAGAACTGAACCAAGTGTGTGAAGCAAAGATAACCTTTATTAATAACAAACTGTAAAAGCAAAATGACCCAAGTAAAGTGTCCCAAGCAAAGATAAAATCAACAGGTAGCAACCCAGTCTCTGGCACTCTTCTCAGTCACTCTGAGGCGTGCCCATGGTCTCAGGGGTGAAGGGTGCAGGTGCTATGGAGGTGGCACTGGCTGGAGTGCTGGTCTGAGGTGCCATTGGGGTGCCTAGCCCCGAGAGGACAATAGGGGATGGTGTCTGGAGGAAGCTCTCAGAGAGCTGGCTCAGTCCCTTGATGTTGAGAGGCCCTTCCTCCATGACATGGGGTGTCAGTCCCAAGACCGATGACAGATGTTCTGAGGCCGGGCTTGGCTGTGGGGTGGAGGAAGGAGGAGTGTAGTGGGGCTGTCTGGTCTGCAGGTGAGTGAGGTGAGCCGTCGGTGGCATCTATGGCATGGATGGCATCGGTGGTATCGGTAGCATCGGTAGCATCAGTAGCATCGGTGGCACCTGTGGCATTGGTGGTATCAGTGGCATCGGTGGCACCTGTGGTGTGCGATGTACCTGTGCCTGGACTGGGAAGGGCTGCCTGTGCTGCTGGAACTCCTTGTAGCCGTAGCCTTGGTAGGTGAGGGGCTGTTGAAAGCATTGGAAGGGCTGTGACATCACCTGGGGTGGAGGAGCAGACCTGGAGTGGGTCAGAGCAGGTTTAGCTGGGCCTGGAGGGTGGTGCAGAAGACCTGTGATCCTCTCCTTGATCACCTGGTAGTGGGATTCGGGCATTTCCATGAAGGTCTGGTTCATGTAGGTGAGGAAGGGCTTTCTGTTAGAGGATGGTATATCGGACTGTACCAGCTGAGAGAGGAGATCTACGCTGCTCTTGATGGTGTCCCTGATCTCCAAGAGGACAGTGTGGCTCTGTCCCTCCGGTCTGGCTCTCTGCCTGCTTTCTGTGGAGGTGGAGCTGGGGGTGGGGGTGGGTTGGTCTCTGGTAGCAGCGGCCTCTTCTTGCTCCAACTGTGTCAGGGGGTCCTTCATGTGCTCCGCCATGGGCAGTGCAGCTGTTGGGTGGGGTCTCCATCGTGGGGCACTCCACAGATACCTGCCTGGACACAGGAGCTGACTCTTGGCCAGAAGAGGACTGGCTCTCTGTGGGCTGCCTGAGAGTGAGGGTAGACAGAGGGGCTGCTCCTCGGTGGCGGACCTCACTCTCCAAGAAGCTGCACTTGGCCATTACATAGGTCTCCCAGTCGGTGAGCTTGACCACGGCCTGGCCAGACTTCTTGAGGTGCAGCTTCCTGTACCAGGTGTGCATGTGCTTCCACCAGCCGAGGAGGACCTCCGCAGTGTAGCCCAGGCTCTCTGCCTTCTCTCTCCAAGCCGCCTGCTTCCACTTAGTGTCTCGATAGAGCCTGTGTCCCTTCCTCCAGAGGTACTCGTTCTCCCTCAGCCATTCGAGCACCTCCTCCTCATGTTCCTCTGCAATGGAGTACTGTCTTCTCTCACCCTTTTCTCATGAATGCCTCTTCCTCCCTCTGGCAAGGCCTTCCGGGCCCTCATCAGCAGGACTTTGAGGTTCTAGGGGCTGGTCCACCACACTAGCAGCAGCAGCAGCAACAACAACAACAGCAGCAGCAAAAGCAGCACCCAGCAGCACTAGCAGGACTAGCAGCACCAGCAGCACCAGCAGGACCAGGAGCAGCACTAGCAGTCAGCACCAGCAAAAGCACCAGCACCAGGAACAGCACCAGCAGAATCAGCACCAGCAGAAGCACCAGCACCAGGACCAGCACCAGCAGAAGCACCAGCACCAGCAGAGTCTGCACCAGCAGCAGAAGCCCCAGCAGAAGCAGAGTCAGTGCCAGGGGGTGGGATGGTGGTCCTGTCCTTCTTGCCAGGGCTGGCAGGAGTAGGCACAGGCTTCCTCTTCTTCCCCATGGTTGTTGGCTGAAGATGTGTCTGGCAGCAGGTCTTTCCTCTGAATGGTGACCTGCTTGCGAGCTGCTTCCCTTTATATCCGCGGGGCTGACGCAATGCATCCTCCCCACATGGTCAGTGAACGCTTTGCATCTGCTTTGCATCCGCTAGGCATCCGCTAGGCGTCCATGATGCATCCACTGTATCCGCTCGGCATCCACTACGCATCCGCTCCTTCCACTGCGCGTCTGCTTCGCTGTTCTCCCACGGAAGCCCTGCTGATGTGTCATCTGCTTCCATCTGCTTTCATCTGCTAGGCTTCCGTTGAGCATCCGCTTAACATCCTCGCTACGTCCTCCCTCCGTCCGTTCCTTTCCATTGTTGTCTGCTCTCTTTATGAAAATTTGGGGCACTTTTGAGAGCGGATAACAACGCATGGAAAATTTGCTCATCCGCTGTGTCCTTTTTACATACGTTTTGCATCTGTCGGCCGATGTGACTTAGCCTTTACCATCGTTCTATCTGTATTCAAAAGTACATTTGGAAGATAGGGTGGCATTGTAACGTACTATCAGTTTTGCAATCCGATGCCTTTCACTAAAATCTCTAAACTCACAGCAGCTGAAGTGAAGGAGAGTGGGCAGCATAAATTCCAAATACTTTTTAGATGTAGGAACTATTTCTAAAAGGATCTACCTAAATGATACATAAGCTTTTTGGCAATGTTATTCTTCTGCAGTGTTGCTAGCAGGTGGCTTAAGTAAGCAAAACTATTCTAGACAAATATGAAAAATGGCAGAAATATATTCCTGCTATACAGAATCACAACTCTTATGGTATTTTGATAGTCTGACATTATCACTCTTTGCACATTATTCCGAGCACATCAGTAAAAATGATAAACCAAACTCCCTCTGTCTTCCATCCCAGAGATCAAGTTAGTAAAATTTGATGCATAAAGCTCAACTCTGGAACTAACTCTTCCAGTTGACAGCTCCAAAAAAGGCTGATTAGATTGTTAAAAAGTAATTGTTTTAGCTGTCCTTCCAAGCAAAGAAGTAAAACAATTAATTTTTCTAGAGAAGAAAGAGTGTGTAATGAACTGAAAGTTATTTTTGATTTCACTGAAAATGTGGATGAAACAAAATTGATTTAAGGATGTATGTATGTATGTATGTATGTATGTATGTATGTATGTATGTACGTATGTATTATTGTTGAAGATGATGTTTTACCTATTGGAGAGTTCTGAAGTTGTATTTTTACGGATTTTTTTTTTGCATGAATGGCTCCACATAAAATTCCCCCATAGCCAAACATTTTAGAAACCTCACATTGCAATACTTTATTGGGAGATATATGTTGAGGTAATTCCCTGTTAGGAGAATGAGCGTGTTAGGGATAACATTATTCACCCTAACTGGTTTAGGTGAAATAATAACTATGGATCATAGTTAGTGTATGTTAGAGTGTATGCAGCTTTAACTGTGAAATAGCAATTAAAGGAGTGGTTATGAAAACAATATAAAAGTAGCAAGACTACGGCTTGCTCTCTCTCTCTGGCTTTGATGATCCCTGATTACTGCTTGGAATCAAGACTGCATTGCTCAAACGGGAGAGACAACTAAGGACTGATTTGTAAGTGAACTGACATAGGATATTCTACATGGACTTTGCTAACTGAATATCCCTGAATGGACTGACTACATGGTAAATGATATTTGGACTGTTATTTGACTATGCCATAAACTTATACTGGAATAAAATATATTATTGATAGCACAAGCGTATCTGTTATTTTTACTGTATGTTAATAAACATACAAACTTAGCACACTCATTTATCTGTGTGCCTATCTGACTAACGCTGCACATTCTGTTTAGCTTGTCTACCTAACCCTGGTTGGGGAACCCAGGCTTAACAGAGCGCATACAGGGAGACGTATAGAGAGTAGTGTTGGAATAATACACACTCAGTACACATATACACTGTACAGTTAATGTAGGTTTTTACTTCCAGAAAGGTTTAAGCAAAGTCCAAAATAAGCAGTCCAAAAGTCACTCACAGGTTAATCAGTCAGTTTTTCAATCCAGGGATATTCCAGTAACAAAGTCCAGTGTCAAAAACAGTTAAGTATCAGACTTACATTAAATCCAGTAATATCAGTCAGTTAGGAAAAATGGAGCAATAGCAATACTTTCCAACAGAAGGAAATAAAGATACATTCTCTTCTCTTCTGAGACTCAGACTAAAACAAACCAGGTTTCTGACTCCATCTTATGGCCATTTGAGAAACCACACCCAATTGCATGCTCTTGCATTCCCTTAAAGAGATAGTACTAAAATGTTTATCCTGATTTATATATTTCTAACCCAAATACCTGTGAGGTGACTCATTTTCCTAACAATATAAACAGGCTTTGTTTTGCCAAATTAGTTTGGATATCAGTCATGACAAGAATATTTGGAGTGTGGGAATGAGCACCTTTTCAAATCCAAAGAAGGAAACAGATCTGGAACTAGACATCTATATTACTTCTTAAAGAAACCCTTTTGAATGGACATCATGTTGTTACAAAACCACTTAGCATCCAGCAATTTCTTCCTTAAAGATGATAATTGAAAAGATCATATATTTAATCTGCAGTGCAGAATGCTACAGGTATGAGTTAAGTACTGTAGAGGGACAGCCAAGTTTTTCTATCCAAAAATTAGAAAGAATCTGGTAGCAATTTTTGCAGACTAGAAAATTTTATTTAAAGTATATGAATTTTCACAAGCTGAACCTCACTTCAGCAAATGGAACCTAAGGTATGTAGGAGTTAAACTGGGATGGGGGGAATTGGACTGGTTATGCAGATTATCAATTAACCACTGAAATGTGTTCAAAATCTATTGAGTTTATGGAGATCTTCAAAGATTGCCCGACATCTTTTTGTGAATGTGAGTTCAGTCCTCTTTGCTCAGTGCTGCTGATAAAAGTTTTTTTTTTCCAAAATGGCTGCCAAAATAGGATACAACAGCTATTTTTAATTCATAGCTCCCAATTCTATGAGAGATGAGACATTTGTATGTGAATAACATGCATACAGGTAGCTCTTGACATACAACTGTTTGTTTAGCAAACATTTGAAGTCATAATACACTCAAAAAGTTACTTACAATTGGTCATTGCACTTATGACCATTGCAGCATGCCAAGGGTCATGTGATCATAATTCAAGTGCTTGGCAACTGGCCTGTATTTGCAACAGTTGCAGGATCTGCGGATTACGTGGCCACTATTTGTGATCTTTCCAACTAGCTTATGAAAAGCAAAGTCAATAAGGGAAGCCAGATTTGCCAGCAGTCTGCAGCAGCAGGAACAGCCAAAAAAGCTAAGACCGTACAATCTTTGCTTGTATAAACAAAGGCATAGAATCAAAATCACATGAAGTATTAATAAAGCCTTAAGCCCCTGTCACACTGCAGCAACAGATGGAAAGAGGATGTAAAACGGAGAAAAACACTTACCATCCGTTGGTTAACGCGATGCTTCCGTTCTGTACTCAGTGCCTCCATTTTGCTTCCTCTCTATCCGTCCAGCATCCATATATTGACATTTCATCCACTCAAAAGGTTTTGAGCTGCTCAAAATTTTTGAGCAGAAAATGTATCCAATGCGTCCGTTCTGCATCCACTAGGCATACGGGGGACATCGTTCTGCATCCATTGTCATCCGTTATGCATCCGCTATATCCGCTAGGCATCCGCTGCGCATCCACGCAACTCAAATCCGCTCCAGCGGTAAACGGACGCAAGGAGGAAGCAGAACGGACGCGGAATGGACGCGCAGCGTTAGTAGCACGGACGGAGAAAGGATGAAAGCGGATGCAGCATGCAAAGAAAGCATTTAAAACGGAAAAAACGTTCGCAGAGGGGACCCATCTCGGATATTAAGGATGTCTAGAGGATGCCTAGAGGATGCAAAAGGATGCTTCCGTTCCGCATCCACTTTCCATCCGCTCTGCGTCCTCCCCCCGTCCGTTCCTTTCCGTGTTATCCGCTCTGTTTATGCAAATTTTTGCCCCTTTTGAGAGCGGATAACAACGGATGGAACATTTTTCTTGTCCACTGTGTCCTTTTTACAAACGTTTTGCATCCATTGGGCAGTGTGACAGGGCCTTTAGTAAGACCACAACTGGAATACTGCATCCAGTTTTGGTCACCACATTACAAAAAAGATGTTGAGACTTTGGGAAAAAGTGCAAAGAAGAGCAATTAAGATGATTAAAGGCCTGGAGACAAGGTATGAAGAAAGGGTTGCAGGATTTAGGCTTGGTTAGCCTAGAGAAAAGGACTAGTGGGGGACATGATAGCAGTATTCCAGTATTTGAGAGGCTATCACAAAGTGGAGGGGGTCAATTTATTTTTAAAGCACCAGAGGACAGGACAAGAAAGAATGGATGGAAGTGAATCAAAGAGGGAAGCAACCTGGAATAATTAAGGGGAAACTTCCTAACAGGAGCGGTGGGTTTCTTCTGGTTGTGTCCACCTCTGTAGAACCGGTAGCTCTGAAGAGCAGAACCTGCTGATATTTTTGCCCACCTGCCTACCTGAGCTCTTACCTGACCTTTATTTCCTGCTTTTTCAACATCAGCTGCCGTGCGAGGCACAGCTGCAGTTTAAAAAGCAGGAAAAAAGGGCTTTTTCAAAGGCTGCTTCTCTGCATGCAGCATGCTGATGATGATTTACAGGCGTGCCCAGGGAAGCACATCGTAAGTCATCTAACCTCATGAATCACCCAACCAGGAGTTAACCCTGTTGTATCCCACCCCTGCCTAACAGTGAGGACAATTAACCAGTGGAACAGCTTGTCTTCAGATGTTGTGGGTGCTTCATCACTGGTGGTTGAAGACACTGGAAAGCCATTTGTCTGAAATGGTATAGATCTCCTGCTTGAGCAGTGGGTTGGACTAGAAAATCTTGAAGCTTCCAGCTCTATTCTGATCAATTGATTGATTATCTTAACTGCAATGATTTGCTTAACTGTGGCAAAAACAAAAGATTGTAAAATTGGGCAAGGCTCATTTAACAACTGCCTTGCTAAGTAGTGGACATTCTCGTAATTCTGGTTGAAAGATAAGGATTACCTATAATAACACAATGCCATAGGTCAATAAGTTAAGCAGATGGGGGGAGGGGAAATGGGGAAATGGACCTAGTTTCAGATGCAAAAGCTACCTATGGAGGGTTTTCCAGAAAACGTTCATACTATAACAGACATAAGCTACTATCTTCAAAGGACGGGATATTTATGGCCTGATATTTCTGAAATTGGCCAGTTTGAATAAATTTGGTCCATGTCACTTGGGTACATGAATAGGACATTCTTCCCTCCTTGCTGTGCTGGACAGGCAGATACAAATGTGAACCAAAGGTTTCAGTCTGAGCCAGGAAAAGCAAATAGAATTTCGGGAGAGTTGTTTAGTCCATCTTATTCTACTGACCTACAACTTATTCATTTTTCTTAGTCAATCCACATCATCTGAATAGGACCAAAGTTACATACTTTGTCTCAGTCCTTTGCAGGAATAAAGGCATATAAATGAAATAAACATTAGCTTTATGAAGTAATAAGCTGCTTTTAAAGAAAAAAACAGACACAAAATAGTTTGGCCTACTACTACATACTATAGTTAGGATTGGGGCAGAAGGAAAGTTTTAATACTGCATATTCCAGTTATGGTTTATTTATATTAGCAGTAATTGCATTAAAAATTGCAGTATCTGCTGGGGAACAGAACTATGCTTTTAATGCTCCCTCCCTCCAAATCAAACTATAGCATCAATATATATCAACTATACATTATCAAACTAAAAATTAAAACTATACAACTGATTAATATTTCAAGAATAAGAAAGAGCAAGCCATTTAACAACCTCCATTTATTCTACACTCCTACTACCAAGAAGAGTAATGCTTGTTAATTCTGTATTTACACTTAAAACTGCCTTTTGAGAAAAGAAATCAAATAAGTTCTCTATGGCATTTCCACAGGTCAGAAGTAGTAAATCACTGAAGTAGTAAATCAGTCTCTGGCCATAAGTCCCCATTTATATCAAACCCTGGCTTTTTAAAAGAGGCTTTCATTTTATGGATTTGAAAAGGGAACATTTTAGTGAAGCTCATAGAGAGTGATGATTTTTGGTTGCTAGCTAAGAGCTGACATGTTTTCCTTTAATTTAAATTCCCTAGAATGTTGCCAAAGAGCACCTTTGCATGCAGTTTTAGGAATTTCCACTTGGTGGAGCTTTATGATTAAATTTTTGATATTTTATTAAACTTAAATATTTGCAATGCAGATCAATGGAATAAACAAGAAATAAAAGCTGTTTGTGAACATGTAATGACAAATTGATTGGATTCATTTAGAAGCGCAAGTGAAAGATGAAATGATCTGGTTTGGTTAAGTGAAAAATGTTTATCTTTAAAACATGACAAACCTGGAAGCCCCCTCTCCCTCACCAGCATACATTATTTCTGATCTTCCATTGAGCAAGAAAGAATAAAATTCTCCAAAATACACTGTGGGTTCTAATGTGACTCAAGTTCTTTGTATTTGGTGAACTTTCTATAAAAACATCTTTAGCTTTATTAAACTTTATTCAAAAGAAAATAACAAAAGCATTGCCACCTTCCTACTTCACTTTAGATGTCAACTTTAAGCCCATGTCACACTGCCCAACGGATGCAAAAAGGACACAGCGGACGAGCAAAATGTTCCATCCGTTGTTATCCGCTCTCAAAAGGGGTAAAAATTTGCATAACCGGAGCGGATAACACGGACGCGGGGAGGACGCAGGGCGGATGCAAAGCGTATGCGGAAATGAAGCCCAGTGGATGGAAGCAGATGGGAGCGGATGGCACATCCGCAGGGCTTCCGGGGGGCCTCAGCGAACCGGACGTGGAACGGATACAGCGGATGCAGAGCGGATGCACAGCAGATGAAGCGGATGCAGAGCAGATGCACAGCGGAAGCCTAACAGATGCCTGGCGTTAATTGCGCATGCGGGGGGGATGCATTGCATCAGCCCCGCGGATATAACGGAAGCAGCTCAGAAGCAGGTCGCCATTCAGAGGAAAGACCTGCTGCCAGACAGATTGGCTGCCTTGCCTGCCCTGCCTGCATGTCTGCCTGCCAGCCTTGCTGCCAGCCTTGCCACCAGCCTTGCTGCCAGCCTTGCTGCCACCCTCCCTGCCACCCTTGCTGCCAGCCTGCCTGCAAGCCTTGCTGCCAGCCAGTCTGCCTGCCAGCCTTGCTGCCTGCCTTCCTGCCAGCCTTGGTTCCTGCCAGCCTCCCTGCCAGCCAGCAACCCCACAACCATGCGAAAGCACAGCAAACCTCAGCCATCTGCTGCCAGCCCTGGCAAGAGGGACAGGGCTACCATCCCACCCCCTGGCCCTCACTCAGGTTCTGCTGGGGCTTCTGCAGCACAGGCTCGCTCTTCTGGGGCTGGGGCTTCTGCTGCTTCTGCTTCTGGAGGAGCTGATGACAAGCACTCCAGCACCAGCCACCTCCACAACACCTGGACCCTTCACCCCTGAGACTGAGTGACCAAGAGGAGTGCCAGAGACTCATTTTTGTCTTATAGCTTGTTGTTAATAAAGTCTATTTTTGAATCACACACTTGCTTCATTTCTTTTTTTAAAAAAAGTCTTGCTGGAAACTTTTAGAAATGGTTTAAGCCTTTGCATGTTTGTGGGATGGGTTAAGATAGCTGTGGGATGGGTTGAGATAGCTGTGGGATGGGCCGGGATATCTGTGGGATGGGTAATAGCTGTGGGATAGATAAACCTCCAGTGCAAGCATAGTGGGACTGTATGGTCCACCCTCCCAGGTGCCACACCTACGGCCCTTTATTATAAATAATAATGTAATAATTATCCACACATGTGAACACAAACACAACTCTTTATTAAACGCCCTGTTCATTGTAGGCCAACCTAACATACATGGCCCAATCTCATCCGTGTGATGAGACAGGCTGAAGGAAGCATCCATTAAGCATCTACCATCCTGTCTTGCCACTCCACTGCTCCAGCTCTGTTGGGGCCTTGCACATCCTCAGTGTCGATCAGGTTTTGCCCTTGCCTCCATTCCCCAGGCTCCATGTCCCCATTGCCTTGCTGGAGGTCTACGAGCCTGTTCTGCAAGACTGGGTAGCGGGTGCGCATGAGATTGTGCAGGATGCAGCAAGCTTCCATGATCCTCCTCATGGTCTCTGGGCAATGCTGCATGGTGGTGAGAAGTACCTGGAACCTGTTGGCCAGGATGCCAAAGGCGTTCTCCACCACCCGCCTTGCCCTGGACAGCCTGTAGTTGAAGATCCTCTCTTCACGGGTGAGGAGTCTGGAGGTGTATGGCTTCATGAGGTAGGTTGTGAGGGAGAAGGCGTCATCCCCCACAATGAAGTAGGGCACATCTTGTGTGTCGTTGTGCAGGGGTTCTGGATCTGGGAAGCCCAGGATGAGGTTGCCTTCCAGCTCCTCCTTGAGGTGGCTGGCGTTGCATACCTGGGCATCTGAAGATGAGCCGTTGCCTGAAGCACCGATGTACATGAATTTGTAGTCAGCATCAACCATGGCGAAGAGGATGATGCTGAAGAAGCCCTTGGAGTTGAAATAAGTGGACCCCGAGTTGGCTGGAGATTTGCAGGCCACGTGCTTGCCATCGATGGCTCCAATGGTGTGTGGGAAGTTCCACTTCTGATACCACTGCTCTGCAACTTTCTTCCATCCTTCTTCAGTGGAGGGGTACTGGAGGAGCTCCTCCTTGTATTCTTCGATGATGGCCTGCACCACTTCTCTGACCACAATGCTGATGGTGTTGGATGGCACCCTCCAGCCATACTGCATGCTCCTGTAGGAGGTCCCTGAGGCCAGGTGGTGCAGAGTGAGTGCCACCTTGAGCCCAGGTTCCAGGCTGGACCGGAAGCTGGTGTTTGCCTTGGTCAACCTGGGTGTCAGCCGCTGCACAACTTCGTCAAACATGGCTGGCGGCATCCTCATGAAGTTCTGGAACGCCCGATTGTCTTCGCTTTTGAGCTCCACCATCAGCTTGTTGTACAGTCCGTCCTCTGCTCTTCTGGCAAACTATCTTCGGATCCAGACTCTTTTTGGGTGGCTCCTTTTCTTCTCGCAGTAGAGTTCACAGAGCCTGTAGATGGCTTTGCACTGCTGCAGAACGATGGTGGCTGCCGAAAGGACTTTGTTACAATCCACGGTGGACATGACTTTGTTTCCATTCTGCATCCGCTAGGCATCCGTTCTGCATCCGTTCTGCATCCGTTCTGCTTCCTCCCTGCGTCTGGGCGGATGCGAGTTGTGCAGATGCATAGCGGATGCCTAGCGGATATAGCGGATGCATAACGGATGCGTAATGGATGCGTAGTGGATGCAGAACGGACGAACTGGATACATTTTCTGTGCAAAAGTTTTGGGCAGCCCAAAACTTTTGGAGCGGATGAAACGTCCATCAACGGATGCTGGACGGATAGAGAGGAAGCCAAACGGAGGCAGTGAGTACATCGCATTTTTTGTCCGTTTTACATCCTCTTTGCATCCGTTGGTTTAGTGTGACATGGGCTTAAATGCTAGTCAAACACTACCTTGTCATATAATTAAACAAATAGGTAGCAACTATTTTGGACAGAAGTTATAATTCTGGAACTGACCAGAGTCAAATTTAGTCTCCATTTCTATTCCCACAATAGCTGCCGGAGTTTATGAGAAAATCCAAATCAGGTCATAAGATGGTTGTTCTTTCCAGTTTTGATTCACTGGACAGAAAGATTACCACTGATAGGTTTAGATCAATATTTATCATAAGCACCAAGGCTTATATCTGTTTTCCATATGCTAAGCTTTATGTTTTCTATTTTGAAACAAATATGATCCAATTCTTCCTTATACATGTTGAGGAGTCTTCAATAAGGGGATAATGCATTCCATTAATTTTCCCAGAACAGTTGGTCTTTGTTCCCTGATTCAATTCTGTAAACATTTTGGGGGAAATTGCTTTTGGGGGGTCAATTGTACAATCCTCTGTTTACATATTTTTATTAGGAAAGTAACAGTTTCCGATTAAATTCTTTAAGGACACTCTTGAAAGACCTTATCTGAACCTTGGTGAGCAAACATAGATATACCAGCTAAAGTGTTGATCTTGGATTGGGTAAAGCCAGGGACAATCTGTTATTTTGCTTCAAAACTCACTGGATTGTTGTTTTGAAACCCATTCTATTTCCTTTAGCCCAACTTGCCTCATGGGATTATTGTAATGCTTCACTGCTCAGACAAATCCAAACCGTAAAGATTGGCATGGAACTAAAATTATATACAGATAGTCTGTGGTGGGATTCAATTTGTTTTACTGCCGGTTCTCTGGCATGGCTTATTTGGTGGGTGTGGCTTGGTGGCCATGTGACTGGGTAGGCATGGCCAACTCAATGTCACTAATGTCAAGGGGTGCCTCGCCTGGTCCCTCCCCTGCCAGCCATTCCTTGTCACACCCAGCCTCAACATATCTATAGTTCTGTAAAATTGTTCACCTTTTTTTGACTTTATTATCTACGTATTATAGATGTACTTTCATGGACCACTGAAAGGAGGAAATGGCTCACATGCTTTGCCCAAGAGTGTGATAGGCAACAGGCTTTTAAGGGGCTGCCACGAATAAGGGGGGGGGCAATGTATTTTCCAAAGAAGCGGAATGCAAACAAGAAGCAATGGATAGAAACTGAACAAAGAGAGAAGCAACCTAAAACTAAGGAGAAACTTCCTGACAATGAGAACAATTCACCAGTGGACCTGCTTGTCTCCAGAAGTTCTGGGTGCTCAATCACTGGAAGTTTTTCAGAAAAGACTGGACAGCCATTTCTCTGAAAGACCGCCAGGGCTGCTTGCTTTCTTGTGGGCAGAAGTGGTGGTGGGGCCTTGGAGCACCCCCCACTCCAGCTCTCCCAAAGCATTTCCATGGATGGTGGCAGTGGCAGGAGCATCCACCCACCCTCCCAAAGACCTCTGGTGGCCGCTTGCTTTCTTGTGGGTGGTGGCAGCATGAGGGCAGGGTGGATGGATGTCCCAGCTGGGGCTGTACATGTGGTGCACAATTTTCAGCAGCCCCAGCTGGGACATCCACCCACCCTTGCTGTGTCTCCGCCACCATGTGGTAGGGAAAGCTGGGAAAGCACCGCGTGGGATGGAGCCACGCCAGCTTAGCCAGCCAGCCGAGCCCAGGGATGGTAGGGAAGGCCTGGAAAAGTCCAGGGACAGTAGGGAAGGCCTGGAAAAAATTTGGGAATGGTGGGGGAGAGGCTAGTGTGACTCACAGACTTACCTGTGAGCAGGAAGATCAGAACTGCTCAGTTGTGGGGCAGGCACCATGGAAGGCTTGAATGGCAAGCCACAAGGATGCAGGAGAGGAGGAGTGACTGGGCAGGGTGAGTGGCAGGTGGGCGGGCAGGGCAAGTGAGCAAGTGGAGACTGGGTGACCAGGTTGGGGGCATGGCCAGCCAGATGTTGCTACTGGTTCAACGACCCATGCCAAATTCTTGATACTGGTTCACCTGATCTGGTGCGAACCGGCTGAATACCACCTCTGAGATAGTCCTTGACTTATGACCACAAATGAGACCAAAATTTCTTCTAAGTGAGACATTTGTGAAGTTAATTTTGCCCCATTTAATGACTTTTCTTGCTTCAGTTGTTAAGAGAATCACTGCAGTTGAGTAACCTGGTTGTTAAGTGAATCTGGCTTCCCCATTTATTTGCTTGTCAGAAGGTCACAAAAGGTAATGATGTGACCTTGGGTGACAGCACTGTTCATAAATATGAAACAGTTGCCAAGCACCTGAATTTTAGCACATGATCACGAGGATGCTGGAAACGTTGTAACTGTGAAAGATGGTCATAAGTCACTTTTTTCAGTGCCGATGTAATTTTGAACAGTCACTAAATGAACTGTTGTAAGTCAAGGACTACCTGTACTTTGTCTCAATCCTTTGCAGGACTCTATTCTTCCCCCTAGTTACTTCTATCACCAGGATTCCTGTTTAAAGTATTTTTCACAACATCATCTTATTAAATTACATACATATTCCCATTCCAAATCAATATACTTCTTCCATCACCACAAGCATCACCTATACATTTGTCCATAAATATATTAAAGAAGGAAGGAGACATCACACATTCTTGAATTGGTCCCTGCTCAGTGTTGGACTAGTTTGCTAAGCATTTCATTTATTCTCATGTATGGTTTGCTTCCATCATATGCTGCTCTTATCACAAGCGGCAATTAATGTACAACTTCTTATTTCTGCAAAACATTCCCTAATTCAAGCTTATTTGCTTTCTCTATGCCAACATGCATACAGTAAAGAAATGTACAGTAAATCTGGTGTATGTGCATCCCCTTTTTGGCATGAAACCACTGTGCATTTCCCAGAGTTTGCTCACTGTCACCTCTAATTCCTTTCAACCAGGATTCTTCCAAAAGTCTTCCCAAGCATACTTAACTAATCCCTTTGGATCCCTTTTTGCGTTTATTCTTGCTACCTTGCATTTTGTACAGGGGAACAATAAAAGCATTCTTTCCATTGTCAGCAGATTCAGCCTTCACACAGCATAAACAACACATATCTATTATTTTGCCCTATTTACATAGTTTTAATGTATAGATGGGTCCTAGGTTGTTGCAGATTAATAACCCTATAGTCATGAAATTTTTCACCATTTTGGCAGCATTTTCACTATTTGTTGTCTTCAATGCCAGCATTGATAGCTTTTGTTTCAAGTTTGTTTTATTCCCATATAAATCTGTAAAATACTCTTTCTGGCATTTTCTGCTTCCACTTCTGCTGAAGGGTCCCTATTTAATTTTTTTAACCTATTTATAAAATAGTACTTTAATTCTATAAACATCACTGTGTTTGAGTAATGCATTTTTAAATTTTTAAAATAAATTTTATTGAATAAACATTAAAAACAGTTGAACACAGTGCGACTTTCTTGGCCATCATTTTGGCCATACAAGCTATATTATAGAGATATACATAACAGTAAATTTCCTTTTCCTTTGTTTTTAGTATAGTGCTAGCTGCATATTATTCCTACTTACATTTATTTACACTTATGTACAATTATATATATATTTACAACTGTCTTTTATACTCATACATTCATATCATCTCATACTTGTCCACTATATTCCATTCTCTTTGGTTTTCAAAACTTTAACTTTCATTCCTATAAACCCTTTCTTTCTTTTTCCTTGACTCTGGCCATTGATACATTTTATTCCAGACTTCATAATACTCTGTCTCACCCTTATCTTTGATTTCTGAAGTTAGTCTGTCCATCTCTGCACAGGGTAATATTTTCCTTATTATTTCACTTTCTGTAGGAGTATCTCCATTCTTTCTGTTTTGGGCATACACCAATCTTGCATCTTTTATTTATATGTATCATTAAATATATTGTTCCTTTCCTGTATTTCTCATTAACAATTCCCAGTAAGAACATTTCTGCTTTGAACTCTACTTTCTGGTTAACCATCTCTTCTATCCAAACCTTTATTTTCCACCAGTATGTTTTTGCTTTTATACATTTCCACCACATATAATAATAGGTCTCTGTCTTTATGTTACATTTCCAACAATGTGATGATATACTTTTACTAATTTTGGCCACTCTAGTTGGAGGAAGATGCCTTCTGTAAAACATTTTATATTGGTTCTCTTGATACATTTTTATACAAAGTGGCCAATGTTAATTTTCTATTTCTTTCCCATAACTTTTGCCAATTGTCTAACTCAATATTATAACCGAAATTTTGAGCCCATTTTATCATTACTTCTTTGACTTGCTCCTTCTCCATTTTATATTCTAGTACAGTAATACATTTTTATAATCCTCTTTTTCTTGTGTTATTCATTGTACAAGATCTTTGTCTCATCCTAATTTTTACAGAAATCATTCTCATACTGTTTTTTCTCATAATCTTTTTTTCCTTCATCTTTCTATTTAGTTTCTCTTATTTACTAGCATAACCCTACATTCTTCTGAGATAATTATAACCTAATTATTTTTCCTGTGTCCTGAAGCTCCTACATTCCTAACATGTATTTTTGATTTATTTTGTAATGAGGTTAATCTGTTTTATAATATTTCTATACAACTCATATTTTCACTTTGTGCAGTTGGTTATTTTTAAAAGTCTTTTCTTCCTTTCCCTTCCCTTTTTCAATGCATATTTTCCATTAAAATCTAGTCTTGGCACTACTGAATACTGGTCAGTTCCATATTCTCATCATCCATATACCCTTCTTTAATACTCTTAAACTTTCATCATCAATTATCAAAGCAATCATGATTTTGATGCATTTGTTTTGTAGGAATAGATTTGTTCTCAACAATAGTCAAATAATAGAATTGTATTTGCCCAAAATTGGAAAAATGAGAAAATTCCGATGGAGGAAGAAGTAATTAAGAAAATAATGGAATGTGCAGAAATGAACAGATTAACATTAGCAATTAGAGAGCAAGAAGAAAAAGAGTATTATAAAATATGGGATTTATTCTATCAATGATTAAATAGAAAAATAAGAAATTGAAGTATATTATAATAGTAATGATTTGTATAACTGATTATCTTTAAATAAAACATAATATGAATAATTTACATATTAAATTTACATGTTTAATTTACATATTAAAAATGAGGCACAATTGTGGAATATTTACTTACTGCATCAGATAAAAGCAACAATATCATACCCATTGGTATTAATAAAAGTATTCTAACAAATTAAAAATAATGGGAAAGAGTTACATTGTTTTAATTTTCTGCAAATATCTTCAATATCTTTGTGGTCTTGGTGGACCGTCAGAGATACTTGGATCACACTTTAAGAAACACTGTGATAAATACAAATATTGTGTTGCCAGTTCTTTCCCTTTTAGTCATGTGTTTAATGTTGCAACAAAGATCGAAAAGGGATAGGGATTGCATTGAGATGATGCAATGTTGCTGACATCGGTCTCACCCCCGTGTCCATCTAGATTTTTCTTTTTGCTTAAACCATAAAAAAACAGACATAAACAAATTCCCAGCAAGCCATCACAATTCTTATTTATTCTTGAGTGTCCGGTTGGTCCAATAATTTTGTGTACCCTCTCATCTTGCTGTCATCCATCTGTAATAGAATAACTTTCAAACTGTATTCATTTAGAAAGTTGCACAATTTTCTCCAATTCCTAACCCTGATTCTTCCATTATCATCATGAACAGGAGCATTATGAAGGTCAGTCACCAGTCTATGGATTATTACTTTCATACGTCAGACAACAACCTAGATTACCTTCACGTATAATGAAGCATACTGTCATTTCCCCTTTTTCTTAATTTCCTAGATACACAACATGATTTAATAATTTAATGTCAACTCATAAAACATTTTGTGTACACGTTTTATAGCTGACAACAGAAAGAAGCAGGGAGTTTCAAAGAGCAGGCAACATGGTAAATCGAAAGTACATTCCATTCATATTTTCTTCTTAGACTGATTAGATGACTGAAGCTTCTGCCCCCAAAAAATCTAATTGGAGAGCATGATTGATGACTCTTGGCTACTGACGTTTTTTCATTGGATGATATACCCAGAGGGATGGGAGGAAAACTAGGATAAAGGGTGACAGTGAATTTTGTATCTCAGAGTTGGCTATGCCCAGATTAGTGCCAGACGTAGAATGTTACCTTCAAATAAATCCTGTTTAGTTTTGGGAGTGTGGCTCAAGGCTCATGATTTAATTGGAGTAACTGTCTGAACCCTGACAGATAGCCAACTCTTTTTTAACTCTTTCATTTCATTTGTTAATTCATGCTCTTTTATTTCTTACTCTTTTGAGTTGCCACCAACCTTATGTTGTGATTTTCATCAAGTAGGACCTTAAGTCAATTGAGGCTTTCACAAGATTTAGTTATATCTATATCACATAAAAAAATTGTTGCTAACATGAAATACAGTTGGTCAGTTTTGGCACATCTGAGTCAACTACTGCAAGCATTAGCACTTTTTAGCAATTCACGTTTACTCCAAGCATATTTATACCTGGAACTTGACTCTCTGATGTGGAATCTCCTTTGCAAACCAGCATATTTCGTCTACATCACATCAGCTCAGAAGTAAATGCCATGGAGTAAACTGATTGTGGCCCAGGATGCATTTTGCAATGAAAAAAAAACATTAAAAGAATTCAGACTTTCTGCAAATTCTTTTTAGGATTCCTTTCTCTTCTTTGTCATTCAGTGGTACACCTGTCATGTTCTAAAGTCCTTATTTTACTGTGTGTGTGTGTGTGTGTGTGTGTGTGTATTTACATTGCATACATATTCCTTGCATATATAGTGCAATGGTGCCAATTGTGTCATTCTGCAAAATGTTTACTAAAATGTTTCTTCATATCTTAAACTCTAAATAAAATTTCATTAGATCAAAAGCTTTTTGAGAAATGGTCCAAGTCAGATAATTCTGATGCATTGTTTTTGTAAAATCAATGATAATTCCTGTTTGTCTTGTTAGTCTGTGCATATACCATGTTGTTAGTGTCATTTAGCATCTCATACTGCATCTCTCATAGTTTCAATTAACCAGAATTACTTTTCCGTTCCAAGGTGTCATATTTAACTAGTAGTCTTATTAAGCAACATTCTTATTTTCTGCAGTTTTACACAATCTGTGCCAAAATCTTAAGAATTTAGAGCAGTGGTGGGATTCAAAAAATTTTACTACTGGTTCTGTGGGTGTGGCTTGGTGGGCATGGCTGGGGAAGGATACTTTAAAATTTCCAGTCAGAGAGAGGTGGTATTTGCCAGTTCTCTAAACTACTCAAAATTTCTGCTACCAGTTCTCCAGAACTGGTCAGAACCTGCTGAATACCACCTCTCGTTTAGACCCCTTGAAATAACACTTCTCGATGATAGGTATATACTGGAAGCATGCATGTAGCTTCATGAAAATGCTTCATAGCTTAGTGCAGGCTTTTTGTTGTTGTTGTTCTGGAATAGATCATTAGACCACTATCTTCTATAAACAACTTACACTGAAAAGCAGCAGAACCGAGTCAGTTCTGCTGCTTTTCAACAACTGAGCATTCCTTCTTAACCAGGCAGGCCATTTTGCTTGGTTGGAAGAAAGAATTGCATGTGCTTCCTGGCCTTCCTGAACTCTTTAATTAGACTGAAGACCTCAAATACACTGGGCACTGTCCAAGCAGCACTGACCCTAACCCTTGGGAAATGGTAGAGCACTCTCATACCCTCTGTCTCCAGTGTGCTGGAATCAGTCATATCACAGAGACTTTTCAGTTACACATCTTCCATTCTGTTACCTTTGCAACTCTCTGCAAGTCAACTGGGTTTTACAAGTACTCAGTTAATGGATTGGGAAAAAGCCATGTGTGAAATCAAACAGAAGTTTTGAAATGATATGAGCCTGATGCCTAAGCACACTACTATCAAGGCAGAAGTTGACATTTCTTAGCAAAGAATTCTAATGATTTTGGTCCAAAACGTTTTGAATGCTCTATACAAGTGTTTTATTCTTTCTTCACTATGGACCCCCTTTAAATATTTTTTGTGGACACAGATTATGGCCATACAACCCCAAGACTTAACTCAGGATTGAAATCATAACATTTCTTCAAGCCTTCATGGATTCCTCTGGGACAACACTGCATATCCCCACAGGGGTTTGTGGACCACAGGTTGAGAACCACTGCCCTATAATATATTAGCATGGATTTATTATCCAAGAGTCAAAGAAATTGAAATGATGCACACACAACTCCTGTGAAGTTAGCTGTAGCTCAGATGAGGGAGCTATAGGCTTAAAAGACAATATAAGGACATTGTGAACTGGAAGAAAAATCTCTGTTTTGAAATGATTCAACTTCCAAATAATATATTTCTTTATTTCCCTGACCCTTTCTTTACTCTTTATCACCAGGGCAATTTGTATAAAAATAGGATCTGTGCCACTTATGAATTTGTGCGCTCCTGCTGCTTATTCATCCCTTGAAATCTTAATCTTTTGTGGCATTTATACAGTACCTTTCACCCCAAAGCACTTTACAGTAATTACTAATTGATATAAAAGGATCACTTCATCCACCCTTGACATGAAGTCACCTCTGTAGCAATAACCAGCTGTTTAAACATGTAGAGGAGAAAAGGGAGGGGGAAGGCCAAGGAGCAGGGGGAGAAACACAGTAATTTAATACAGAAAGTAAAAAATAAAAGGAAGGAAATAAGGAAGGAAGGAGATAAAATATGTACAGTAGCATTTTATTAGCCATGATCTTTTTTAGTGAAGAAGGAAGAAGCTAACCACAAGAACAACAGGCATATATCTTCTAGTTACTTTTGAGTAGGCTATGTACAATTTACCCTTAGGGCTCTCCCTTCTTACTTTACACTGTGACCTCTATTTCAAGTTATTCATAGTAACAATCAGGCAAGACATCTTTAAGTGTAGAGATGAGAAAATGGAGTGCACTTTAATTCAAATCAAGTGACTGTACATGTCAGCAACAGAATACTAAAAACTATGTGTTTTATTTTCAAGATTTGCCTCTTGAACTTATGTCTATTCTGTTTAACTTTTGTTGTATAATGAAGCTCAAAAGTGTTCATATGGTGAGAATGATGGAACATTAACATTCTTGGTGGCTTTCTTGAATATTTGTAAATCTTTGTATAAATGGGGTATATTTTTGTATTACTTTAAATCTATAGATATAAAAATTCTATTAGCATGCAGGATCCTGTTTAATTACTCTAGTTTTTTATATATAACTTCAAATTGTTCACACAATTCTTTTTCTTGTCAAATGTCCTTTGTCATTAATACAATTATTTTCAGATCTGGATGGACCTCATCTGCTATTGTTTAGAAGAGTCACAAAGACCTGGCTCTTTACCTTGGCCTTTGGCAAGGGAGAGTGAGATCCCTCACTTCAGTCCATCTGGTCTGTTGTTCTTGCCATCTTCTATCATTTTCTTCTTCCTTTGTATCAGTTTCATTGTAATTTATTTGTTTTGATTCTCAGGAACTCCCCAGAATTGTTGGAAGTTGGGCAGCATATTAATTAAATAAGCAAGCAAATAAATGTGATCCATATTCTTATGCATTATACAGTATAACAGTTATTGCAAATCATTCAGGTGTTCAACCAATAATACAACAACATATGTACAAAATTAGTTTTGTCCATAAATATGTTATCCAATTATTTCTGTTTTACTCCCTGTTCATTATAAAATTATTCACTAATTGTTCAATTTATTACTGTACATGCATGTTGTCATCATTCTAGCCATTGTCTATCCACTGCAGGATGAAGGTTTCTTTGGCATTTTTCCAATCAATATGATCTTGAGCTTTTCTTTGCCAGTTGGGCCCACCATACTTGCTGATATTGTCACTCCATCTTGTTTTAGACCTCTTTTGTGGATGCTTTCTATCAAGTGGAATCCATTCTATGACTGCCTTGGTCCACCTGCCATCAGTTCTTCTTGCTATGTGACCAGCCCATTTCCATTTCAATTCTTTTACTCTTTTGATGGCATAGTATATTTTTGTTTGTTCTCTAATCCATGTTCAGGTCTTTCTATTTTGTCTTGTAATGCCAAGCATGTATCTTTCCATGGCTCTTTTACCCACTCATAGCTTTGGTATTGATTGTAAGGTTAGTGTCCATGTTTCGTTGGCATATATTAGAAAAGATAGCACACACTGATTGAAAACTTTTCTCTTCAGGCATAGGGGAGGTTTTTCTTGAAAATTACACTTAACTTGCCAAATGCCTGCCAGCCATATTTAATGTGCCATTCAATTTCCTTTTTTGTATCACCTTTCACTGAGATCCGTTGACCAAGGTATATATAGTGGTCAGCTGTGTCAAGTTCTTTTCCAGATGTAAACATTTTTTCTTTGGTGAATTTATTAAACATAACCTGGATCTTTTTCAGCTTTATTTTTAAGCCAAATGGTTCTTGTACTTCGTGCAGCTTTTGTATGTGTCTTTGTAACTCTCCTGAGTCTTGTGAGAAGAGAACATATCATCTGCAAATATTATGTGACTTAAATAGGTGCCATTGATTTTCTTCCCATCTTTTGCTCAGTCTAGTCTGTGAAATATTTCTTCAAGGCAGGCTGATAAAAGGATAGGTGATATATTGTATCACCTTGACTTACTCCTTGTACTATGTTTATTTGCACTTTAAGATCATTTAGGCAAATTGTCACTATTGTTTTTTCATGTATTGATTGCATACTTATATCCATCATATTTTTTTTCTCATTCAACAACTACTCCATACTTATTCAGAAGATTCCAAAATCTAACCAATTTGGTTTACCATAATTTTTCTTTAAATTAATAAATGAACATTTTTTCTTGCATTAAGACATTTCTCAATAGCCAACTAAAGAGACCCTCTGCCTGACATAAAGCTGCTCTGCCTTCCCAAATTTTGTTCAGTCTCATTTCTCATATCCTTATAATTGGAATTTGGCCAAATGTCTTCCCAGGTATATTTAACTAACCCCCAATGTATCTTTTTGCATTTCATTCTTTCCTTTTGTATGGGGAACAGTATTAACATTCTTCTAATAGTCATATATAGGTGCAAGCTTCACATAACTTGTACAACTATTCCATGAGTGAAACACATCCTTAGTGTCTCCAGTTATACCAGTAACATAGGATCATCAGAAGTAAATGGCATAAAATCGTTGTAAATACATTTTTGTCCATTCTTTTTTTTGCTTCCAGCATTTTCATCATTTGTTTCAGTTCAGTTTTTGAGTCATCACTGTCATTCACATGTATCTAAAATATTCCTCAGATTTCCTCATCTCAGCTTCATTTCCAATAATTTAATCAGACATTTTAAACTCTGCTATTTTACTGGAGGTTACTTGGGTAGTCCTCTTCATCTTTTTTTCAAAACCTGTTTTTAAAAGGTCCATTAACAAAATTGATCTTTCTTCTTTTTGACTCTTGTTTCATTCTTTTTCTTCATATACACATCATATAATATCCTTGCCTCATTCTCATTTATTGCATCAGTAATTCTTTTATCTACATTTATCTACATTCACATTCTCCTTTACACCATCCTTCCACAAGATATTCTTCTGATAATTTTATGCCATCTCATTAGCATGATCATACTTCCATTTGAGGCACTTTGTAACACAATTCTTTTCATTATGTTCCAAGAAGTTTCAATCTCTTCTTTCTTTAAATCTACATTTGATTCATTTTGTTGAGAAAATAATTACTGCATCTTTTGCATATTACTAAAAAGTGCTATGTGATAGCTTCACTTGATATATTAAAAAGTGAAGTTCAATATTTGTAGTCCCATCTGATGATGACCATGGCATATGGAAAATTGCAAATGGTAGTGTATGATTAATAAAGATAAAGAGCATGAATTAATGAGTGAAAGTAAAGAAAACATGTAGATATATGTGTCAGTGAAACTAATATAAAGTTAACAAATGTCCATCAAGGTAATTAAGGAAAGTAATCTGATCTTGTGAAGTGAATGGATATAACTTCATCAACTTCAAAGGGGTAGACTTAACAATGAATGAAGGGGCTAAAATATTTTAGAAATGATGATTTGATGTTATCTAGATTCTGAGAGCACATGAAAATAGGAATTAATAAATTGTTAACAGATTTAGAATGAAATAATCCAATTTTTGGTTATAACTGCATGTTACACTCCAGTGAATAATAATAATGGAAAATGAAAAGTTTGGAAAAACTGTGCAGCATTCTCAATGAATATAATTCAAGGAAAAAAGCTATACTGCTAGGTGACATGAATATATGGGTAGAAAGAGAACAATAGAATAATTGATTGGGCCAGAATGAGAATGAAGATTAAAGTATCTGTTTCAGAAATGGATGTTTCAAATATCTGGATTAAACAAAACTCGACTAATCTATAATTAGGGCAAAGTGTGTGAGTGTGTGTGTGTGTGTGTGTGTCTTAGCCAAGGGAGCCAGCACTGTCTGAAGATATTGTTGTGGTCATGTGGCCTAAATCACTATATCCCAAGTTGCGCAGAACACTATTACCTTCACACCAAAGTGGTACCTATTTATCTACTCACATTGACATGCTTTTGAACTGCTAGGCGGGCAGGACCTGTGGCAAGTAACAGGAGCTTATCCCATCAGCATGCACACACACACACACACACACACACACACACACACAAGCACACCCACATCCACCCACATACATTCATACACACAAACACACACACATATATATGTGTGTGTACATGGATGTATATATGTGTGTATATGTTTATGCATATGTGTATATGTATATATGTGTGCGTAAATATGTATGTGTACACAAAATGCATATAATATGTGTGTATGTGTGTGTGTGTGTGTATGAAATGAAAGAAATAAGCAGGGAAAAAAGAATAGAAGCAGAATGAATCACTGCAAAAACAAAGATACTGTTTGGTTTTGTTACTTTTTATGTTTCAGAAATGGATTCTGTTATACAAACCAAATTCAAGAAAGAATTTGGCTCACATTATCAAAGGAAATATTTTCATTTTCAATCATTTGAATAGTAAATCTCATTTGTATAATTAAAACACAATTAAAAGACTTTTACTTTTAATAATCACTGTTCAGAATGATGCACTGTGAAATGTTTTTGCTTCCCATGCAAACTATTATTTCCCAGAGATTGGAATGACCTGTTCTTGGGTTCCAGTGAGACCCTTAGCATGGTATACATAATGCCATGGCCTTAGAGATTGAAGAGTTAACCATGTCTAGGTAGACTCCTGTGGCTCCTTATTTTCAGCTGCCCACCAACAAATTAGAAGATAACAACACTACAAGGACTATTTTGAAAATGCATAATACTCTCCAGAGTAAGAAATCTCCCCCTCCCCCAGAATACAGTTGTTGCTGTTATTGCAACATCACAAACACTAATTTTTGAAAAGGAATGTTCATCTCATTGTATGTTCCTAATTTCTTTCAGTATATCTCTGAATTTATTAAAAAAATTAGAATGTAAGATAATAGATAGGGTGGATGGTAAAACTTCAAATGTGTAACATTATAAGTTTTTGGTTTTACAACCCTTTTGATGGATTATTTAAAAAAACATTGATTTATCCTGCTTTGCTTCCATTTTCACCAAAATGTCATTTCCTGTATTTAGGCAACTGAATTCAAATCATGTCGTTCTGATATGATGTCTTCTAGATGGATTGTGACTGTATTTTGCTTGGTGAAAAATTTGGAACTTGCAATCTCATCACATTTGGAGGGCATCAGTCTGGAGAGGGGAGGAAGAGAGGGATTGAAGAATACATGAGGGACTGGAAGATATGAATGAACATATCCAATCTGACTTCCTTCCTCTTCTGTGCAAATCCTTGTTCTGCCTTCATGTTGAAAAGCAGGTAACATTGCCTTGGACTGTACTGTTGAAAGTCTTTTGTTCCTGGCTTCAGACGTTTGCCCTGAACAAAAGGCCAGCTCATCATTTCAGAAAACTTAGTCCTTCACGTTCTTTCTTTATTTCAATCCAGTGTACATTAGAAGGAAAGAAAGATCTAAAATCTCAGATTAACATTTCATGCTAAATTCAGCATCCAAGTGGAGAAATCTTTCTCCTGTATATCTTTGTGCAAATTATAAAATACTGCTAAAAGTCTTAACTTAATTTGATCTGGAACATAGACAACAAATAGATATTTGTAAAAATCCTTGACCTTTATTGAAAAATCAATCACTGGTATAGTCCATGAAGTAATCATGACAGAACAACTGACAGAAAAGTTTGCAATTTTCTGGACACTTAATCTATCACAGTAAAATTTAGTCCATTGCCGCTAAAGGTATAGGACCAAAACTTCTGTTACTTTACATTAATTCTGAACCTTTCAGTTGTGAAGTAAATGATCATTCCTGTGGGGACAGCCCAGTACAAAATACAAAAGGAAAGAACTAACCTTTGGTTTAATACCGTGTTTCTCACAAAATAAGGCCGGGCCTTATTTTTTTTGACCCCCGAAAAAATGGCTAGGCTCTCTTTTCAGGGGTGACTTAATTCTTCCACCTTGCATCCTCGGGTGGGCAGGCGGCGATGGCTTGGATGTTGACCTCGGCATTAGTGGAGCACTTGGTATCGGGAAACCTTCCGCCACTGTGGCTTTCCCTTCTCCCTGTGCTGCCACGGCATTTAGAGCAACACCGCAGCATTTGGCACAGCCACATGCAGCCAGCCATGGCTCCTCCCTGCAACTGGACCCTGGTGGAGACACTTGGCTTCAGGCACTCCTGTCGCCGCCTTCCCTTCGCCTTCGAAGGCAAAGCCAATTCTTTTAAAAGCGATGCCCTACTACTGGTACGACAAAGACTCCCCTGCCTGAGAGGGCACCCAACCCCACATGGGGAGGCAAATCTCCTGGGGCTGCAGCGCAGGATCGGTCCACCCCGGGAGAAGTGCCCAGCCACCATCCCTTCCGAGCGCCAGGCAGAGCCAACCCAAGCTTGGCTCCCTTCCCAAGTCCCTCCAGCCCAAACCCGAAGGGGCCACTGGGAGAGGCTGCCCGAGGCAGTGATTGCACCCACCCATCCATGGAAAGGGAGGCAAGGTGATGGCCTGTGCCACATCCTCCTCCGAGCTGAGCCCTGCTGAGTGAGTGCCTCTGCCCATGCCGCTGCAGCGTTTGGAGCTACCTGCATGTTTGGAGATGCATGGGAATGGGCTGGGGTGGAAAGGACAGGTGGCTTCGGGTTCTCTCCATCAGACCCACCGGCCAGGGAAGCAGCGCTGCCGTCACCTCGTTTCCCTGTCCGTGGATGAGTAGGCGCTATCACTGCCTCGGGCAGCCTCTCCTGGTGGCCCCTTCAGTTTCGGGCTGGAGGGACTTGGGAAGGAAGCCAAGCTCAGGTCAGCCCAGCTCTTTCGCTTGGCAGGTGGGCACGCACCCGTGGCTCACTTTCCCAGCTCTGTCCAACATGCACGGCTCTGGCGTGATGAGTGGAGGGTCCGGTGGGGAGATGCTTGGTGCCTTGGTGAGAGCTCTACTGCTGGACAGGAGGGCCAGCCTGTCAGCTAAGCTGGGCGTCCCAGGTGAAGCTCTTCATGCTCTGCCTGAAGCCAAGCAGGGATGGTGGCTGGGCGCTTCTCCCGGGGTGGGCCGATCCTGTGCTGGGGTCCCGGGAGATTCGTCTCCCTACGTGGGGTTGGGCTGCCCTCTGGGGGAGGGGAGTCTTTGTCATACCGGTAGTAGGGCATCATTTTTAAAAGAATTGGCTTTGCCTTCGAAGGTGAAGGGAAGGCGATGACAGGAACACCTGAAGCCAAGTGTCTCCGCCAGATGCTAGTTGCAGGGAGGAGCCCTGGCTGGGCACACATGGCTGTACCAAACACTATGGCATTGCAGCAGCATGGGGAGATGGGAAAGCAATGGTGGCAGAAGGTTTCCCAATACAAAGTGCTCCACCAATGCCAAAGTCAACGCAGGCATCACCATATCCGGGTATGCAACAAAAATACTTCCTAATGGCAAGCCCCCCCTGCCATTCCCCCCCATTTTGCATGTTTAATATAGGCCTTAATTTGGGGGGAGGGGCTTAATTTGATTTTATGCCTTTAAAGCATGCTAGGACTTCCTATTGGGGGAGGCCGTATTGTTGGAGAAACACGGTACTTCACAATTTAATGCCAATAGAGATTTTGGGGCTGAGTCAAAACAACTTCCTGCTATAAATAATTTTTTTTTATATTTGTGGGGTGCTGTCTTTGGCAACGATGGGTGCTAAAAATGGACTAAAATTAATGTGCATACTCAGCAGGGGTGGGCTGCTACAGTTTTACATCGGTTCAGGAGAACTGAATGTTAATTTTACATTTGGTTTGCTGAACCAGAAGTTGTAATGACTGGCTGTTTCTGTCCACACCACCTTCCCCAGGAGTTTCCACATGGCTTGTTTTGGATTCTATGCAGACCCATGCAGAGGCTCATGGAGGGCAAAAAATGGGCCTGCTGGAGACTCTGGAAAGCTAGAAAAAGGCCTATTTCTGGCCTCTGGAGAGCCTCTGGAGCCTGGGGAAGCCATTTTTGCTCTCCTGGAGGCTCAAGGAAAGTCTTTGGAGCCCAGGGAGGGTGAAAACGCAGTGCAGGAGGCCAACTAGGCCACATCCACTATGGCCATGTCCACCCAGAAACCAGGCAGAAAAATTTTGCTAAATTTTTTGAAGCCCATCCCTGATACTCAGTATTAGGAAGATCAGGTGGATTAATGACATTGTTCAAGTTTCATGTTTGAGTTCCAGGAAATAGGATGGGAGACTAGGCAATGTACTGGTTAAGAGAAGGAATGTGAGAAGGCACTAAGACCATCATTTAAATTGCCTACTGAGATATTGTTTGAACAGGGAAAGAAAAAAGAGGAAAGATCCTGGCTCCTTTCCCTTTTACCTGGCTCAGGTCCAAACCACTGCTTCCCTATTGAAATGACAGTGTGTGGAAATGTGATTCTTCAACAGTCCTTAAGGTTAATGGGCAGAATGATGTCCCATATAGGACTATATTTATAAATGGCTGTAGTCAAATTCTAGAAAGGAAAAGAAGAAAGGGGGCTACAGAAGGACACACTTTTCTTGAGTGATCTGTTAAATTAAACATTTTTGTAACAGTTTTTCAACTATTAGTAGTATTAGATCATTCTTTAAAAACCAACTCAGTGAAATACATTCAAAGGACATAGACACTGGCAAAAATACAATTTAAGATTGTATTAAGACTGTTGAAGCAAGTTTACTGAATGTATCCTGAGAATCCCAGCTGCCTTCTTTGTATATTTTTGAACCTGACCCAAACACCTGAATAGAGAGTAGAAGAGGAATGACATTCCAAAATCTGAGCATCATTCATTCTTACCAAGGGGACTTCAAATATTGAAAGAGATACAGGATAACTTGTCCAGATCTCAGAGAGATTAGCCTCTATATCATATTGGCTGCAGTAGAATTTCATCTTCATGAGAGTTCCTGATTCTAAAAAATGACTGAGGTCCTCTCTCTTAATAATAGCAATGGCTTAATATTCTCCTGTAAAGGTATGTATTATCTGAGGTATGGAGTAATATCTGAAAGAGATGCATATTTGTTTTCTGTAGAACTTCAACCAGTACCAGGTCATTTACTTAAAATGAGCTTCCCACTGGTGCCTTTCACTAGGGCAAAAAAAGAAATAGAACATCCACTAGTTTTGATCTATTGGAAAGCATTTATCTGAGTGTGAAAAGCATTAATCTCTTTGTAGTTGCATTTTCTCTTTGATTGATCAGGTCTTTTTAAAAGTATCTTATAACAATCAAAGTATTCCTGAGAAATAATTGTATAGGTGATGGAAAGTCAGGTGCATCTCTTTATTTCATTGTCCTTCTTGTGGAAAACAATCCTTTTGCAAGAGGAAATATTATTTTACTCTTGCATTGAATCCTTATACTAAAATGACCTATCCTGATGACATTTTTGCTATGGGATTTTGGTGGGTTTTCAACTTGATAATTATTTTAAGTTGTGCAACTAATTTAAATCTCAATGCTTAACTTTGTATAAAACTTAAAAACCAATACCAGTCCCTTCTGATTTTATTTTCCATGCATGTCTGGGCAGCTGAGACACTCATCAGCTTTTTCACACCTTCTGGCAATTAAACAAATTAAATATGTTGCTAGAAAAAAAGGGCTGATAAATCCACTAGGTTAACAATTGCTCTCAAGCCATCTGTTGACAACTATAATAGGCATTGTTCTTGAGCTATTTGATGATATGAAATTCCAATAATTAGTTCTAATAATTGGACAGGTTTATCAAGAACTATTTCAGAAGAGCAATAAAGTTGAGGTTGATCAAGATTGATCAGTAAAACTGTGAAAGCAAAGAATAATCACACTGTGTTTTCAGTCTTCCTTCCACTAACTTTGTGGTTTCTCCCATTACCAACATTTAGAAAATAAATTCTCAAAGCAATAATTTCTTTTCCAGTTCTTTGGAATGGTCTACAAAGAGAAGCCTGCTACATTCTTCCTGTTTTCCAAATTGATGTCTAACTGTTTTCCAAAGTTTGGGGGAAGAGGAGGAGAAGTTGCCAGATTTTTAAAGAAGTGGATGTGTAGATGCAATCAAGATGTATTGGTGCATTATGAAAACTCAGCCAGGAGGGTCCCTGGATACTCTTAGGCTCAACATTGTTTTTCAGCCTAATGTATCGTACAGAAAGTATGCATATAAGTCAAGGAGAGGACAGTCACACATGTATGAAACCTGTGGGAATGACCATTCATCTCAGCCTCTTGTCCTGCTTATGTGTAGACATAAGCACTTCTAAAAATGGGACATTTTATTTGTAGCCCAGATATGATTAGGTTTAAAATTACTTTGTATCGATGGAAAAAATCAGAAGAAAGGTCACAATTTCATCAGATTGGAATTTAATCTGTGGGTATTTGTAGTGATATAAATACAGTTACAACAAATTTTGGCATCTGTCTGTCATCCTGGTGCAAGAATAGGATACCTTTGCATCTATTTTATTGCTTCTGTTTTCTAATATTCCATTATTTCTCCTCTTCCTTCCTTGATCCATTAATTTCTTCCTTCCTTAAAACAGAATAGCTTCTCTCTTGAACTTATTGAATGGACTTGTTGAACTTAAATGAACTTATTGTTCATTTATTAACATAATAGTTGTGTAATGGAATCCAAGACATTGCCATTTTTCATACGGGGAACTAAGACTCAGGATTGATTACAATGTCTCATATTCAACTAATACATTTGCCTCATTTATGAGAACATAAAGCATTCATTTTGACAGACATACAAAAGGAAAATTCAGTCCAAGTGTGTCGGAAGAGAAATACAAAGGCACTCCTACTGATGGAAAAGCAAATATTCCACCCCCCATCCTTACCTCTGCAGCTTCCTGGGCTTCCTGAACTTTAGATTTTAAAAATGGTTGATGGCTATTACAGAATACATTGGTAGATATGTAATATGTTCCATAAAGAATGAAAATGCAACTAAAATGAAAGTTTATAGAAGCATTTACTGAATCAAGAGCTTTAAGTAAATTAAAGAGCCCTTCTATTTGCTGAAGAACAATTTTGGATCTGATCCAGAATTTACTAGTTCATAAACTTCACACATATGATATCAAGCAATCACTTTCATATGCAAACTGGTGAGTTCCCATGGCTCTAATTTCCAAGATGGAACATTAATAGAACTTGGACATAATGGTTTCTATGGGATGAAACATTTATATTGTGGGAAGTAAACCATATAATTTCTATATTCCAAAATCTGATGTGGAACCCTGAATCAATTCAACTAAATAGGCCAGTGTATCTAATCTTCTACAAATGGACCTTGAGTTTGTTTTGAGGTTCTAGCAAGGGAGTGCAGCTATCATATACCCTTGACAGAAGACTCCTATCTGGGATGGTCATTCTCTTCCACCTCATGAGCAGCTTTGGGAGGGAAACAAATGGAGCTGTGAGAGAGGGGGAGTGTAGCTATCATATAGCCTTGACCAAAGATTGGGAAACTCCTATCTGGGAAGGTTGTTCTTTTCCACCGAGTGCACATCAAGCAGTGAAGGAGGAAGGGGACACCCACCTAGCCAGCCAGATCAGTCACATCAACCCTGGCAATCAATGGGATGACAGCTGTTTCGCCAGATCACAATCACATGTATCTAATTATAAACTGAATTAGATGTACTGAATCAAATTGGTTCAGAATGATTCAGAGATTTCTTTATAGGCACATATGCATTTTAATGCTCCAAACTATATTGGATCCAGTTTAAAGATTAAGTCTGAATTGATTCATTTGGATCAAGTTGGATTGTCCTTTCAAATTGATTCAGATGTTCAAATCAAACTGAAATAGATTCAGTCTACACACATCCCTTGTATACACTTACAAAGCTATCGTTAGAAGTTTCCAACATGGAGCAAAATTAATATTAATACTTTCTTAACATGTATTTCAATATTGTTATTTCCTTTTACAGCTATATATACTATCGTAAATAACTATGTGAAACAACCCTACAGAAAGATACTGAAAATAATACATCTAGTTTCATCTTTGGTACTATTTAGCTGTTTGGTTGTATAGATTTTTATAGGATTCCTGCTTCGTACATGTTAATGAAGTTTTAATGTTTTTAGAGTAATGTATACCCTGATATCTCAATCTAATTTTCCAATTTAGATTTAATGGGGGAGGGGAGAGCACAAAATATGTTCTATGAGAGAAATATAAAACTCTGGTAATTGACTTCAGGAATATCATCCAATTTTCTCTTAAATTGAGATGCCAAAGCAACTACTTTGCCTTTTAAATCAGATAACAAAATTATTCCAGGTATAAAGTGATGGCAAAAGAAGAGTCTGTAGTAAATAGCCTGTGAATTTCTTTAAGATTTCTCAGTTCCTATAAATTAGATAGATAAATTGGCAACTCACCTATTGCATCCTGGTAAACAAACATTTTAAAATAAATTTGTTACTTCATCCATTATGCTAACCTAGTTTCAAACAGTATATATCTATAAAGGTGGAACAGTGATGGGTTTTTGAATTAGAATTCAAAATGAGTCTTGCAGGACATTAATGAAAAAACAAGTAATTCTAACAATTTAATATAGCACAACTGAAGCATTTGTGTTATTAACCTCAAGGTGATCTAAAACTGACAGCTCAGACATGGTGAGATCCAAACATTAACCTGTTTTTATTTGCCATGGAGGAAATATAGAATTTAATCTGAACAACAGCATCATTTTATTAAACTTCAAAAAAAAGAATGAAGGCTTATATTGGAGTTTTGATGAACGGTCTTAAAATTCACCACTGGATTTAGATAATTATACATTATCTATTTGTTCATCAAGCCTAGTGAACCTGATTTCAGAAAAAAAAAGTTAAATTTTGTCAACAGAAAAACATAAGGCTTCAAAAACCAAAATTTCCCCCCTTTATAACTCTTAAATCTAATCATAACCTTCTTTCTTAGGCTAGTTTACTATGTGAATGGAGTTGTGGGTCTGTATATAACACTAAATTGTTGTTTTCTTATGTTTTTAATCTTAATTGGTAAAGATACAGAAGACTTAACCCTAAGATGAGCTGTCAGGATTGATTTTTCATAGAGTTTTTAATACATGTGCAGCATTTTTACACCTTTGAACAAGTAGTTATGGATTATAAGGCGACATCACCTTGTTTGATGCTCACCAGTCTCCTGTCCCACTTTTCTTTTTCTAGGTTCTTTTATTTAAATGGTATTAATCAATGGAAACTCACTGGGTGGCTTCATGTTAGTTTCACAGGTAAAATAACAAACAAATCAAAAGGAAGTTGGCATACGACAAAAGTAAGCACCACTCTCCACCAGCTTTGTATGTATTTATAGAAATGCTACTTGGCTACAAAGAACTCAAGTAAAATATTCTTAAATAATAAGATGTTTGGCTGCTGTACTTTGTAAGACATATTTCCCTCTGTCCAGAAAAGAATTAAAAGTCGGGAAAGTATTCTAGGAAGCTGTCAGGGAACAATTTCAATTGGCAGATGGATTTTTGTGGTGGTATACAGCTACCGCAATAGTGAATCTATGAATGAGTAAGACCTCCATATCAGCCATTTTATGAGAGTTCTTAACAATGCATCTGAAAATTCACTTTGTGGGGCAGAATAATAGGCTTCTTCTGACCTATTTAATCTACATAGGACTCTATATCTGGTTGCAAAAATAAGTTCAGTCAACAGAACACAGGAAAATTAAGCTTTTCTTGCTTCTGTTTGCTCCCATTTCATGGTTATATGGAATTTTGTAACCATAATTAGCATGGTTATCAGCTTTTAATCATGTTTCTTTATATAAAAGAAAAGAGTGCAATGGCTCCCTATAGTCTCTCTGTGCTCAGAAACAGACCCTTACTAGCAAGGGCATCTTGATTTGAAAATCCATCTAAATATTACAGTAAGAGAGGAAGCAATATGAAGCCTATTTGCTAATGATACTGATTGACAATTCCTTTCACTGGAGATAGGGCAGAACAGAGCAAATATAGTGATTTTATACCTGCCCCCATTACTATGTCATCATTCTGATAGGTTGTACGTGTGCATATTTCTGCCCAGACGACTATTTTGATGTATTTAATTATGAGATTTCAGAACAATAGGGCTGAATATATCTAGAGGGTACATGTTGGGGAAAACTCCCCTTGGGCCAGGGTGGGGTTTCGGCAGAATAAACTGGTTTATCGGTCCCAACAAAAACACTTGGGCTAATTATATTATATTTCTCAGAGGATTTTAAGCATAGGAGATAACAGCTTAAGTGTTGTTTATCTGAGACCAACCTGCACTTGGCAATTTGTTTTTGTTGTCTTCAAGCTATGTCACCTATGACAATCATATGCCAAAAAGCTAACCAGGATCAAATCAATGGCATACTGTGTCATTAGGCATTTGACCACTCTGTCAGGGGCTGATGTGTTTGGAAATCTACATGAACTTAATGAAAAGCTAGGCTGTCACTAGAAAACAAGGTCAGGTGTAGCTGACCTCCTCCAGAATGAAATAAGTCAATCAATAGCTCTTCGTCCTTCTGCTATGGATGTTTCCAGAGCTTTTCAACTTTGATTCACCTCTTGAATGTGTAAACAAATCAGAGTTTGAAGTGAACTTATGGATTGCCTTTTGTCCCAGGATAATTAATTGGAGGGGGAAAAGAACAAGTCCAGTGCTTCTATGTAAACTCACCTCATATCCCTGGTGATTGTTGTGACATCTTCAATTCCATATGGAGCTGCAAAGATGTAACAGGGAGACCAATTATGTACTAAATTGGGAATGTATTCAATTAACCATATTTCTCAAATAACCTTATGCAGAAATTTATTGGAAGGGTGTTAAGTGCTCAAAGTAAATGTGATTTCCATCTGCAGCCACTTAGGGACAAAAGCTGATTACTGACTGTTGTTGATCTCACTTCTATTACCAATGTAGAAAATTGCCTTAGTATAACTTTTTTGTTCATTAAGCAACAAAAGATTGGGGTTTGTCAGCAGGATGAAGCTAACTAATCCCTGCACCTGTCGGCAGTGCTTTAGTCCTTGTTTAATATTTTGTTCATATCTATATACTACCTACATATTAACTAAGCCTTCTTAACAATTGATTTAATTTTAAAGCAATAAAACATTAAGCAATAAAATATTGTGCTTTAAAACTTAAAGTAAAATAATGAAACTATCTGAAAATACAACAGTGTAAAATGCCTAGACAAACTATAAGTGCCCACCAATGTTTTCCAGCCCAGAATGGAAAGCCATTGCAAGTTCAGAATGTTGTTATAACATTAGCGAGCTTTTCTTTAGCATATCCATCATAGACTTCTTCTATTGCTGTAAGGGCCCCTTTTGACAAAGTTAATAATGGCAGGTTACTAATGTAATTCCTTAGATATTTGGATTCCAAGCCATCGAAGGATTTAAGGAGAACACCACCTCACTGAACTGGTATTAATAGCAAACCTGCAACCTTCTAGAGTGACCTATTTGGCTTTGTTGAGACAATTTCCACTAACTGAATTTCCACGAAAGCAGGGGTCCCCAAACTTGGCAACTTTAAGACTTGTGGACTTCAATTCCCAGAATTCTCCAGTCAGCTATGGGAGTTCTCGGAGTTGAAGTCCACAAGTCTTAAAGTTACCAAGTTTGGAGACCTCTGCTCCAAAGGATGAATTTCCTGCAAAGGATCTTTGAGAAGGGACAAATATCTCTTTTAAGCAGCTTTGCAAACCCATGCAGTCCTCTCTAAGTATAAAGCAGTCTCATTGCTTTGCTTTACCTGCTCCAACTGCTTGTAATATTCAGAAGAGACTTCTTTGCAAAGAGGAAGTTCAGTCTGACCTAGAGGCAGTCAGCTATTTGGGGCCATCTTCCAGCTGTTGTAAGTGCTTGAGGAGGCTGAAAATCAAAGGACTGCATCAATGTAAATTACATCATCTCAACTGAAATAAATTAAAGGAACTACCAGGTTTATAGGTCTATTGTATAACAATCCAAGTTTGAGCTTCCCACAGCATTGATGTGAGTTGCTGAACCAAGTAAAGTATATAAAGCTGATCCTAGCCACTGCAACTATAGGGTTTCCTCTGACATTTGTAGCATAGAGTGACCCCAGATATAGACCTCCAAAACTGGTATGAACCATTAAGAACAGATAATGGACCAACTATCATCACAACATGTTTCATCACCTTGACAGCAATTTCAGCTGGACTCTATACAATCCAGCCCTTTGACAACTTCACTTGATTCAGATGGCAAAGAAAAACAGAGCTGGGCATTATAAGTACACTGTATTTGCAGATCTCTACTGATTTTTGTGGACTCATACAGACCTCATATAGCAAAAGCTATGAAGTCAAATGTGAATATTAATGTTGAAACATCCAAATTTTTGCAGTATTTAAAACACAAGAATAGGTTGCTGGCACTTTGCAGGCAGGGATATATCTTCCCTTTTCATGAAGGGAAGGAAAAAGGGAGAATTTTTTCTGAAGAATGCATGAAAAAATGTAGCATACCAACATGGCTTTAAATCTGAAAATTGCATTAATAGGAAACCATATATAAGGATAATAAATAAATCTTAATTTGCCAATAATTAAGGTGTATGTGCAGGCAGGACAAAGACAAAGAGTGTAACAGAGAGGATTATATACATAGAAATATGCACATACAGTAATTTAGAAGCCCCGATACCAGACTGCTTTGTAGCTTCCGCCCTACCCAAAAGCTCTATGCCGAGATGTAATAGGGTACACAAGTGGAGTGTAAAGTCAGTGGGATTACATTTTCCTAATTATTTTCTGGTTGAGGTTTACATCCCAGGCACAGAATGAGATCAGCTGGGACTTGCCTCTTGAACAAATCTCTCAGACTTAATCATTGCTTGCATACACAATAATGGAGGAAGGGGGTGTGGGTGGGCTATAGCAGAAGAGGCTGAAAAAAGACAGAGCAGTGTTTCTTCAGTCACAGTGGCAAGAAACAAAAACCTGGAGGGGAAAATGCTGTTGGACCGCCACCAATTTTTTTCTCACTAGAGACGGGAGCCCATCTGCTGAGCGCTGCAACTTAGCTTTAACTACTGTTCAGCTTGCATCTCTACAGAGATCAATCTGTAGCACTGGCAGATGGACCCCTTCCTCCCTGAGTAGCTGTGTTATTTGTTTAATAAATTTAATTAATATCCTCCTTGCACTGGGTTGCTCCCAGAATAGAAGGCTCTTTCCCTGATAACTCCATCACAGGTAATTTCTCAGAAAAGACTAGCAGGGTCCCGGGACACTGAAAAATTAAAATCACTCTTTCCCTATGTTGCTTTGCATGTATTTTTGTGATTGCACTAATGTTGCTCCTGGAGGCGATTATCACTTTGTGTAGGTATTTTCTTGAAGCAGAAGGGAGAAAATCAGTAAGCATCTAGCTTGATATCAGTTCCAACACTCACAAAACAGTTTTGCATAACTGTATTCCTCACAGTTTTATCTACTTGCCAAAAGGAAAATAAATTGAGAATGAGAACAATCCTTCCAAGGAAATATGTATTTTGTTATACATATTGCTAATAAAAAAGTTAACAGGCAGTCAGGATTGCATTCAACATATATTAATATTTAGGAAATAAATGCCTTCATGACACCTGGTGATCAGGTGCCGTCGTGTGTTAAAAAGTGGCCAATATTTACCCTGATGCCATAATGTAAAGTTCATTTGTAGAGAATGAAGGTAGTTATACTATGAGCATTGGTACAGGCGAGCCAGTCTGAACTGGTAGCAGTCCACCACTGCTTTAGCTGGTCCAGAATGCAACAGCACATGCAGTTTTGGGCATACTATGGTATGTCAATGTAATATTGCTGCAATGGTTCCTGTGATGACTCGTAGTTTCTCAAAATAATTCAAAACCCAAAACATACATTAAAGTCCGGTAATGCCTTCAACTTAACTTCGCTGTTTTATTAGGCATAGTTTAAAGTCACAAAAGTAAATAATGAGGCAAAAGGAAACCAAAAACAAACTGCTTTGACAAAGCAAACCAAGATAATTAATCATACATTCCAGGAAGATAACCGAGGAATGTTCATGGGAAGAACACCAACAAAGATAAACCTCTTTCAAAGGAAACACTAACTTTGACTCCAGCAATTCTGACTATGCAGTTACAAACTTATATACATAGCTCCCAGCTACAAGCTATGAGGAGGATCATGGTAATCTCCTCCCAAGTAGACCTCACTTTTCCCTGATCCTCTTCTCTCTGGGTGCCCTAGGATGGATAGGGGATGGGCCTGGATCCTCTTCTGATTGCTCAGCCAGCCTCTGCCTTCCCCAGCCTCCTCCACCACCTCTGGAGCCACACTCCCACTCCCTGTTGGATGTTCCTCCTCTTCCTCAGAGTCAGTCTCCACTAGGGGCATGACAGTTCCTCATAGCTTCTGAGGACAATTCAAGCTGCTGGTTGTTACTCTTTAAAACCCTACATGATATGGACTATCCCCAAATAACCAGGTTATTTGGGGTTACAGCATAAGTATGGAAGCTCTGTAAGTTATGTGATCAAATGAAAATTTAAACCCTATTCTCCTCATTCCAGTCTAAGGCTTTAATTATACATACTTCTCTTATTGAGAAATAAAGTAAGAATGGAGGAATTTGCAATACAGTAATAATATAACACAAAAGGATAACATTTCTGGGCTGAGAAAATCTTAGCAGTGTAGTTTGTGGAGCTTATAAATCAGAATATGAAAAATTATTTCAGGAGGCAGATTTGAAGGATAGTCAAATCCCTTCGATCCTTTTCTTGAAGGCCATGTAGACAATAAGAGAGATCATCATGACAGGGATATACAAGCTCTATTGCCAAGGCAACAAGAAGTACAATTTATTTTAATCCCACTATAGACAGATTAGGTCTGAAAGTGGCTTAGACAGACATCACTTTAATTCACTGAAATACCAGAAGATGGAGAAGTACAATAAAACCAGACTTGCAAAGTTCTGTTATTACAGCAATAAGGCATTGGCTTTTTTTTTTAGTTTGGTCTGTTTAACTATTGGCCATAGAAGTCTCCCTTCATTTCTTATGTTCAGTACCTTCCTCTGCAGAAGGAATGTTGACAAGACAATGGCTGTGGTAAATTTTCCGAATCAGTCCACAGGACTAGCAGGAATGCCTTCAGGACTTTCCTTTTTTTAGAACGTCAAGATGGCAAGCATAATAATGTGAGTCAGTCTCCGTCTGACTGTTATGTGTATTGTTTCAGTTGCCCCATTGTGTGTGGTAGCTGTTGACTATTTTTTATCACACTTTGCAGATACTGCTGATCTAGTGTCTTACCGTGAGCAAGCCAACTACTTCTGCTCTGAAAACATGAGCTCCTAAGATCATTCAGACAATAATATCAGAGACCAACATAACATCATATCAGAGCAAATGAATATCTAAATGCAAACACAGCCCTCCCCCCACTCCTACCCAAAATGGAGGCCAGATATGGGAAGGAGTTTGAAATAGCTCATTTTCATAGGGTGATCTTCTCTTACAACTGCAGCTATACCTTTTTAATCCCATAAATATGAAAGGGGGAAGGAAGGAAGGAAGGAAGGAAGGAAGGAAGGAAGGAAGGAAGGAAGGAAGGAAGGAAGGAA
>BLBF01000017.1:11760879-11774552 GCA_015471245.1 Laticauda colubrina | reverse complement strand
GAAGGAAGGAAGGAAGGAAGGAAGGAAGGAAGGAAGGAAGGAAGGAAAGTAGAAGTGACCATCAAAGTATCAAATTGAGAAGACAGGCAACATATACACATGTTTAACTGTGCTGCTCTTTGCTGAGTAATACTTCCCTTTTTGGACCACAGATCTTGCTACACTTCAAAATAATTTCTTCCTTTTTAAAAACACAATATGTGCACTAAGATGGAGATTAGTAGATATACATTTTATGGGCTCAAATTGCTAGCACGTGCTATTTCTCATTACTGCTTTTTCTTAGGAAACATCTCATTTGGAGCCTATATCTTTTGTTATTTTAAATGCAAAAGCACGGCAGCAAAAACTCTTGTTTGGTCAGAAAGAGTTGGTGGCTATTTAACATTATGATATAATATATATAAAAGTGAAATCAAATTGCATAGAAAACTAGCCTGTAATACTCATTTTGACAGTTTTGTGTTTGTTGTACTTCCTTCCACAGATGTATTCCATTCACATATTAATCAGATCAGGGCCATTCCAGTCTGGACAAGGATTCTGGACATCCCAGTCTGGACAAGGATTCCAGTGGTACTATCTACTAAAGCCCATGTCACACTGCACCAACGGATGCAAAGAGGATGTAAAATGGACAAAAAAGCTTGCCATCCGTTGGTTAATGCGATGTACTCACTGCCTCCGTTTTGCTTCCTCTCTATCCGTCCAGCATCCGTTTATGGACGTTTCATCCGCTCAGAAAGTTTTGAGCTGCCCAAAACTTTTGCGCGGAAAATGTATCCAATGCATCCGTTCTGCATCCTCTAGGCATACGGGGGACATCCGTTCTGCATCCATTACGCATCTGCTATATCCGCTAGGCATCTGCTGTGCATCCGCACAACTAAAATCCGTTCCAGCGGTAAACGGACGCAGGGAGGAAGCAGAATGGACACGCAGCGTTAGTAGCACGGATGGAGAAAGGATGAAAGCAGATGCAGCTCATCCGCTCTGCATCCACTCTGCATCCGCTCTGCATCCTCTACGCATCCGCTCTGCATCCTCTACGCATCCTCTACGCATCCGCTCTGCATCCGCTCTGCATCCTCTACGCATCCGCTCTGCATCCTCTACGCATCCTCTATGCATCCTCTATGCATCCTCTACTCATCCTCTATACATCCGCTCTGCATCCTCTATACATCCGCTCTGCGTCCTCCCCACGTCCTTTCCTTTCCGTGTGTTATCTGCTCTGCTTATGCAAATTTTTGTCCCTTTTGAGAGCGGATAACAACGGATGGAACATTTTGCTTGTCCGTTGTGTTCTTTTTGCATCCGTTGGGCAGTGTGACATGGCCTAAGAATATGCTACATAATTCAACAAAAGTAGTAGTATTTATTGGAACTCCCAAACTCTTTCACATATCCTTCAACAATTTGCAACTTTTTAGCTTAGAATCATTTATATGATGTCTTCTCATACAAATCTCAGGAAACAAAGAAAACAGCCACCATGGACTAGCAAAGAGGAACCAAATTTTATCTTCATATCTTTTCGATTTTGATTTCATTCCATAAAATACACTGAACTTTTAATGAAAATTTATAGATTTGTTAGCTAGGACTAACCCTATGTTTATAATAGCAGAAGAAAGTGCATTTGTTGTTATAATTCTTAATGAGCCATGCTTCCATTGTATAAAACAAAAACCTATTCCAAAACTTCACAGAACTTAATCCCTCAAATCAGTTAAATAAATCTAAATATTATTTCAATTCTGTCAAGAAGACATTATCAGTAGTTCAGTTTTTTTTAAAAAAAATCAGGCATCTCTCTCACTCTCTCTCTCTGTAAACTGAATTTTGATAGGCTACATCCTTTCTTAATTATCTGCTAGACTGCATATTAACCCACTGCTTTCAAATAGGGAGAAAAAAAGACATTTGTTATTAGATAGTTTATTACAATCAAGACATTTGTTGAATTCCAATGATAATCAGTGGGAGGCCTGGAATTTCAGGTTTCCAAATGCAGATTTGGACTCCATCCCAGATTCAAATTGGGTGGCTTCCAAGTCAATCCAAAGTAAATCTGGCTCTTATCCAAATTGCTAAATTTGAGTCCAGATCTGTTTTTTGAATCATGATGCATCTCAACTAGGAAGGGTTAGAAAGTGACATTAGAAAAATAATGACCCCCAGTCATTTATCAAAGGTATCTTCTTCACTCTTATCATGCTTTTTAAATTGAGGTAACCAATGGCTTCAAATGTATCATGGAATAAGACATCAGGAAGCTGTTCTGCTTCTTACCTGGCTGCCTTGATATGGCTTAAAATCTTACAAATCTCCTAATCTCCCTTCCAGCACCTCAAGTGGGAAGAATTCTATGGTGCTCCCACCATTTTGACATGTGCAAGGGGTGAAGTCATTCTTGAACAGTTTATCACCCATCAATTGTAATTAAATATGTTTATATTAAATTATGTGATGTAATTAATGTAAAATCTTTTAGCCAGTGCTGTTGCTAGAACCAGATGCTGAAGCATCAACAGTATTTCATCATGACTGTGCTGTCTTGCCAGCTGTCTAACTGTAATTACTTTAATCTCAGCTTGTTATCTAATTATCAGCTTTGTAAAGGGAAAAGTACCCTCTAATGTGTACTGATTGTTTCAGATGATGATGAAAAGCATGAAACAGCTGTCAGATATCTTAGGCCTGTTTATCTAGACTGAAAAATTTACCAATAAGGTTGGCTTCAACTCTCCCTGACAAAAAGCATAACAGAAAAGGAGTTGGATAGAAAGAGCTTTTCCTACATCATTTGTCTTTTGGATTGCAAATTAGCTATTTGTATAAGCACATACACACCTTAATTTGCTTTTCAGAGTGGTTGCCTGCCTTGCATATCAAAGGACTGCATGGAGCACATTCTTTAAGCAGAAACAAACATAATTACTATTGTTGCAAACTCCATGCAAATGCCTTTCATAAGTATTGGTAGCATTGTGATAAGTAGTTTACATTTTCTCCAAGGACAAAGCAAGTGGTCAACCTCAGATGGAGACAAATGGCCTCTCCAAATTTACCTTAACTGCAATATGGTCCTTGCCTGTCCAACAATAAATGTTTCAGAGAAAACCAGGTAGGGGACCTGGGAGAGAAATGTCAAAAGAATTGAATCCAGAGGAATTATAAAGAGAAAATTGTAAACATGGCAGGGGCAAGAAAAAGAAACCTCTGTCTTTCTTTATGTCATTCTCTTCACCAAACTTCTGGAGGATGGCACTGCATTTTATCTTTTCCTGTAGAACCCTAGAATTGAAAATGGCCATTTAAAACTTTCCTTTCTCAGTATAGGAATCCAAAATAAAACATCACAAATAAATGGACTTTGCTTGCTTGAACAATCAAATTGAACCTGCCTCCCTGTTATTTAAGACTATTGTTCCATAACCTGCACACTGAGATAGTTGTCAGCAGGTTGAACTTCTGTATGCACTTTCACAGGTACTATAAAACTACTAGAAATTATCATACTTTCCCTTTTTCATCAAGTTATTGACAAAATGTGGAAAAGTTCCAGTCTATTGTGACTCACCCCAATTTGATTGATAGATTTCAATTTATTATATGTCACACACTCTAGCAGGTTCTGGATGACTTACAAAATTGAATACTAAGATAAAACAAAAATGTAGACAAAAAAAAATAGCCCAGACTAAAAACAACTATTAAGCCACACTGTGAATTTCCTACTCACCCTCAACACAATAACCTCAAAGCTGGAACCACACCCATGTTTTAAAGGCCTTTTGGACCTCCAGAAAAGTGTGTAGCATCCTTGTCTCTGGCAGAATCATGCTCCCAGAGGATAAGAGCCATGACAGAGAAGGCACAAATCCTAGATCCCAGAACAAAGCAACATTTAATAGAAAAGACCTTGTGCACACCAACTCTTCCCAAACATACCAAATGGGCAGAAACAACAAGAGAGAGGCATTCTTTCAGATAACCAGGCTCTATATCCGTGATGGCGAACCTATGGTACATATGCCGGAAATGGCACACAGAGCCATTTCTGCCAGCAAGTGAGAGTTCACCCAGAAGAGTCCCATTGTACATGCGCACATGGTCCCCCACCAGCCAGCTGATTGTCAGGTATTTGTCATGCATGCGTGGGGGGAGACATGTATGCATGCACAGGGGTGGGCTGTGGGGGGATCATGTGCACATGCCCAGTGATACACAGCTGATGGGGGTTATGTATGTGTGCGCAGAGGTGCATGTTGCATGTGCAGGGGATTGTACAGGCAAGTCCAGGGCACAGGGGGGTTTGTGCTAGCATTGCATCATAGGTACAGGCATGCGAGCACAAGTGCCCAAGCACATGCACTTTCAGCACGCGACATGGAAAAGGTTAGCCATCATTGCCCTATATCATAAATAGCGTTATAAATTGCACTTGGGAGTCAAGGGGTAGCCAATGCAGCTTGTGCACCAGTGATGACATATGGGCAGAATGAGATGTGCCCATTGCTGTTTTGCCGCAGCAATTTAAACCAGATGTAGCTTCTAGATGGTCTTCAGAGGCAGTCCCATGTAGACTACATTGTAGTAGTTCAGTCTTGAGGTGACCAGGGTGTGGCAGACCATCAGCAGGACCTCTGGACAAGGAAACGGTGCAACTGGTGCACAAGATGTACCTTTCTGCCACAGCTGTAACTTGTTTTTCAGGTTCAAAAAGTCTTGAATGGGGAAATGTAATCCCATTTAAAACCAATGGAAGAAACATCCCCAACCCAGAAAGTCAGAAGCATACCTTGAAACATCAGTATTTCTATTTCTTTAGTTCCTTCTTAACAGACTATGTTCTTCAATTGCTGTATAATGCTTCATTGTAATCCTCATCCCAACAGTTCTCAATTATATTAACTAAATCATGTTTGGTTTCCTGCATTAAGAATTTATGTCCATCTGACCATTAGGATATAGACAACTAGGGCCATGAACATTTTGATTTGGTTGAGTAACTTACTAGTTACTTATCCTGATACTCTCTTACAGTTTACATTTATTTTCTGACATTCTTATTGAGGTGTATTTGTCTCCAATGCTCACAGGATTCACTTTGGGGCATAGGTGTCTCAGGGTTGGGGAGGCAGTAGTGATAAATGTGTGTTGTCATGATATCAATACAACTGAGATAATTTGTGTTCGATATATATTACAAGTTCATGAAATTAGAGTTTGCACCATGACATTATTGGACATATGTAATCCAGCAAACAAAACCACTGTTTTCTGCAGACAGCTAAATCTAGCCAATCTCTTCTCCCACTCCTAATTCTTGTCTATGGAGATTCTCAGCCATCCAGGTCACGGTTGCCTCTTGAAAAAGCAGACCTCCTTTTTCTTCTTTCTTTCTTCAGACCTTTCTTCAGACCTCCTTTTTCTTTTTCTGAGACCTCCTAATTCTTCTTTCTCTTCCCAGTCCTCCTCAGTGTACTGGAAAAAAGGTGAGAAGGAGATCATTGGAGTTAATGCACTTCAAGCAGCAGCTTGTTGTTTCATATTTTTGCCTATTTTTTTCAAAATGAAAAGCAAATAGTTTCCATGACATAAGAGATCTGAATTTGAATTACCTTACACTCATGAAGAGATTTTGACCAAATGATTCAATTCATCTCCATTATTCACACCAGCCTCTTATAGGCAGTGTTGTGCAGAAATTACAACATACAGTAGTTTCTTATATCTACTCGAAACAAAACTGAGATTTTAGAAAGGTTGAATTTTTAGTATCAGGAAAATTGTGATTATTATCAAAAATAGTAACATAACTTTGGGATACTTTGCTGCCATTACTTATTACAATTTCAGTTTATATATATTATCTAAATTCACTGAATCAGATTGTGAATCATTCTCACTAAGCAGATTCAGATGAGTGTGGAGGGCAGAAATGCATCCAGCAAAATTAAATGATGATGAAATGCAAAAGCACAATCCAGGTAAGTGCCCATTTACCACAGAAGCAATTGGTAATTACCAATCAGTAATAATGGTCTTTTCCCAACAATTTCTAAGGAATAACCTACAATGGAAGTTATAATCATTATTCATGCCAAAATTGATAGAATCCATCTATCAGGCTGCTTATGTGAGTACTCCATCTGGGTTTAATCTCCTTTTTATTAATCTTATGTCATAATCTGCCTTGCTACTTTGCATGCTTTCTTTTCTTGGGAAAAAAGGGGTTTATTTTTCTCCTAGGAAGCTTTGAGAATTTCTCTTGAGGATGTTTCTGGCTTTATTGTTCAAGTTGAGAAGGGATGTTACTCTTCATTTTGTTTCCTGTTACTCAGTTCTCCTTTATCCTGAAGACTCCCTGGCTACCCTTCACTTCCCGGTTTTTAAAAAAGTGACAGAAGCTCCATCATATCTTATCATGGGATTTACTTGAAGAATGGATAGTTACACTAGGATGGAACAGAACAGATGGAGAGGTGATCGTACAGACCAAATGTTCACATACATTCCTTGGCCATCTTGTAATAACATCTACTCATCCCACTAAAATTTCAGCAAAATTATTTTCTTCTTGACATAAACTTCAAAAATAATTTCTCTTTTGTCAGAGTGACTGAAAACCCTGAGAAAAAAAATCAGGAGATTCTGCATGTCATTACTTTTACTTTTCATTAAAAAAAACCAACTTTTTTTGTATAGTGTTTAAATGCCAAGCCTGGTTCACTCAGCCAGGTGCTGGCAAAAGGTAATGCTATGTTGTGAATCCAAAGTCATGGTCCATTACCAATAGGTTATTAAAATTTGATCGAATTTGGTAATCAACTTCTCTATCACTGATAACATTCTTAGTTTTCCAACATTCTTGGAGATGGGCTTTGACATTCATGGAAAATCCATTTGCTTCTGTGTGAGAATTACCTGAGAGAAATTTTATTTATTTGTTTGTTTATTTTAGGAAATTTATATTGCTGCCTATTAACTCAAGGTGGTTTATAGGAATAAAATTGTTGTTCATATCTGATTTAAACAAATCCTACTGGAAATTTTCACAATTATTTTTGGATTTTACTATCCTGAAGACTTTGATATTGTCCACAAATATGGCTGGCCAGCTCACTGCTCACACCTAAGTCATTATCACTAAAGGCCTGGTCCCACTGCACTTACGGATGCAAAGAGAATGTAAAACGTAAAAAATGTTGGAAAACGCTATGCATCCGTTGTGTACTCACTGCATACGTGTTTCATACGCTCTATCCGTCGAGCATCCGTCCACTGCGATTTAAGTGTCTTAAGCAAAGATAAACTTTCTTAGGTAAACTTTATGACTGTATTAAATAAGCAAAATGAACCAAGTAAAGTGTCTTAAGCAAAGATAAACTTAACAAGTAAACAACTCTGTCTCTGACACTATTCTCAGTCACTCTGAGTCATGTCCATGGTCTCAGCTGTTAAGTGGGCAGGGACTGTGGAGGTGGCTGTGGCTTGAGTGCTGGTCTGAGGCACCATTGGGGTGCTTGGCCCCGAGGGTACAACAGGTGGTGGTGTGTTCAGGAAGCTATCTGAGAGCTGACTCAGTCCTGTGAAGTTGAGAGGCCCTTCATCAAGGACTTGAGATTTCAGGCCCAATACTGATGACAGATTGTCCATTGACGGGCTTGGCTGTGGGGTAGAGGAAGGGTTGGGAGGAGTGTAGTGGGGCTGTCTGGTCTGCAGCTGGGTGAGGACTGGCATCTGTGGCATCCGATGAACTTGGGCCTGGACTGGGAAGTTCTGCTTCTGCTGTGGGAAGTCCTGGTAGTTGTAGCCTTGGTAGGTGAGGGGCTGTTGAAAGCCGTGGAAGGGCTGTGACATTGCCTGGGGTGGAGGAGCAGACCTGGACTGGGTAGGAGCAGCTTCAGCTGGGCCTTGAGGGTTGTGCAGAAGTGCTGTGATCTTCTGCTTCATCAGCTGGTACTGGGCCTCGGGCAGGTCCCTCAGGGTCTGGCTCACGTAGGTGATGAAGGTGTTCCGGCCCGAGGATGCTCTGTCCAAGTGGACCAGCTGAGAGAGAAGTTCTGTGCTGGTCTTCATTGTGTCCCTGATCTCCAACAGCACACTGTGGTCTTGGCCCTCCACTCTGCCTCTCTGCCTGCATCCTCTGGAGCTGGAGGTGGGGGGTGGGTTGGCCTCTGGTGGCTGCTGCTTCTTCCTCCATTTGTGACAGCATGGCATCATCCTCCATGGGATCCTCCAAGTCCGCTGGCATGGGGAGTGCAGCTATCAGGGGGGTCTCTACTGTGGGGCCCTCTGAAGACACCTGCCTGGACAGGGTAGCTGGCTCCTGGCGGGAAGAGGACTGGCTGTCTGTGGGCTGTCTGAGGGAGAGGGATCTCAGAGGGGCTGCTCCTCGGTGGCGGATCTCACCCTCCAGGAAACTGCACTTGGCTATGACATACATCTCCCAGTCAGTGAGTTTGACAGCGGCCTGCCCGGATTTCTTGAGGTGTAGCTTGCCATACCAGGTGTGCATGTGCTTCCACCATCCAAGGAGTACTTCTGCAGTGTAGCCCAGGCTCTCTGCCTTGTCTCTCCAAGCTGCCTGCTTCTTCTTGGTGTCCCGATACAGTCTGTGGCCCTTTCTCCACAGGTACTTGTTCTCCCTCAGCCATTCCAGCACCTCATCCTCATGGTCCTCGGAAATGGTGTACTGTTTCCTCTCTCTCTTCTCCTTCCCTTGCCTCTTCCTCCCTCTGGCAGGGGCTTCAACAGGGCCTTCAGGGGCTTGAGCAGCAGGGCTTTGAGGGCCTTGGGATTGGTGCACCACAGCAGCAGCAGCAGCTTCAGAGTCAGTGCCAGGGGGTGGGATGCTGATTCTGGCCTTCTTTACTTTGCCAGGGCTTGAATGAGTAGGCATGGGCTTCCTCTTCTTTCCTGACTGACGAACCATGGTGTTCCTGCAAGATGTATGTGGCAGCACGTCTTTCCCTTATATGCTGACTGTGTGCGTGCTGCATCCTTTTATATCCGCAGAGCTGACGCAATTCATACTCCCCGCATGCGCAGTGAACACTTTGCATCCGATATACATCTGCACAGTATCCACTTTGTTTCCTCTAGGCATGATGCATCCGCTTCTTCCGCTATGCATCGGCTTCAAAATTCTCCCCCGGAACCCCTTCGGAGGTGTCAGCCACTTCCATCCGCTTTCATCCACTAGGCTTCTGATGAACATCCGTTTAACATCCCCGCTACATACTACCCACGTCCGTTCTTTTCCGTTCTGTTTATGCAAATTTACGCCACTTTTTGGAGCGGATGACAATGGATGAAGCCACCCCCGAAATTTGGCTCATCCGCTGTGTCCTTTATGCATACGTTTTGTGTCCATTGGCCAGTGGGACCGGGCCTTTAGGAAGAAGTTTATAAAGTATCAGTCCCAACTTGATAGACTTGTTGCCCTTTATTGAGAAAATTTTCCATTTAGTCTAATCTAAACTTTCTGTTTCTTAAAGGTTAGCAGTTAAAGAGTAAACCCTCATAAGCCTCTGGGAAAGAACTTGCTTAAAAACCTTTTAAAGTATCAAACACTTTGTGTCAGTAGAATGACCTCTACCTGTTGACACTGTAAAATATCTCTAAAACTTGGAAAGGAAAGATGCATTTTAACCTCTAGAATTTGCTGGAGCATGACTAGACATAAGCATAACTAGAGTCATGCTCACACCTTTCTGTTAGCTATTTATTATATTATGAAACATTTTCAATTCCAATTATTGTGCTTTTAAAAAGCCACCAAACATTATCAAGAAATTTGGACCCCAGGAATTGTTTGTTTCTCTCTTTTTTACTGGTTCCCATATTTTAAGACATTTTCCTCTTTTAGTCAAATATGATAGTACTGGATCCTGCTGTTTCCCATTTCTAAATATAAAAACATTTTATATGCTGTTTCCTATTTGTAGTTTAAGGATTGACTGTTTTAAGACAATCTAGACTTTCATTCATTCGTTCATTTGTTCACTGCATCAGCATGAGTGTAGTCTTTGTGAAGTCTAATTGGTCTTATTATTGCAATAACTTCTCCTTTGCATACTTCCCTGACTTCTTTCACTCCTCAAAATCACTTTCAGCATTTTGATCAGAAATGTATAGATAAATCCCTCGCCCTAACCCTAACCCTAACCCAACTCCCCCCCCCCAGCTTTTCTCCTGAAAATTTCTTGTAAGGAAAAATGAGGCTCTTAAGAAAAGAGGACTTAATTTTGAGGGCAAGGTAAATGTATATTTAGGAGGGAACAGAGCTCACACACTCTCTTAGTGATGATATTCCTCCATCTGGTTAAGAGTTTGAGGTTATGAGTGATTTTTTTAAAATCAGAAACACAAAAAAAATGTGTTCACAATAAATCAGGGGATGAGTTGCCTATGAAGGTTACAGAATCCCACATACCCAATAAATATGAGTCCCAGATATTTAGACCTTATCTAGTCCACCAGATATAATGTATATATTTAATAAAAGTTTGCTTTTATTTGCAAATATAGAGACAGAGCAGAATTGATGCATACTATTTAAATCCACATGTTTCCCCAGAGGAAGTTTGCTCTTGTTTTACTTCTTGCTTGATTTCTTTTGCCAGTTGTTCAAATGAATCAAATTGGTGAGCATGAATGCTGTTTTATATGAAAAGAATAAGCCACAAATACAGTAGAAGAAACATTATGTCTGCAGAAGTGGCCTGAATATTTACTGAACGAAGTTGAGTTTTGTAGATTCAAGATTCAAACAGCTGCCTTATGTTTCCCACCCTTAGTACATGAGGAAAAGATCAGATTTCTGAGGAAACTTAAGGGAAAAAATTAGTGATGCTTAAATTGCTATCTTTAAGGCAAGTGGCTGGATTAAATGATCCATTTATCCTTGAACAAACCTGCAAATTCAATGTTTTTCTGAGGGCTATTCTGCTTCTTGTTAGACTTCTTTTCTCCCAGTCTTTGGAAATTTCAGCGGCATGGAAGGATATTGTGCCTTCTGTGAGAGCATGCTGACCCCAATTTTACTGGATGCCCAATTCTCTCGGTTTCAGACTTTTCTACATTGAATGGCAAGACTTGAAAAGGAGCTTCCTCTTACCACCATCACCCAGCCCAATTCCCAAAGCCATTGCAAACTGCTTCTTATTGTTGCCAAGGAAACTACATGGATATGTCCATAAAATCACCAAGAGTCAGACTTGACTTAAAACCAAGGCATAGCAGGTAGGAGTACCTGATTGATTTATCAGAGCTAGTTAAGATTAGAAAGATTGCATTTAATTAGTACTTGGATGAAATTTTTTCTGGGAATAACAAGATTGTAGACAAGAGAAGGAAGTTGGGGGGAAAAATCCCTACTTAGAAGGATAATAAATCACTTCTATCATATCGACAAGAAATTATATCCAAGCTCAAATGTATATTTATCGGCATCTTCTCTATATACAACTAATTCAAAATATCTTCTGTATTGGCTGCCATATTCATAGCTTGCTTTCACTTGTTCAGCTGACCATAGACAAGACTTACAATCTGATCTCTCCTCGTGTGAGCAGACCAATAGTATTCCTGAATGCACGCAATGATGTAATAGTGACAAATACCAATACCAAACAGCACCAGTTTGATTGGACCAGCACAAAAATCATCAGCCACACTACCACCCTTCATGCTCATGAGTTCATCAAACCTGGCACTCCACAAGCAATTCTATCAACAGACCTACAACCAGTCTATAAACCACTCAGAATCCAAACCAACCAGAGACCTCATTGACCTTCAAGCAACCCTCACCACCAACAGTTCACCTCCCAATGACCCTGACCAGATCTCCTTATCACAAAACCCATCACAAGACTCACTGATGACTTGCACTTGACCCACCACAAGACCCTCACTTGACACACCCACACCTGAAGCCCTTATAAACAGAAGAACACTGACATACCCTAAACTCCACTGAAGATGTTATCTAGCCTGGTAATGAAATGTTCGGAAACCAACACACAAGCTTGGACAATGAACCTTCATGCACATCCATTGATCTTTTTGTTTTTTCTATTGTTTCATCTGTTCCAGAACAGTTGTGGAACAGAAGTAGGAGTTGAAATTGGAACCTATATTGTTGTAATGGGCACTTTTCCAGCATCCATTCCTTTAGAAATGAGTCCCCTGTTTGTGATTTTTCCCAGCAGCCCAAAGAGCAGTGAGAGTTGCAGAGATACAGTACAGCAAAGCTCAGGAGTCAGGCTGTCAGTTTAATACATTGTGTGAAAATTGGGGCCGAAGGTCGCCAGTCTCCCAATACACAAATCTCCCTCTGAGAATCTAATTTCATTCAGACTATCAGTTAGATTAGAAATGCCCTAATTATCCCACTGAAATTAAATTACTTTATGTAAGGGTGATATAATGAACAGCCATAAAGAAGCTGTACAACCAATCATTCTATTAGTCACAGCAAGACGAGACTATAACTAAATGGCCCTGGTTGATTATTGCTGGTTGGTCTCTGCCTCATAAAAGTGAAGAGGGGGATGAAAGAAACCCAGGAAAGATTTGTTCTAATTTCTCCTTTTGCATTTTTATTGAAAGCAAGCAATTTAATCCCACATGCTTGTCTGTAGGAGAACAAGTCACAGGATTAGCTTCGACGGAAAACTGGCAAGATATCTGGTTTCTGGCGAAGGGATGTTTTCATAGGAGTCATGAATAAAATTCCAGAGGAATATGGTACAATAATTTTTTTTTTCTTGAAAAGTCACAGAAAAATGCACAACTGATGTTTGGTATAGTGGTTAAAGTGCTGGCCTAGAAACCAGGAGACTGAGTTCTACTCCCACTTTAGGCATGAAAGCTGACTGGGTGATTTTGGGCTACTTACTCTCACTCTGCCCAACCCACTTCAAAAAGTTGTTGTGGGGAAAATAGGAGGAGGAAGAAGTATTAGGTATGTTCGCTGCCTTGAGTTACTTTCAAAGTAATAAAGATGGGATAAAAAAGATCTAATAAATAAATAAATTGATGTATAGAGTGTAAATGTGAAGACTAGAAATGCTGTGTTATGGTAAAAGAAAAAAAAGGAACACCTTTAGACTTCTTTTTTCCTAATCCTAATCCTATAACTAATCTTCCTAATCTTTCCTAATCTTCTATAAAGGCAAGGAAGCACATGTTTCTTGAGATTAAGGGCTATCCAATTTTAATTTTTTAGATTTTTGATTATTTTTGAAAATCAGACAGTGGTTCAAGTAATCATGATATTAGTGGCAGGGCCATGGCCAAGCCTTTTTTTGGTTACTTTTGGGAGCCTTGAGAGGTTTTGAAGAAAAAATTTGGTGCCTTAAACCATTGCAAATTGTAGGGTGCACTTACTGTATCACTCCTTAATATACCCAAACTAAAAGATGGCTTGAAAAATACCCAAACTAAAAGATGGTTTGAAAAATCACTGTGATATTGACCAGAACTGATCTGGAAGTTGCAAAAGGGGTGCATTGTGTAACTATTTAGAACTCTGACAAGTACAATTGATCAACCTTGTTTTGTTCGGAAAATACACGAGGTAGACCGGGTTCCAACAACAAATATTTTATTCTTCAACTAGTTAGTAAATAGGAACACTTGGCTGAAGCTGA
>BLBF01000017.1:11747122-11760869 GCA_015471245.1 Laticauda colubrina | reverse complement strand
CCAATCAGGTTTGTAGATTTGGAGTCACCCACTTTACATATAGAACAAACCTAGCAAAGTGAAAGTAGGCAAACTTTGGATGTGTTAATTCTAGCAGAAGAGAAAAAAAAAAAAACCATTTGTATATGAAAATTCCAAACAAAATGTGTCATTATTCCAAGCACTTTTTACCAGTTATACTTTTACAAGTTATACACAATCTCTCTAGACCATTTGTGATCCAACAGGACACATATACTGTTTGTTTTCATACAAAATGGCTATCTAGAAAACGCTATCCAGAGTTATAGTTCTCTATTACAGGTGTATTAGGGAAAAGGTGATAAAAGTTAAATAGACAAGTTACAAACTGTTGTCAAAATTGGTTTTTTAAAAAAATCAGAAATGCATATAATGCATTCAGACTTCAAATTTTAGAAACAAAATCCTAATCCCAGAATCTTCAGTTTTGAATTTATTTCATTGAGTCACCAGTGAAATTGGGCATGCCACTTACTTTTTGGTGAGATACTACATAAGAGGATTGTTGCTTTCCAAAGGCCTCTGACTTTAATTCCTATGGGGGTGTTTGGGAGGAGGAGAAACTGAATACAAAAAGATGACAAAATAGAAAATAAGCCAATTTATTGTCAATTTTCATCAGTGTGACCTTAGAATGCTACAGGCTCTGCTTCAAGATCTTGAGCTAAATTGGGATTCCTATTAATATTCAGTGCATTACATATTTGTACTGCCCCCCCCAAAAAGAGGTGACCCATTTCAGGAATTATTTGTGATGCACACATACATCTCGTCTGTGTGTCCATGAGAAGATTTCTAAATGTCATCTGAGGAATGCAAATTATTTCAAAATTATTTAGCACTGGAATGTGTGTGCTTAATTGCCATGTCTTTATGTGTTAATCTGGAATCAGTTCTTAAATACAGTGAGACTGTAGTCAAGAAAGCCAAGCAGAAAGATATATATGTGCTAATTTTTTTTTATTGGTGGTGTTGGCACTTTAATTTGTTTTAGGATTTTTATAATGGAATGAAGTTTACAATAAGGAGAACAGCTGTTGAAAATGGGAATAAATAATATGCCTAGAAAAAGTGTACTGGAGTCAATTTAGGGAAATTGTCTAGTTAAAACAGCAATCCTCAATGCTGAATATGAGCTCTGCAGGATAAAATGAATTTATCTCTGGGTAGACATTTCTAGACTTGTGCAATAAGCTAGTAATTTGGGCAAAGGTTCTTGATGGTATATTTTTTCATTTTTTTTTTTCAAATTTTATTCACAATGTTAAAATATAAACTCCAAGAAAGAAAAATATAAAGAACAGAGCTAAACAAGACATTCTATATATGTGTGTGTGTGTGTGCGCGCGCATACAAAAAGAAAAAACATACATGGAAATTGTCCCCTCTTGTATAATAGTTCGCCATCCTTGCAAAATAGGCCTACAGTTTATGAACTTCTACAACTCTATTACCCAACCAATTTGGCTGAGTAAACAGGTAATAGATTCCTGTTATGAACAATTCTGGTAATCTTGCTATGTGAATTGTTATACTTTGACGAATCAGAAGACAATTGGCACAATTAAGGCAATTCTGGTTTAAATCCTGTAGGTAAAATAATACTGTTTTGCTTTTGGCTATTCCTTCTACTTTTAGGGTCCCCCCTTCCCCCAAAAAATGCAAGATGGAAGATACGGCTCAGGTTAGTTTGACATTATTACTCTTTCACTGAAGAAATCAGCAGAAGATGTAAAAACAAACATTGCTTATATTTGATTTCTGAGAGAGAGAAGAAGGGGAGGAAGTATTCTAGTATGGGGGGGGGGGAGAACCTGCTGTGAAAAATGGAAAACACGAGGTTGATCATGCCTCATCAAATCTGCCAAGTTCAATCTGCCATTACAGAGGATGAGCTGGCTAAACTATGTATAGAATTGACTGACAACATTTATCTTACTCAATGAATGATTTTTGGTCTATGTACTATAACATATGTCTTTCCACCATGTCCATGAATACATGGTTTGTTAAGAGCAGTTAATTAGTAGTGAACAATAACTTAATGGATGTGATTATCTCTGTTAAACTATCCCTGGGATCTCACCATTTGTGCTTGCCAGTCCTGCTAACACGATCCCTGGATATTGTCAACTTGTAAGAGATTCTTGATGAACCATGCTTGTGACATCAAAACTGAGATAAATACTTCCCAGAAAACATTTCTGGTTTGAAACGAAGCTGGGAAGGAGTCAGTATTTCATGAAATAATCTCTCTTGGGGTACTCATAACATTTTTCAGCTTTGGTGCTTAAACTCAATCATACCAGGAGACAAGTATTACTGTGTTAAGTGATTCGCCCATGCTGAAGGTCTTTATTGTATGGTTAGCATGAGAACAGGCAGAACTTTTAAAGGAAATTCTTTGATTAGACCTTACTCTTTATTCATCAGAGGATTAGAAAAATAAGCCTTCAAAATACAAGGACAAAGTACATTGTACAAAGTACAATGGAGAAGAATTCAGAAATGTGCAAGGAAAGAAACTGAACTTCCATCAAAAATCTGAACTGCTGAAATCCAGGATGAACTTGGATGTTTTTATGTTCTTTCTCTCCTAATTTAGAGCCAGTTGTACAATTTTAAAGAAAAAAGAATATGCCTTTAATATGCACACAGAGAGCGAGCGAGTGAGCGAGAGAAAGGTGGGAGGGAGATATCTCCAATATTATAGAATTGGAATTGTACAGTCTTTCCAATACTGAGAGTAAACTTTTGTGGCACTTCAGTCTGTGTGTCTCCTATGTTTGGTAAATCCATTCTTGCTCCTGATTTCCAAAAAGTGTAATTGTCATATTGAGATTATCACAGAGTATAATTTTATCATTATAATTTTTTGAAATTATACTTCCCTCCCAACATGTTCCAAATATGTTTTGCAGCCTTTAATATAATAAAGCTATCACTAAATGTGGAACTATGCTCTTGTCAGCCCCCCCCCCAAAACAAAGAAAGGCACACAAGTTATTTTTAAGCAGTTTCCTTTCTTGCCCCTCCCTCTTGGGAATCCAGATAACATTCACTGATGATTTTGATTTTTCTCAATATATTTCCAAAGTGTCAATATTTTAACACTATCAAATGTCTTGAGACTTCGCATATGCTGCAGACTGGATAATCAAAGGGTCGTGTCAGGGTTGCTCCCATTATTTTTGTGTCAACATTTAATAATGCTTAATTTAATATTGGAAAATAGTTAATAAGGTACTAGCCTGACTTCAGAATCATGATTTGCACCAGCTATGAATTTACCTGGCTACAGTAACTCCTTATCACCAAGAATTTAAAAAAAAAACCTGCTATACATTTTACCAGAAACTGTCTTTGAACACTATTTGGAAATTGTAACAGATCCAGAATGCTGTGTTAATCCAATTGGTTGTAATGTGTAACACCACTACTGGTGTTGCTTATAGTTCATTGACAGGTGCAATCAAAATGAGGTTTTAACTCAAAAAGCTCTTTATGGCTTAAGCGGCAACTGCAGGTCTGAGGTCTGAATTTCTAAAGCACTGAGGGAAAGACACTCTTCACTCCTCCATTTTGTATTTCTGGGAATGAATGGAAACAAAGCTAGGAAATGCTGCTTCTCAGTGGTATGGTGATATTTCATCACTGGTGTGATGGAATGGTCTTTCCACTGAGATGAGAACAATCCCTCCCCTTTCCTTTCAGAAAGTTAAGAAAAACTGAGCTTTTCTGAAGAGTGCTCCTATTGCCCCATCTTTTACCTTTTTTAAAAAAAACTCTATATCTTTGTTATATTTATTGTTGCATACTATGCTATATATTATCCCAGGGGGTCTTCAAACTTGGCAGCTTTAAGACTTGTGGACTTCAACTCCCAGAATTCCTCCTCCAGTCATGTTAGCTCAGGAATTCTGGGAGTTGAAGTCCACAAGTCTTAAACTTGCCAAGTTTGAAGACCCTTGTGTTACTTCTTACTGCTATAAAAACTTCTTACTTTTATTTGTTGCTGTTTTAATCATCCTGTGGATGTTATGAACTGCTGAGAATTACAAGATGGCAGCAAGCTATGCATTAATTAAATAATCAACAAGCAAAGAAATAAATTCAAGCTTGTCTATGAAGTGAAGCTTAATTGAAAGAAATAATCACAGACCCAGAATAGTATTGAGCAAAGAACTCAGTATATGATAGATATCAGCATGGGGACAGTAACCTACACTGGAAGCTGGTTTTGTAGATTTCATGATATCTATTCTTTCTTTGAGAGATAGTCACATGAAATAGCGAGACTGATCATGAGTTATCTTATAAAGAACTCTTACATTAAAATTGAACAGTATTTGACTCAATATTGTCACTGGAATCATTACTGAGTCAATATAATCATCCCTATTATTGTACAAAATGAAAGCAAGAGTAATAGCTTTTTGAGCCATGCCTTATCAGCATTAGAAGAGACACTTATTGAAGTTTTGGAGGAGTTGGGACAATGTCTGAAAACAGCTTGGTTTTAACAAATCTGATTCCAAAGGAAACTTTCCCATTCCTCCTGTAATTCTGTAAAAGAGATCTGTAATATATCACAGGGCCCTTTATCATGGCATATACAAAATGTGGAGAAAGCAACAGTGACAGTTTTAGAGAAGCTGAAAGAGTGATGCTGGACAGCTTCATTCAACTGAAGTGTAAATAAATAGTATTCTTTGTTACTGATTGGATGAAATAGCAGAAGGAGTGGTTGTATGCAAATTATCTGAATTCCAAAAATGTTGACAGAAAAAGTATATTAAATATGATATTTTTGCACATGTGAGATGTTAGATACTCCAAAATATAGTTGTAGGCTGCATAAAATGTGATGATTATTTTTGCTCATGAAATATATATGCTTTAAAATGTAATTGTTTTCTAAAATGCAAGAGGAGCTAGAAGGAAAGAACAGGAACTTTATAACCATAACTTGAAGTTGTACAAACTGGACTTTAGGAATATATGTAAAGAGTCAATAATTGGCTTTTTTTATATATCCAAAACCTTACTAAGGCTTCATGCATAACCTAATACATGACATTTTCTTCTATGTTGAAGTGTCCGCTAATCAAGAGCGTCTCTCAAAATCAAGACAAGAACTCCCTTACACTGAGTATCCTTATCCTGTTCATTTGATTGCTTTGATATGTAACCTTATTTGTCAATATAATGTACCACAAAATTCCTGTAGTATTGCACTGCCTGTTGTCCTAATTGTATTCTTTAATTATGCTGGATTCCAAATTATGCTAAGCTGTCCTTGATATTGTGCTGAACCCAGTGCACATTATGCAAATATAGCCAGGAAGTTCATCCAAGAATTCCAAGATTAGGGCTGGCCTTCAGCAGACACACTGAGTATTTTATTTTATATTTTATTTCCCACTTCTATTGTTTTTATAACAAATTCAAGGCACTGAACACACACCATACTCCTTCCTCCTCTTATTTTTCTCATGACAAAATAAGTCAGGTTGAGACACAGAGAGTGATAAAGTCACCCAGCCAGATTTTATGCCAAGGTGGAATTAGAACTCATAAGTCTCCAAGATTCCAGATCAAGGCTGGTCTTCAGCAGATACACTGAGTAATTTTGCCAGTAAAAGAAAAAAGAGGGAAGAAAAACAACACCCACAAATCTCTTTTTACCTTCATAGCAAAAAGAAAAGGTATAATGTAATAATAACAGTACTTTACAATACAATACTTTGCTCTCTTTTCATGAGAACTGTAAATCTGCAAACCTAAGAATGCCTCACACTAATTTTGCCTAATATTAGTTCTGACTGATGGAAACCTTAAATTTTCTAAGGCCTGGTTATCTGAAGTCAAAGCCAAAACAATTGTTCCATGCAGTTAGCTTGGTCGATCCCAGATGAGCTGAGCTTTGTAAAGGAGTTTTGTTTCCAGGTCTTGTCCATTCATCAATGCTTGTCCATCCTTCTGGTCCTTTCCTGAAGTTGCAGCATGTCCTCCCTACCCAGATGGCACCAGATGTGTTGTCAACTCACCACTGTATATCCCAAAGCCTCCGAGTGGCAGTATGCAAAATCTCAGGTGACATTCACCTGGAAGTACTTGGCCCTCAACAGCTGTAGCCCCTTGATTATCTTCCCCGCCTTGGCAGCTTTGTGTCTCCACCATTTTGATGGCTTGTCAATTCTGCTTAGCTATCACTTTGACTGACTGGAATGAGGGAAGTGGGAGTGTGGGGTGTAGGCGAATGGTTAAAATTAATTGCTACATAAGAAAAAAATGAAAGATAATTATTCCTGCTTTCCTGTCAGTGCTTGAGGGTAGATGACCTCATTAACTTGCAGCTTGTACACAATTCAATTACTAGGAGATGGAAAATACATTTTAATTACCTCAGTGGCTTATGCTCCATTCATCTCCATTTGCATGGTTTTTATGCTGTTGTGTTTTGAAGAAGTAGCACCCTCAGACTATGGCAACCATAAGAGCTTGATTCTTACCACAATTATACCTGTATGAGATAAGATATTAAATATGTGCAGTTAACCCTTTGCTGGCTGTTGGATTAGATGTTCCTATTACAATGTTAATGTATTTTCTTACGATAACTCATTCATCTTCTTATCTCATTCAATGTAGATCTTACATTCAACATCTATCATCTCACTTTCTTCTAATCCACCAGTAAAATGAGTTGCTGGTCTAGGATATAATATATTCAATACTAAACAAATCTTCAAAAAAAAATTAAATGAAACTACAATTGCTTCTTAGGTCTTTTAATCATGGTTATCAAGGAAAAATTCGAAGTAGATGATCCACAGAATTGTCTAACAATCCTAGATTGCTAGCCTCCTATGTTTTTAATCTGAATTAGATACTTTGTTGCTTGAAGCAAAGGACAAAAGGCGGCCTCTTCAGAAGACAATCTGGATGGTAATTTAATAATAATCCAACCATGTTCTCCCATACTATAAAGAACTAATATGAGGTGCAGTGCAAGGCAGCTGTCTCATTCTGCTGAATAGTAGAGTACATAGAATATAGTTGTCAGAAAACAGGAGAGTCAGTCAATTGATCTTTAGATTTCTGTAATGTAGCGGATAAGATAGTTAGATAGAAAAATAAAAAACCACTTGGATGGTCATCTTCTGAGGCCTGCCAGTGATATGTTCAAAGTGAGGAATGCCTCAGAGAACAGACTATTCGTTCAACATTGTTACTTTGATTAAAATTATAGCTCTGGTGATTACAGTTGCTCCTTTTAAAAATCCATTATAAATCCCTGGCCTGTGGAGCTTGGCATGGAAGTTCTCGCAAGGAGGAACTTTTTTCATTTATGCAGAATGTGCCAAAATCCTATCAGCTCTGCCTAACTTTGTGTATCCCAGATTCCCCAGGCAAGAACCTATTTATCTTGACTTTTTGCGCTCCTATGACTTTGAGTGTGGCATAAATCATACCCATGGTACACTGAGCATAGGTGCAGGAGAAGAAAATTGCTTTGGCATAAAAGTGCTTTTCCATTGGAAGGACCAGATAACAGGTACCTACAGTAATAATACTTTGAGATTTAAGAAATATGTCCAGCACCAAAGCAAGTATCATCTGAACATGGGAAAAATTGACTTCTACTCATGTGGTCTTCAAAGAGAATGTAAAACAAATGTCAGTGGGACTATACCACTGAAATTGTAAGGCTTTACAATGATAAAATTTCGTCGTATTATGTCCATACATTCTTTAGAAACCTAAAAGCACATACGTTCATATCAGAATCACAACAATTGTTGGAATCCAATTAAAATTAAATTAATTTTTGTTCCATGTAGTTTGGAGACCATTTGTGCTTTCCAATTCCTTTTCTAGAAATGAAGACATGTTCTTGCTTAATAATATCTAATTATGTTCATAAAATCATAAAAAGCCCTCCTAGATTACAATATACCTCAGTGGTAGGAAGTTTGATGCCCATAACCATCAATGTTTCTGCAACATGTCCCTTGATATCTGGCCTCATCTCCATTTGGCTTGTTTTCCTTTTTTGTGAGAGAGCCCATAACACTGATTCAGAATTCTAGTTGCATGTTTTATGCCTGACTATTTTGTACAGCATTCTGTTTTCCACAATGGAAACCCATAGATTGGATTGATTGACTGATTAATCGATACATTGATTATATGCCACCACGTTATAAACTCCTAGTGATGATAGTAACAGGATTCCTCCAGGATGATCTGCTCCAGCCTGGTTCTTCAGGTTATAATCACCCATTGCCACTATAATAAAACCCATTCAGGCATTAAAAATACAATAACTTAATCTTTTGTGCTTTGAATTAGAATTCTGAATTAATTAATTTGTTGATCCATGTGTTTGTTTCTTGGCTACCCATGGTATTAGGAATCTTTTTCAAAAGAAAAGCTAAAAAATGTTAAAATGTAAGGATAGGTCTTTTTATCCTACTTATTCAAAGACTAACTTTTACTTCCATACTGTGTCACAGGTGAAATCATTGCCTGCACAGTTCTTTCCTCTATAAGTTTACATATAACTGTGATGGCATCTAACTATCTTTAATTACACTTTCATTGCTACCCTAACAAATGCTAGACTGCAGCACATATTTTGGCTGTTGGCTTTTAACTGTTAATAACTGATCGTAAAAGGCAGAAGCTACTTCACTTCAAAATGTTCATAATCAGTTTTAAGGCTTTCTTGTTCCCATTAATTTAGTCTTCTTTATGACTAATCTTAGTCCCTATTTTTGCAGTGCTCTTTGACTTTCATTAGTAGCAATTCTGGATCGTTTGAATTTTCACCTATCAGAGTAGTATCATCAGCATTGCATAAGCTGTTAGTGTTTTGCTTCTAGTTTTAAAAACATGCTCATTTTCTTCCAATCCTGCCTCTCTTAATATATACTCAGCACATCTAGCATGAATTGAAGGTAATAACTCTATGTAATAAGACAGAATTAGAAATAAACATATTTCTAATTCTGCCTATGCAAACTCATACTTATATTGGTAAATCATTTAAAAATCCATTTGAATATGAACTAATAAGGCTATGTGTCAAGTTCCAGCCTTGGGTTTTTGCATTCCCAAGGCTATTGGGCTTAGAAAAAATAATGACATCCCACAGAATGTATCATAAATTACATTTTCATTTTTCTTGAATGATGTCATTTCTCATAATGATGATTATGCATGTAGTGGCATAGCTGCAATATATCTTTCTTCGCATTGTGGTGATAGCTGGAGTACGTCCATCACCACTATTTACCAAAGTCCTCCCCATCTTAATGCATCTTATAAGCTTGAGAACTTCTCAAAGGCATTTGTCAGAAATTTAGAAAGATTTTGGACTATGGGGAATTGATGGGCTGAAGATGGCTCTGTGAAAAGCAAAGCTGAATAAAAACCATGGCAGAATAAAAAGCTGGAGGTAGACCAGCTCTTGGTAATTCCCCTTCAAGCAAGGAGAGGACTTGAGATCAGCAACAAGTGCTTCAGACAGTTGCTCCTCATGAGGAGACTGCAAGACAGCAATCTGCCAGATTTAGTGCTCTGATGAAGGAATAACCATCTTGATCAAACCATGGTTCACATGTTTGAAAGGACACTGGATTCACATACTGCCTTTTTTAATCACTTTTGTAAATGGCTTGCTAATTGTTTTTCAGCTATTAGGAACCTTTGGTTTCCTTCAATCCATAGCAAAACTGTTATTTAAGATTTTAAAATGTTTCTGGAATAAACAGCCAAAGAGTGATTAAGACTAATTTTAGTAATAGCAATAGCACTTAGATTTATATAGTGCTTCACAACGTTTTGCAGCCCTCTCTAAGCAGTTTACAGAATCAGCCTATTACCCCTAACAATCTGGGTCCTCATTTTACTAACCTCGGAATGATGGAACCAACCTTGAGCCTGGTGAGATTCGAACTGCCAAATTGCAGGCCAGCAGAAAGTTACAAAAGGACTCAGAGTCCACATAAAGGTAAAATAAGATTTTAAAATTAGTCATAGGAATCTTTCCTGTGATAAATTTTTTAAAAAATTTTTGTTTATATATATATATATATATATATATATATAAATGTTTATAACTTGGACACTATATGAAACTAGAAGGAACTAAAAATACAATTAAAGGAGCAGACAAATATAGAATTAAACAAAATATTTTAACATTTGCCATATTGAAGGATATTTTTAACAATCGACTCAGAAGTTAATTCTAAGAGTATCTGTTCCAATAAATAGGCTGTGCTTAAAAGAGTTTATGAAAAAGGAACACATTTTTCCTGACAAGACTGAGACTGATTTGAAAGTGGATTTAAAATGACAGGCTATAAGGATGACATGGAAAATGATGCTACACTGCATGCAAAAGAAATTGGCAGATGTCTTAATAATAAAAGGGATATACAAACAATATACCAAGAGAGTGACCTGGATAATTTTCCTATTTTGGATTTACCAAAGAGGGTGGTTTGAATGATTTTGTGAGAAGGGACAAATAAAAAATAAAAAGAAATACAATTCTAATACATTACTTAAAGAGACTAAAGATCAAAATTGTTAGAAATAAAAGGAAGGAATATAAAGTTGGTCTATATGGTCAAGATTAAAATAGTTATATTGTTTCTGGTAATTCTTAATATACTTTTTCTAACATCAGTACTGAAATGATGAGGCTTTATAATAAGAGGTGATATGGGAAGAAGAGATTGTTGTACGTCAAGAAAAGGTAAAAATTTATTAAAATTATTTAAACTTGTTCGAATGAAAGGGAAGTCATTTTTATGTTTCTTTTTTTTTTTTTTGCTATATGCTTGTTTTTTTCCTTTTCCTTTCAAATTTTTCTACATCTTCTATTTTTTATCTTTTATTTTTTTAGTCTGTACTATTGTTGTAACTGTAATTTTTAATAAAATTACTATTAAAAATGAAATGTAGAACAATTTAGTTTCAATCAGATAATAAGTTATAAAGAAGTGATATAACACTTTCACACATCTATTACTTATAGTTCACTTAGAATTCCTGAAATCTTTCAGATGAGTACACTGTAACTATAGAAATTGAAAGTCTGTGGAAATTCTCAATCCTCCAGGTCATTGATGCCCCAAAGGTGCTTTTTCCAAAAGGCAGCTGGACTTTTTTTTTTTTTCTTTAAAAATATTTCGCTTCTCATCCAAGAAGCTTCTTCAGTTCTGAACTGGAACTTCATCTTTTTTTCTTCCAACCTTCCCATATTACTTCACTTGTAAGCTTTTCTTTTCCACTGCCAATTCCATCTTGCCAGAGGAATTCAGAAATCTTAAACATTCTAACTCTTCCAAGCTATCCAAAAGGTGAGGAAAAATTGCTCTACTTTTCTGAAGGTAGGTGCTGTAGTACTACTGGAATTTATAAGCTATTCTCAAAGCCTTTTGCATCAAAGATTGTGTAGTATATTTCTTACAGGAGTACTGTATCTAATTTTCTTCCTTGATATAAAACATTAGAGAATGGTCTGTTTTGCCTGCTAAATATCCCAGGATCAGCTGCAGGAGTGTTAGGAGGACAGTTGGAAAGTCTATGCTCTGTATTTGGACCCTGTTGGCATTTAAAGATTTGTGTAGCGTGGGCTTCTTCTTGAAAGGGAAAGTATCAGTAATGCACAGTATTATTTATAGATTTGTTCTCAGTCTGGACACAGAGCTTTAAAAAACTTCATTTCAAGATCTGACCTGGATATTGTAGAAGTCATATGATTTCATAAGGAGATATTTAATAAAGAAAACAAAAAAGGTTAATGCTTAACAGTTCTGGGTGAAGAAGTTCCTGAAAAGCCTCCCATTTCTATTTTGTATGCTCCTCTCTGTTTTCATACCCACATATTTTGGGTTGAAGAAGAGGGAAAGTTAATTGCTTAAGGAAAAGATCAATTATATAAAAGGAGACATGTCTAGCCATGAGGTAAAAGAATGGTAAAAAGATGGCATGAGTTATGTTCCCCTCATCTGTAGAAAAATAGGCATGTTTTTCACATGTTCTGGACCACTGAAAAACCAAGAAGACTAACAGAGAATAGAATGCATCCCATTACTCATTTCTAATCTGAAATGAGTTGCAAGATCCAACCTTGTACTTCTTTCTTAATACTTGCAAATTTCCCAACAGTTTGTATTTTAACACCTCAAACCATGAAACAAAGGACCAACCGGGGAAGTGAAGTAGCAAGAAAATATTTTTTTTAGGAATCCTTTTTGGGGAGTACAGATGTGTGTGGAAAGGATATTTTATTTATTCATTTTAGTTGCCACCAACCTTTTCTAAACCATATATTTGCTCAGATAATATCTGCTTCACTCCTTTAAATTAATTTGGGCGAAATCAATCACTTAGAACTGAATGGAGGATAGTAGACTGTGCTTAAATATAGTGAAAGAGAAAATAGACAGTATTTATTCAACCAGTGTCATCACCAATGCTGGGCAGTAATACTTCATCATTATGGCAGGTCTGGCTTCATAAAATTATAGGAGATCATAAGTTATTGCAAAATATAGTACCTAAAGCATTTGCTGCAGTAAAAGGAAGTGAAGTAAAAGACTCATGAGCTTTTACTACAGTCTCAAAGATTGGCCACTTTATCCCCACCAAGTTTTCTGAGGGTGTTTTTTAATCATAATGTCAGTGATGAGGAACTTAGAACTTATTTAATCAAAACAAGAGGCACATATGTCAGTGTGTGTGTGTGTATGTGTGTGTGATCCACCTTCAACAACCAGTCAGACTAGCATTTATATAGTTGTTCTCCTCCTGTGGTGAATATCAGTGGAGGGGGTAAACACATTTTGTCTGCAATTTTTTTCATCCTCAACTATTGTATTCTTTATACCCTGCTGATTTAACTATTATGCAAGCTTTCTTATAGCCTTTTATAAAGGAAAAATTACTTATTTGAATTCATCTCTGTACTCCTTTTTCCCATCCATATATTTGATTTTCTGCTTATCAGGGTAAAACCTAAAGTATTACTTTTTATTTTTAGAAGTACAACATTCAAGACTATAACTAGGGAAATGGGTGCTAGCAGGAATCCGAAGATCTTTTTAAAATCTCACTCCATTCCTAAGAGGTCTCTAAGGATAGCGTGCATCAGTGCACCAGCATGCCTACCATCCCTGTCCTACTGTTCCCATTTATTCAAACTCATTTATTATGTATATACTTATACCATTTATACTTATATGTTTATATGTTATGTTCATACTTATACTTGTTTTCTCATACATGCTTGACAAAACAAATAAATAAAATAAAATAAACCAAGATCTAATTTAAACAAAAATATGTATGAGGTGCCCAACTAGGATGTAATAGATAGCAATACAAACAATGTCAATGGTTTCCCAACTTTTTCTTTCATTGAATCGCTCTTTTTCCTAAGGAACTGAGATACAACTTAGAAGAGTTCATTTAATGACTGTTCAAAGTTATAACGGTAATGTAAAAAGTGACTTATGGCCATTTTTCATACTTATATTTCAGCATCACCAAAGTCACATGATCAAAATTCAGGCACTTGGCAACTGACTCATATTTATGATGGGTGCAATATCCTGGGGTCATATGATCATTTTTTGCAACCTTCTGAAAAACAAAGGAGAGGAGAGGAGAGGAGAGGAGAGGAGAGGAGAGGAGAGGAGAG
>BLBF01000017.1:11720677-11734220 GCA_015471245.1 Laticauda colubrina | reverse complement strand
TATTACCCATCCCACAGGTATCCCTGCCCATCCCACAGCTATTACCCATCCCACAGGTATTCCTGCCCATCCCATAAGCATGCAAAGGCTTAACCATTTTCTAAAACTTTCCACCAAGACTTTATTAAGTAAAAGAAATGACCCAAGTGTGTGAAGCAAAGATAACCTTTATTAATAACAGTTAAGTAAAGTGTAGGACTTTATTTAAAAAGCAAAAGGAACCAAGAAAAGTGTCCCAAGCAATGGTAAAGTGAACAGGTAACAACTCAGTCTCTGGCAATGTTCTCAGTCACTCTGAGGCATATCCATGGTCTCAGGTGTCAAGCGGCCAGGGACTGTGGAGCTGGCAATGGCTGGAGTGCTGGTCTGAGGCGCCATTGAGGTTCCTGGCCCCAAGAGGACAACAGGAGGCGGTGTGCTCAGGAAGCTCTCAGAAAGCTGGCTCAGTCCCATGAGGTTGAGGGGCCCTTAATCCAGGACCTGGGATGTCAGGCACAGGACCGATGACAGATGTTCTGAGGATGGGCTTGGCTGTGGGGTGGAGGAAGGAGGAGTGTAGTGGGGATGTCTGGTGTGCAGCTGGGTGAGGTGAGGCATCTGTGGCATGCGAGGAAACATCTGTGGCGTCGGTGGCATCTGTGGCGTCTGTGGCATCGGTGGCATCGGTCGCATCGGTGGCACCTGTGGTGTGTGAGGAACCTGTGCCTGGACTGGGAAGGGCTGCCTGTGCTGCTGGAACTCCTGGTAGCCGTAGCCTTGGTAGGAGAGGGGCTGTTGAAAGCCTTGGAAGTGCTGTGCCATCACCTGGGGTGGAGGAGCAGACCTGGAGTGGGTGGGAGCAGGTTCAGCAGGGCCTGGAGGGTGGTGCAGCAGCGCCGTGATCCTCTCCTTGATCACCTGGTACTGGGGCTCAGGCATGTCCATGAGGGTCTGGGTCACGTAGGTGAGGAAGGGATTGCGGTTTGAGGAAGGAATCTCGAAGTGTACCAGCTGAGAGAGGAGATCTGCACTGTTCTTGATGGTGTCCCTGATCTCCCGCAGGACAGTGTGGCTCTGTCCCTCCGGTCTGCCTCTCTGCCTGCTTTCTCTGGAAGTGGAGCTGAGGGTGGGTGTGGGTTGGTCCCTGGTGGTCGCTGCTTCTTCTTGCTCCATGTGTGTGAGAGAATCCTCCACGTCCTCCGTCACAGGGTGTGCAGCTGTCGGGGGGGTTCCTGTCGTGGGGCGCTCTGTGAACACCTGCCTGGACATGGTCGCTGTCTCCTGGCCAGAAGAGGACTGTCTGTCTGTGGGCTGCCTGAGAGTGAGGGTAGACAGAGGGGCTGCTCCTTGGTGGCGGACCTCACCCTCCAAGAAACTGCACTTAGCCATTACGTAGGTCTCCCGGTCAGTGAGCTTGACCGCGGCCTGGCCAGACTTCTTCAGGTGCAGCTTCCCATACCAGGTGTGCATGTGCTTCCACCACCCGAGGAGGACATCTGAAGTGTTGCCCAGGTTCTCCGCCTTCTGTCTCCAAGCCGCCTGCTTTCGCTTGGTGTCTCGATAGAATCTGTGGCCCTTCCTCCACATATACTCGTTCTCCCTCAGACACTCCAGCACCTCCTCCTCATGTTCCTCTGCGATGGAGTACTGCTTCCTCTTTCCCTTCTCCTTCTCCTTGGCTTGTCTCTTCCTCCCTCTGGCAGGGCCTTCAGCAGCAGGGCTTTCAGGGCTTTGCGTCTGGTCCACCACAGCAGCAGCAGGAGAAGCAGCAGGAAAAGCAGCAGGAGAAGCAGCACCAGCAGCAGGACCACCACCAGCAGCAGCACCAGCAGCAGAAGAAGTAGCAGAAGAAGCAGCACCATCACCAGCAGCAGGACCAGCAGCAGAAGAAGCAGCAGCAGCACCAGCAGCAGAAGAAGCAGCAGCAGCACCAGCAGAGTCAGCACCAGGGGGTGGGATGGTGGATCTATCCCTCTTGCCAGGGCTGGCAGAAGATGGCACAGGCTTCCTCTTCTTCCCCATGGTCTCTGATGAAGATGTCTCTGGCAGCAGGTCTTTCCTTTGAATGGTGACCTGCTTGCAAGCTGCCTCCTTTTATGTCCATGGGGTTGACGCAGTGCATCCTCCCCACATGCGCAGTGATCCGCTACGCATCCGCTCTGCATCCACTACACATCTGGTTCATCCGCTACGCATCCGCTCTTTCTGCTACGTGTCCGCTTTGCTATGCTCCCCCGGAAGCCCTGCGGACGTGCCATCCGCTTCCATCCATTTTCATCTGCTAGGCTTCCGTTGAACATCCGTTTTACATCCGCGCTACGTCCTCCCCCCGTCCGTTCTTTTCCGCTCTGTTTATGCAAATTTTTGCCCCTTTTGAGAGCGGATAACAACGGATGGAAAATTTTCTCGTCCGCTGTGTCCTTTTTACATACGTTTTGCATCCATCGGGCGATGTGACCTGGCCTTTAGAAACAATGCTTAAAATCTTGCAGAAATGAATTAATGCACAAGCCAAACAGAGAGGTTTACATTTTTCTCTCTCAAATAATTATACTGTCCCTGAATTAAGAACATTTAACAGTAGCATGCTCTTAATCTTTTAATCCTTTCAGACAGCTCTAATGAAATCTCTTTGGTTTTCACCCTTTTCGCCTTTATTTTTGGCAATACTGCCTACATAGAAATGCAGTAGATGTTGGTTGTGTTGGAAGAAATGTCCATCTGGGTTCAGTTCCAAGTGGGGAGAAAGAAACTGGAAATATGGAAGCTATTTGGAAAGATGGTTTAATGGTGGACAGGACCACATGGTTTGAGATGCTGGACAATCGAGCACATGGAAAGGGGGGAGGTAAGGAGAGAGAGACACGGAGACCCTCTCTTGGGCTTTGAACTTGCTTCCTGTTCCTGTGAAAGAAATGTATTCTGATTGGTTTTCAGACTTCCATGGGGCCATGCAGGTGTAACTTTGTAAGTTGTCTTGAGTCCCAGGCTTGGTTGAATCTTGCTGGGTGATATAATGAAAGGGCTTTGGTCAGCTCCCATTATGGCTTAATTGCTTTGTCCTGGTTTGGATCTCAGTGAGGGCTAATCCTATCACCCTGGAGTTGAAGGTCTTTTGTCTTCTAGATAAGATGGCCCAGTCTTTTGTCTTGGAGATAAGCTGGCACTAAAATATCTGCTGGGGCTGAGTTTCTGTGTCTCTTAAGATTTCTATTTCTCTTTTAGGGGAAATATTCTGCCTTTTTAATATTTCCTAGAATATTTTATTCTTCCAGGAGAGGGGTGGGTGCAAACGTTCTACAGTTGCAAAAATAACTGACAATAAACATTTTAAAAGATATGAAATAATATGGAGCTTCATTTCCAAAACATCATCAATAAAAAATTCAAATAGTTACTATTCCTGTTGAAATATAGGAAAAGCTTCTTTTCAGATACCATGGCAGTTAAAGATCCATAAAAAGAATATTATAATGAAATGGGTAGAGTGCAAAAAAAAAGTGAAAAAGGGATAATAGTTAATCTCATAGGAATACATGCTTTAAATTAAAAAGACAGAGTGCTGCTGATGTGAGCATAATATTAACACTTATGTGACACAACATTGAGCAGTTGCTTCATTCCATGATTTATTATTTACCCTTGAAAATGAGGATTTTTCTTGTCCAAGTAAAGGTACCCTCGAGTCACCTTATTTAAAACATTAGTTATTAATCCTGGGTGCATTATGATGATGAAATTTCTTAGCAAATGATCTCATGCATTCCACAGAATATAGTAAAACAAATAAAAATGGCAGCTGTGATGTACAATCAAAGCACTGTTCTTTTTTTATTTGTACTTAACAATGATGTGGTCACAATCTTGACATTTTTGCCCATACTCTGAAGGCACCATGGGAGGGGCGAAAATCCATGATTTGAATGAACAAGAGAGCCCTCAATGCCAAGTTGGAGAGCTGAATTTATTTCAATTGCTTCAAATGTTTCCCTACATTTAAAATCTAAAGGCTAGGTCCCACTGGCCGACGGATGCAAAACGTATGCAAAAAGGACACAGCGGACGAGCAAAATTTCGGGGGTGGCTCCATCCATTGTTATCCGCTGCAAAAAGTGCCCCAAATTTGCAAAAACAGAACGGAAAAGAACGGAAAGGAACAGAAAGGAACGGACAGGGGTAGTGTGTAAATAGTGGGGATGTTTAACGGATGTTCGTAGGAAGCCTAGTGGATGGAAGCGGATAGAAGCGGATGACACATCCAAAGGGCTTCCTGGGAGAATTGCAAAGCAGATGCATAGTGGAAGGAGCGGATGCGTAGCGGATGATGCGGATGCATCACGGACGCCTGTAGGATGCATAGCGGATGCATAGCGGAATAATAGCAATGCAAAGAGTTCACTGCGCATGCAGGGAGGATGAATTGCGTCAGCTCCGTGGATATAAAAGGATGCAGCTCGCAAACAGTCAGCATTCAGAGGAAAGATGTGCTGCCACAGACATATTCGAATAACACCATGGTTCGTCAGTCAGGGAAGAAGATAAAGCCTGTGCCTACTCCTGCCAGCCCTGGCAAGAAGGACAGAACCAGCATCCCACCCCCTGGCACTGACTCTGAAGCTGCTGGTGCTCGCTGCTGCTGCTGCTGCTGCTGCTGCTGCTGCTGCTGCTGCTGCTGCTGGTGATGGTGCTTCTCCTGCTGGTGCTGCTGGTGGTGGTGGTGCTGCTGGTGGTGGTGTTGCTGCTGCTGCTGGTGCCGCTGCTGGTGCTGTTGGTGCTGCTGGTGCTGCTGGTGCTTCTCCTGCTGGTGCTGCTGGTGCTTCTCCTGCTGGTGCTGCTGGTGCTTCTCCTGCTGCTGCTGCTGCTGCTGCTGTTGTGGTAGACCAGCCCCAAGGCCCTCAAAGCCCTGCTGCTCAAGCCCCTGAAGGTCCTGCTGCTCAAGCCCCTGCCAGAGGGAGGAAGAGGCAAGGCAAGGAGAAGGGAGAGAGGAAACAGTACACCCTTTCCGAGGAGCATAAGGAGGAGGTGCTGGAATGGCTGAGGGAGGACGAGTACCTGTGGAGAAAGGGCCACAGACTCTATCGTGACATCAAAAGGAAGCAGGCAGCTTGGAGAGACAAGGCAGAGAGCCTTGTCAGAGGCTATACTTCAGACCTACTCCTTGGATGGTGGAAGCACAAGCACACCTGGTACGGGAAGCTGCACCTGAAGAAGTCTGGGCAGGCCGCTGTCAAGCTCACTGACTGGGAGATGTACGTCATGGCCAAGTGCAGCTTCCTGGAGGGTTAGGTCTGCCACCGAGGAGCAGCCCCTCTGAGACCCCTCTCCCTCAGACAGCCCAGAGACAGCCAGTCCTCTTCCAGCCAGGAGACAGCTACCGTGTCCAGGCAGGTGTCTTCGGAGGGCCCCATGGCAGAGACCCCCCCGACAGCTGCACTCCCCATGCCAGAGGACATGAAGGATCCTGAGAGCTCTCTGAGAGCTTCCTGAACACACCATCCCCTGTTGTACTCTCAGGGCCAAGCACCCCAATGGCGCCTCAGACCAGCACTCCAGCCACAGCCACCTCCACAGTCCCTGGCCACTTGACAGCTGAGACAATGGACATGCCTCAGAGTGACTGAGAATAGTGCCAGAGACTGAGTTGTTACCTGTTCACTTTATCTTTGCTTAAAGAAACTTTACTTGGTTCATTTTGCTTTTTTAATAAAGTCATACAGTTTACTTAAGACAGTTATTAATAAAGGTTATCTTTGCTTCACACACTTGGTTCATTTTATTTATTTAATGAAGTGTTGGTGAAAACTTTGAAAAAATGGTTAAGCCTTTGCATGCTTGTGGGATGGTATGAATAGTTATGGGATGGGTAAGGATAGTTTTGGGATGGGTAAGGATAGCTGTGGGATAGGTAAGGATAGCTGTGGGATAGATAAAGATAGCGGGATAGGTAAGGATAGTTGTGGGATAGGTAAGGATAGCTGTGGGATAGGTAAGGATAGCTGTGGGAAAGGTAAGGATAGCTGTGGGATGGGTAAGGATAGCTGTGGGATGGGTAAGGATAGTTGTGGGATGGGTAAGGATAGCTGTGGGATAGGTAAGGATAGCTGTGGGATAGGTAAGGATAGCTGTGGGATAGGTAAGGATAGCTGTGGGATAGGTAAGGATAGCTGTGGTATAGGTAAGGATAGCTGTGGGATAGATAAGGATAGTTGTGGGATGGGTAAGAATAGTTGTGGGATAGGTAAGGATAGCTGTGGGATAGATAAACCTCCAGTGCAAGCATTGTGGGACTGTATGGTCCACCCTCCCAGCTGCCACACATATGGCCCTTTTTTATCAATAACAATTTAATCATTGATCAACACATTTCAAAATAAACAAAGCTCTTTATTAATGCCCTATTCATTGTAGGACCACTCAACATACATGTCACAATCTCATCAGTGTTATGAGACAGGCTCAAGGAAGCATCTATTAACCATCTTTCATCCTGTCTTGCCACTCCACTGCTCCAGCTGGAGAGTTGCACCAGTGTTTCAGGAGGTTGCGCTGCTTCTTCCCTTCACGTGAAGCTCTATTGGGGCCTTGTACATCCACAGTGTCTATCAGGTTTCATCCTTGCTTCCATTCCCCAGGCTCCATGTCCCCATTCCCTTGTTGACGGTCCACAAGCCTGTTCTGCAACACTGGGTAGCAGGTGTGCATGAGATTGTGCAGGATGCAGCAAGCTTCCACAATGCTCCTCACAGTCCCTGGGTGATGCTGCATGGTGGTGAGAAGTACCTGGAACCTGTTGGCCAGGATGCCAAAGGCGTTCTCCACCACCTGTCTTGCCCTGGACAGCCTGTAGTTGAAGATCCTCTCTTCACGGGTGAGGCATCTGGAAGTGTAGGGCTTCATGAGGTAGGTTCTGAGGGAGAAGGCGTCATCACTCACGATGAAGTAGGGCACATCTTGTGTGTCATTGGGTAGGGGATCTGGATCTGGAAAACCCATGATGAGGTTGCGTTCCAGCCCATCCTTGAGGTCACTGGTATTGTATACCTGGCTATCTGAAGCTGACCCGTTGCCTGAAGCATCGATATACATGAACTTGTAGTCAGCATCAACCATGGCAAAGAGGATGATACTGAAGAAGCCCTTGTAGTTGTAATAAGAGGACACTGAGTTGGCTGGAGCTTTGCAGGCCACAGGCTTCCCATCTATGGCTCCAACGGTGTGGGGAAAGTTCCACCTCTGATACCACTGTTCTGCAACTTTCCTCCAGCCTTGTTCAGTGGTGGGACACTGGAGGAGTTCTTCCACGTATTCTTCTATGATGACCTGCACCACTTCTCTGATCACTTTGCTGATGCTGTTGTGTGGCACCCTCCAGGCATACTGCATGTTCCTGTACGTGGTCCCGGAGGCCAGGTGCCGCAGAGTCAGTGCCACCTTCAGTCCAGGGTCCAGGTTGGGACGGAAGTTGGTGCTCGGCTTGGTCAACCTTGGTCTCAGACGCTCTACAATTTCGTCAAACATGGCTTGTGGCATCCTCATGAAGTGCTGGAATGCACGAGGGTCTTCATTCCTCAGCTCCACCATCAGCTTGTCATACAGTCCAAACTCCACTCTTCTCCCAATCCATCGTCGGACCCACACAGCTATTGGATGTCTCCTTCTTCTCCTTGCGTAGAAAAGGCGAAACAGTCTGAACAGGGCTTGGTTCTGGTGTTGAATGATCGCAGCTACCATAAGGACTGTGTTATGATCCATGGTGGAGATCAATGGATGATGTGGAAGAGCAAGACCAAGGGTGAAGAGGTCTGTATACCATGGCTGCTGGAGTCATACTGAGATCCAGGTGATTTCCTCCCCCTTTTTATAGGAAATATCGGTTTTCTGCTAGGTGTCCTTCTACATATTCTAGGCATACTCCAGACATCCTAAATATCAGAGATACATCCTAGATACAAATGTTTTGTCAATTTGAATGCTTTATATACGAGATGCATCCGCTTACATCCTTTCTATTTCCGTGCGACCAACGCTGTGTGGACGTTCCGTGTACCTTTAGCTTCCTCCCTCTTTCCATTTTCAGCTGCAGCAGATGTGAGTTGTGAGGATGTCCAGAGGATGCTGAGAGGATACAGCAGACGTTTAACGGATGACAACGGATGTAGAACGTTTGTTGCCCGTATGTGTTGTGGATGTACATCGTACGCGGTGGAAAGTTCATCTGCTCAAAAAGTTTTGTGCAGCTCAAAACTTCTTGCCCGGATGAAATCGCAGTGGACAGATGCTCGACGGATAGACCGTATGAAACACGTATGCAGTGACTACACAACGGATGCATCGCTTTTTCCAATGGATGGCAAGCTTTTTTGTCCGTTTTACATCCTCTTTGCATCCGTTGATGCAGTGGGACATAGGCTTAAGTGAGGAAATGGGATGAAACCCCACATGAATGTTTCAATAGGCTCAATGTAAAGAAAACCTTTCACTCCATGCTTCTACAGAGGATTTAGCCCATCACTGCCCAATCTGCTATGGTCCTAGATCAGAGGTGGGATTCAACAGGTTCTGACCAGTTCTGGAGAACCGGTAGTGGAAATTTTGAGTAGTTTGGAGAACCGGCAAATACCACCTCTGACTGGAGATTTTACAGCATCCTTCCCCTGCCATGCCCCCCAAGCCACGCCCACAGAACCGGTGGTAAAAAAAAATTTGAATCCCACCACTGTCCTAGATGCTCCCACCTCTTTCTTCTCTAGATTACAGTGTTTATTGTTGTGATGTTCTTAGGCAAGTAATTTGTATGTATTTCTGGTAGATAAAGTGACTTGGCTTAACAGACTATAGATAGCAGGATCCAATCTGAGTCGGTCCCTGGGACTAGAGGTTTGTTTTTCCAAGCTTTAGGACTTATACTGGAACCCATACTGGGGCAACTTTTCAGTCTCCTGGGTCTGTGCATATCCAGACATGGTTCTGCACAGATTATTCTCAATTGAGCTATTTAAAATATCTTATCTCTTTCACTTTCTTCCACCTTTCCCTTCTTCATGCATCTTCTTTCGATACTTTCACTTCTGTGGTCTCTCTGATCCAAATGAAGAGACAATACAGTTCTTTTTGGATTCCAGCACCGCTGGCAGGATCTCCTTGACTACATTCTGCACAAACTGTTGTCCTTTTCACCCACAGCTCTTTTCCTCCCATATGGTCCTGCCAGATTTCCAATTCCATGTTCCTTCTCCACTTATTCCTTGATACACATCGTATCTATACAGTCTACAACACACCAAACAATTACAGCAATGTTCATCCATCCCCACCACCATGCTTAACATCTCTTCCTTTTGAATATTTGTGTAAACTGTATGTTCAACTATAAGGCAAGTGTGTCTGCATTCAGGTGTTTTTGTTAGGCACAAAATTTATCTGGTTTTGGCATGCAAAAAAAATTTAACTGAAGAATATTATATTATATTATGTCCATTAGGAAAATACTCCCTGCTACATCTGGTCACCAAAATGTTTCCCCAACTTGGTCCCTCCAGATGTGCTAGTCTTCGTTCAGCAACTTATGGAGTGATCCTTGAAATTAAAAGAATGTAACATTTTCTCTCCCCTTTTGACTCTTAATATATCAGAAGTATTTTAATTTCTGTATAATTTGGGCTGGAGAACTTCCCAGAGGAGTCAGTCCCAGTCTTATTAAGGTGTAAAATAATAACGTGCTGCATTCTGGGTTAAAGAGACCATATAATAATTGCAATATAAGCTTTTAGGAATTCAACAGAGTAAATTATTAGTTTATATTTAGGAAAAAGATGAACAGAAAAATTCCCAAGTTCCATCAATTCGACAGTGAACTCTTTCCCTCATTTACATAACTCATTAACAGCTTTTTAACAGTTCATTAGGAACACGGAACCTCATGTGACAAATAATGAGTGAAGTGTAACATGAAGGGGCTTCCTAGTTATTTAAAATAAAAATCTCAATGAAACATGTCACTGGAGATGAAAAAGTATTTCAAGATGCTGTTGAATTTGGCAATTGGCTATGTTGAATCTTGAGCAGCAATGTGTTATATATTAGCAGCACATAAGGACAACAATATTGATAAATGTAACAACACTTCAGAGAAGTGAACTATCTTGGCAAATATTATACTGTACACAGTTGGTCCACTGGGGCTTCCTCTTCCTCTGCTGGTCTTCTCCTAATCTGATGAGTGCCAAATATCTTGATAAATCCTGGATATTTTTCCTCTTCTCAGCTTCATGTGCTAGTTAATCACAACAAAGTTCTGTTTTATTTCCTAGCACATCACCTACTTGTCATGCTGAAAGAGCAAGAAATAAATGTTGATGTTATATATCAAGTCATAGAATCATGGAATTGAATGGTTATCCAAGAGGTCATCAAATCCAACCCACAACACCATCCCCATAGATGATTATCCAGTATCTGTTTGAAAACCTCCAGGAAGGGGAATAAACCACAACACAAGGTAATTTATTCCATTGATTATCAACTGTTGAGGTCAATAAGTTCTTCCTAATATCTAATCTGTATTTCTATCCTTGAAATTTTATCCTATCCATTCTAGTCTTACTTCTGGAGTAAATGAGAATAAGTCTGAACGTCCTACAGCCCTCTAGATATTTGAAGGCAGCTATCATGTTCCTTCTTAACCTTTTTTTCTGCAAGCTAAACATGTGTAAGTCTTTTTACCTTTCTTTGAAGAAGTTGGCTTCTAGTCTTTTCACCATCTTGGTAGTCCTTCTCTGAACTTGAAGAGGACATGATATCTGGGAGTCTTTGGCTATTCTTGCAAAGACCTGACGCAAGAGCCTAGAGAAGGAAGCTGAACTGGCACACGACATTCACAATTCTGAATCTGGATTGATGCATAGTTGAAGCAAAAGGAAGAAAGAAAAAAGCAGGAAGATTCTCATCTACCTTTTGACTGAAAAGATGATAGGAAAATCTGTAATGGTGGTAGGCAAGCTGTGCCCTCCAGAGATCCTGGACTTCAATTCCAAACCATATTTACAGAGATAGGATATATCAAATTCATAGATATCATTTTTGAATATTTCTTGCTGTTTCTTGCTGATTGATGATGATGATGATGAAAAAGATGATGATAATTTTCAAATTGTTTAATGACCACAATTTTTGGCTTTCCCAAGCAACATGGTCATTAATGAGAAATCAAATGACTACAATGGACTTACAACCCCATTTCTCCCACAGTTAATAAGCAAGATATTAAGTGATTATAATTTGTGATGTTGGTATCAGTTTTACAACTGACTTTGTTTGCCAGAAGCTGAATGTGAAGCACACAAATGGTAATTGTGTGACCACAGGATGCTGTGAAGGTCATATATGGCTGATGGTTGTGAAGTTTCTGAATTATGATCACATGACTGTGGAGATACTTTAAGTGCAATGACTGGTGATTGGCTGTAAGTGCAATGACTGGTGACAAAGTTATTTTTTCAGCTCTGTCTTAACTTTAAATTGTCTCCCAAAAGGGCAGTCGTTAAGTAAGGTCTACCTATATATCTTGCCTTTCTTCTACAAGCTCATGGTGGCAATCTTTGGTCAGAGGATCAACCCAGTGAAGCTGAATAAATGTCTTATAAGTTGTAAGGGTGACCAGCCAAAAATCAACCAATAAATTAAATCTTCTAGCTACCACAAGAAAATAATTTAACTTTTTTTCTATATCTCTGGAAAATATTTTCATGTTTGCTTCCTAAATTTGAAAGAGTGGTTAGGAAAAATGTTCTCACTTGGACGAAGGACAAATGCTGTCCTCTTTTTCTAGAACTAGTACTATTACTCTTTCACGAATCCATTTTCTTTTTTTTTAATAAATTTTACGAGATACATACACATCTACCATTGCAGTACACATTTCCAGCTAAAAAGGCTTCACTCCTAATTTGAATGAAAATTATACAAAGCTTAAAGTCTGAAACTGTTGATTAATAATGAGTGATGAGGCTTTAAGAATTTGGTTTATAGATAAGAGATGAGATATGGGAAGATGTTATCTTTTGTGGTAGTATCAGAGAAGATGATTAGTTACTAAAATTGCATTTGTGAGAAGGGGGAAATCATATCTTTACATATTTCTTGTTGGTTACTATTTTTTTTTCATTTATATTTTTCTTAGTTTGTATTAAGTTTTTATCTTTGTATGGTATCTTTACACCTTAATAAAAATATTCTTTAAAAGTCTTCAAACCATTTTCCTATTTTCCTACAATATTTGGTTAAGACAAGTGATTAATTAGAAGCTATGCTTAATGTATTATTACAGTGCCATCCTGTACATTAGATTTAATCAGAAGTAGGTCCCACTATGTTCAACAAAATCTTAATTTGCATACTTAATTGACCAAATTCTGTTCATATGTTGAAATCAATTGATAATATCTTTTTAGATAGTTTTTTCCAGAGCATAGCCTGCAAAGTTTAAAGTCATTTATGTGAAAGTAAGTGTAATTGTATTGCGTGGAATTTATGATTATAATATCAGTCTTCAATTCTGTAAACTCAGGGGAATAGCTGAAGTCCATGGGACTTCAAAAATGGTCACTTAAGGGTGTTATAATATTAATATTTTTTTAAAAAAAGAAGGCTACTATTGTTGGCTAGGAATGTGGGAAGAATAGAACAAATGTAGATAAGTCTGGAAAATGACATAAATAAGAAATATTGAATTTATTCCATGGAATACATATAATTTGCCATGCTAGGTCAGATCAAAGTTTTGATTTTTCATGGTGGGAAGTATAAGCACATTGCAATAGTCCTTTTCCAATTCTTGTTGCACAGCTACCACAAGAAATACACTGCTTCAGTGTTTTGCGATATTTGAAAAAAAAATTTCATCAGTTCTTTTATAAAGTGATGTTCTTTAACAAGGGGAACTCCCCCCCTCCTTAAAATAAGGAACAAGTTGTAAAGGTAAGATAGGATGCTCAAGAAACTGTTGAAAAAGAAAAATATGAAACTGCCACATTGTACTGTATATTATAGTATTTTGTTGAATAGCATATGAATTACAATGCTCTCTGCAGCCTATGAAGTTGTATACCAGTACACGGTATTGTCTTCTGTCCATGCTGGTATCTCCCACAGATCAGGATAAAATAGGAAGAATTTGGAAAGTAAAGTAAAGCTGTAAGTGCTCCTTTCCTCCATGGGTTCTAATCCTCATGAGCTTTAAAAAGAAACATCAGAAGGGCTGTAGTCCACATGAAGTGATATAATCCTCCAGCACATTACATTGTTGTTGTATGGTATTGTGGCATTAGTGTTAATGATAAGGCATGCCTGCTTCAAAGATCCAAATTTCTACATTGTCTATTTCCAGATGAGCAGGTGATTTCCCTTCTCCCTCATTATTAAGGACTGACTTTTAAAAAAAAAATGGGATAGGATGAGACGGTGAAATATACAGGAGGGAGGGAGGGAGGGAGGGAGGGAGAGAGAGAGAGGGAGGGAGAAGAGAGAGAGAGAGAGAGAGAGAGAGAGAGAGAGAGAGAGAGAGAGA
>BLBF01000017.1:11705381-11720667 GCA_015471245.1 Laticauda colubrina | reverse complement strand
AGAGAGAGAGAGAGAGAGAGAGAGAGAGAGAGAGAGAGAGAGAGAGATAAAAGTAAATGCTCAAAAGTAAAAATTATTACTATCAGAAGAATGTAGCAAATAATAATTGAAAAATGAAGGACTAAGTGCTGATAAGAGTTATGTAACAACATAAAACTACATAAGCCAGACTAATTTAGTTATGTTTTATGTATTATTATTGCTTTTGTATCAAAATGATGACACTCAGATACCACATTGTTCACAAAATGATATTGATGTATGTCTTTAAAAATAAATTTTTTTTTTACAAAAAAAGTGTGTGTGTGTGTGTGTGTGTGTGTGAGAGAGAGAGAGAGAGAGAGAGAGAGAGAGAGAGAGAGAGAGAGAGAAGACTCTAGGCAATTAATTTCTTAAAAAGAGAAAAACAAATGGAATATAAATGGTTATTTGCTAATAGGTTAAACATTGTATACACTTTTTAAAAAAAGCAGAAATGGAAAGGGTTGCTGTCTTGAAGTAGCTAATTGCCGAAGCATCATTGTCATTTGTGCTGCTTCATTTTCTCTGGGGAACGACATTCATAACAGGATAATTCTTACCCTAATGCAGGTGTCACAATGGGCCTCAGTGCAATTTGCTGATATGATATCAAAATAGCATTGAGGTAATTACATTTTACACTTGTAATATATTCATGGTGAGGATACTATTGAAATTTGCAGTTCTTTTGTAACCTGGTCACTTTTTCCCCCTTCTCTTGCTTCTCTTCTATCCTTTCTCTCCCCCCCCCCCATCCCTTCATCTTTTATTTTAATTTAAGCCTCATTGAAACTAATAGGTTTACAGGCACTTAAATTTTTATTAAAAGTGTTTATTAGGTGAAAGCCCAATCAGTATGACAAAATAAATTGCATAATGTTGAAGCCCTGTTCAGATCTCTGATCTGTAGCTTCACCAATAATGAACTAAGAACAGGATAACCATAGGTTGTCTCCTCTTCCCAGAACTTCTCGCGCTTGGGCGGGGTGTGTGTGGACTAGATGACCTACAAGATCCCTTCCAACTCTGATTATCTGTTAACTTATTGATGTACTATCCTCGATGGGGAAAAGTGATCCAACATTTTTTATGATCCTCTGAGTTTGGGAATGAAAGCTCAGACCTTTCAGCTGAAGAATCAAATTAAATTATAGGTGGGCAAAGTTGCTTTTTTCCCCCTAGAGGCTTGTTGGAGAAAAGGAAACTGAAGCAATCTAGAATCCTCTCAACAACATGCTATGTATATGAGTCTGGCTAGGCTAAGTGAGAATGGCTGGGCACAGCTCCCAAGTGCTTTGCTACATGATTTGGTCCCTGCAGAACCCCCCAGGGGAATCGGTAGTGAATCGGTAGCAGAAATTTTGAGTAGTTCAGAGGACCAGCAAATACCACCTCTGACTGGCCCTGTCCCTATCTATTCTCTGCCTGGGCTTTCCTTGGTGCTTTTTGCTATTTGCATTTCTTCTTTTTGGAATCAAGACTGGCTGAACAAGGATCGCCAACCACGCTGGAAGCATCCCTTTGGGTGACTCTTCTTCCCCTCCTTCTCCTCCTCGGGTGTGCACACCATCCTCCCAGCCTTGCCATGGCTTCCAGTTGCTAGAGGAGGGGGAGGGGAGATGGGTTGCCCAAAGAAACACTTCCAGCAGCGGTTGGCGATCCTTGTTCAGCTAGTCTGGATTCCAAAAGGGGTCGCTACCAAGTTCTGCGACCCACGCTAAATCACCACGATCGGTTCTCCCAAATAGGTGCAAACTGGTTGTATAGCACCTCTGATTTGCCTTCAGAAGTTGTGGATGCTCCATCAGTGGAGCAGAGGTGGTATTCAGCAGGTTCTGACCAATTCTGGAGAACCAGTAGCAGAAATTTTGAGTAGTTCAGAGAACTGGCAAACACCACCTCTGACTGTCACTGCCCCTATCTATTCTCTGCCTCCCAAGTCCCAGCTGATCAGCTGGGTTTTCTTTTTTTGCCCTGCATAGAAGAATGGAGCTGTGAAGCAGGTTAGTGGGTTGGGGAGGGAATGGGATTTTGCAGTAACCTTCCCCGACCATGCCATCAAGCCATCCCACACTCACCAAGCCACACTCACAGAACCAGTAGTAAAAAAAAAAAATGAATCCCACCACTGCATTGGGACTTCTTCAACTGAGATCAGATATTACTTCATGCTTCCAGTTGGAACACTCATTGGGAGTCCTGCTAGACCTTTTAGAAGTGGCTTATGATATCACAAAGGTAAGCTTGTTGTGTGATAACTCCTGATCAAGATCAATTTTCTCTCCAAGTCTTACTTGGTGCTTCATGGTTTTCTATCTTGTCTGCAGGAGGCAAAAGAATATTTTAAATGCATATTATCTATTCGTTTCTTTGTCTGGTTTTGTCAATTTCCTTTTTTTATACAATACGGTTATTTTGAATGGAAATGGAAACAGCCAAAAGGAAAATATAAACAAACAAAATCTTTTGGCCATTCCCCAATTTATATAAACCAATGGAAAAACTGAATATCCAATTCTAAAATAGCATTAAATCATTAACAAACAAAAAATAATTTGAAACCTGATTCAGTTGCAAGAAAAAAAAGCTACTTATTAGCATAGTTGATCCAAATGAAAAATAATTAACTTTATATGTTATCCCAGCAGACATAAAATTTACACACATTTTTTATCAGATTAGTGATATCCTCAATGTTGAAAACTGATTTTGTGTGAATTGATTAATTGATTGAATATACTGTATGCTCTCAAGTCAGTGTCTACTCTTAGCAATCCCATAGATAGATTTTTCTCTATGACAATCTGTCCCTAATCTCTCTTTCAGGTCTTAGAACAGTGTATCCATTATCCCTGAAGACCCAAAGTTAGATTTCAGGAAAAATGCAACTCTTTCTATGTTATTATCTGTTCCATAAACTGATTTGGTTGAAGGAAGATGCTTCTGAGAAGGAGTGTTCTTTGTTCTATCTCCCTGACTGCCAGAACCATCACTGCCATTGATGAGAGATTAAGGCAATTCTTACAAGGATTCTAAGTGCTACATGGGCCAGGGTGGCTGTGATCTGGACACAGCTCTCTGCTCCATTTCTGCATTCATGATGTAGAAAAGGATGACCTATATATTGTTGAGAAGACACTGGTGAAAGCCAAGAAGATACTGGTCCACTGAGATAAACCATAAGAGAGTAAGAGAGCTTATTGGTGGAGGATGCATGGAAGAACAATCCCATCCTTGTGAGATTCAAAACAAATGAACCCAAATAATTTATAACCTTCCTACTGTATTTCCCAGAAAATACGACCTACCCTGAAAATAAGCCCTAGCCATTTTTTTGGGGTATCAAAAGAAAATAAGACCTGGTCCTATTTTCAGGGAAACCCGATAATAGGAAAAATTCTTTGTAGAAATTCAATAAAAAATATAAATTTAGTAAATACATTAATCAGATAAATAACTGGGTATGGTATGCATAAAGACAATTTTTTTGCATACAAGTTGATGTTAAAATTTTTAAATACTATTTCTGTTCTCCCCCATTAAATGAATTTCTAAGTAATTTTTAAAAATTTACCTCAATTCAGGTATATTTTAAAATAGAATGTATTAAAGGCTTAAACTGTACTAACTGTAAGGATTAAGACGTAAGAATCAATAGAGATAAAAGAAATGAACTCATGCCGGAATTCCAGATCCTTATTTTGTTTTCTTTTACTGTCCCTTTTCTTTTGTCATGCTAAGCTGTAATTGGAGCCATTTACAAGCTTAGTAAAATAAATAAATGATAAATTTTCTGATATCATTTATCATGATAAATGATAACGCTTTCAAGCAGCACTAAGCTCTTATTGTCATGCTTTTTGTTCCATCATAAAAAGAAAGACTGAGCATGTATGTAGGAAATCTTGTTGCCCACATTTACTTGGAAGTGTCTGACAGAATGACAGCATCTAATATGAATTAAATTCTCACAGTACAGTAACAGCTTACATTATAGATATTTTATTTAGGGCTGCTTATCAACAAAATAAATGTATAACGTCATTTCATTTCTACTTTATTACCAAATTCTGTAATGGACAGAATTTTGCATGTAGATGAACAAATGTTTTTCACTATTTGAGGTTCAAGAGCAATAATGAAAGTGACCTGGAAGATAAAAGAACTGATTTTTTTTCCAATATAATGTGAATTTTTATTGAATTAGGAATTTTCTGTCATGTAGGATTAGTATCAGGTCACATTAACTTTCATTTTTACTAATGTACAGTGAAATGTGCTAATATGACTATACATGAATATTATATGAAGAAAATGAAGATTGGTTTTACTCTAAATATGCCAATGTATAAAGTTTTCAACAATATATTTTCAATAATACTTAGGTGTAAGGAACCATATTTTCAACTGATGTGTTCAAAATATATCTGACTTATTAACAGTGGGACATTCAAATGTGAAGGAAAAACACCAAACTCTTTTTTAAATTATTTTTGTGCATCTAATAATAGATCTTTTTTTATTCTTATCATTTCAAATAAATAGAACAGTTAATGTGAGAATAAGATGGCATTAATTTGGCCAATCAACCAGCTATGACATGCATACATAATAAAGGTGGGGTTGAGCAGCTCTTTCTTAGTTTTAGTAGATGGTAGTCATTCAATGGTTTTAGAATATGTCCAGCATTTTCTTCCAACCCAGCTCCCTCCAAAATGGCACAAATGGTATAAGTAGAGTCCCACGTTTATGGCTTTTGCATGGGACTGTATTTTTTTGCTCTTTAGGCTATGCATTAAAGCATTTCTACTATAAGTACACTATTTGACCGGCTTCTTTTGTCATTCATATTTTGGTTACCATACGTTGTACAATGATGCAAGTTTATAAATGCCAATATAGATTTTAAAGATAGAGTTTTCACATTTGTTGCTCTGGTTATTGCTTATCATGTTAAGCTTATTTTAAGCCCATGTCACACTGAATCAACGGATGTAAAGAGGATGTAAAACGGACAAAAAACCTTGCCATTCGTTCGAAAATGCGATGTACTCACTGCCTCCGTTTGGCTTCCTCTCTATCCGTCCAGCATCCGTTTATGGACTTTTCATCCACTCCAAAAGTTTTGGGCTGCCCAAAACTTTTGTGCGGAAAATGTATCCAATTCGTCCGTTCTGCATCCGCTACGCATCCGCTAGGCATCCGTTACGCATCCGTTACGCATCCGCTATATCCACTAGGCATCCGCTATGCAACCGCGCAACTCGCATCCGCCCGGATGCAGGGAGGAAGCGGAATGTACACAGAACGGATGCAGAACGGATGCCTAGCGGATGCAGAACAGAAACAAAGCTTTTAAAGCGGAAAAAACATTTGCAGAGGGGACCTATCTCGGATATTAAGGATGTCTAGAGGATGCCTAGAGGATGCCTAGAGGATGCAACTTGCCTGCATCTCACTTTCAGAACAGCATCCCAGCGGTGCAGACCTCTGCAGCCTTCATCTGGCTCTTCCTCTTCCACAGCATCCAGTCATGTCCACCGTGAATTGTAACAAAGTCCTTTCAGCAGCCACCATCGTTCTGCAACAGTGCGAAGCCATCTGCAGGCTCTGGGAACTCTACTGCGAGAAGAAAAGGAGCCACCCCAAAAGAGTCTGGATCCGAAGATGGTTTGCCAGAAGAGCAGAGGACGGACTGTACAACAAGCTGATGGTGGAGCTCAGGAGCGAAGACACTCGTGCATTCCAGAACTTCATGAGGATGCCTCCAGCCATGTTTGACGAAGTTGTGCAGCGGCTGACACCCAGGTTGACCAAGGCAAACACCAGCTTCCGGCCCAGCCTGGAACCTGGGCTCAAGGTGGCACTCACTCTGCGCCACCTGGCCTCAGGGACCTCCTACAGGAGCATGCAGTATGGCTGGAGGGTGCCATCCAACACCATCAGCATTGTGGTCAGAGAAGTGGTGCAGGCCATCATCGAAGAATACAAGGAGGAGCTCCTCCAGGATCCCTCCACTGAAGAAGGATGGAAGAAAGTTGCAGAGCAGTGGTATCAGAAGTGGAACTTACCACACACCGTTGGAGCCATAGATGGCAAGCACGTGGCCTGCAAAGCTCCAGCCAAGTCGGGGTCCACTTATTTCAACTCCAAGGGCTTCTTCAGCATCATCCTCTTCGCCATGGTTGATGCTGACTACAAGTTCATGTATATCGATGCTTCAGGCAACGGCTCATCTTCAGATGCCCAGGTATACAATGCCAGTCACCTCAAGGAGGAGCTGGAAGGCAACCTCATCGTGGGCTTCCCAGATCAAGAACCCCTGCCCAATGACACACAAGATGTGCCCTACTTCATCGTGGGGGATGACGCCTTCTCCCTCACAACCTACCTCATGAAGCCCTGCACTTCCAGATGCCTCACCCGTGAAGAGAGGATCTTCAACTACAGGCTGTCCAGGGCAAGGCAGGTGGTGGAGAATGCCTTTGGCATCCTGGCCAACAGGTTCCAGGTACTTCTCACCACCACGCAGCATCGCCCAGAGACTGTGAGGAGGAGCATGGAAGCTTGCTGCATCCTGCACAATCTCATGCGCACCCGCTACCCAGTCTTGCAGAACAGGCTCGTGGACCTCCAGCAAGGCAATGGGGACATGGAGCCTGGGGAATGGAGGCAAGGGCGAAACCTGATTGACACTGAGGATGTGCAAGGCCCCAACAGAGCCTCACATGAAGCGAAGAAGCAGCGCAACCTCCTGAGACAATGGTGCAACTCCCCAGTGGAGCAGTGGAGTGGCAAGACAGGATGATAGATGCTTAATGGATGCTTCCTTCAGCCTGTCTCATCACACGGATGAGATTGGGCCATGTATGTTTGGTTGGCCTACAATGAACAAGGCGTTTAATAGAGTTGTGTTTGTGTTGACATGTGTGGATAATTATTACATTATTATTGATAATAAAGGTCGGTAGGTGTGGCACCTGGGAGGGTGGACCATACAGTCCCACTATGCTTGCACTGGAGGTTTATCTATCCCACAGCTATTACCCATCCCACAGGTATCCCTGCCCATCCCACAGCTATCTCAACCCATCCCACAGCTATCTTAACCCATCCCACAAGCATGTAAAGTCTTAAACCATTTCTAAAAGTTTCCAGCAAGACTTTATTAAAAAAAAAGAAATGAAGCAAGTGTGTGAATCAAAAATAGACTTTATTAACAACAAGCTATGAGACAAAAATGAGTCTCTGGCACTCCTCTTGGTTGCTCAGTCTCAGGGGTGAAGGGTGCAGGTGCTGTGGAGGTGGCTGGTGCTGGAGTGCTTGTTATCAGCTCCTCCAGAAGCAGAAGCAACAGAAGCGCCAGCCCCAGATGAGCGAGCCCGTGCTGCAGAAGCCCCAGGAGAACCAGAGTGAGGGCCAGGGGGCGGGATGGTAGCCCTGTCCCTCTTGCCAGGGCTGGCAGCAGAAAGCTGAGGCTTGCTGTGCCTCTGCATGGTTGTGGGGTTGCTGGCTGGCAGGAACCAAGGCTGGCAGGAAGGCTGGCAGGCAGGCAGGCACCAAGGCTGGCAGGAAGGCTGGCAGGGAGGCAGGCACCAAGGCTGACAGGAAGGCTGGCAGGCAGGCAAGCAGGCACCAAGGCTGGCAGGAAGGCTGGCAGGCAGGCAGGCAGGCAGGCACCAAGGCTGGCAGGCAGACATGAACCAAGGCTGGCAGGAAGGCAGGCAGCAAGGCTGGCAGGCAGACTGGCTGGCAGCAAGGCTTGCAGGCAGGCTGGCATCAAGGCTGGCAGGCAGGCTGGCAGCAAGCCTGGTAGCAAGGCTGGCAGGCAGACATGCAGGCAGGGCAGGCAAGGCAGCCAATCCGTCCGGCAGCAGGTCTTTCCTCTGAATGGCGATCTGCTTCTGAGCTGCTTCCGTTATATCCGCGGGGCTGACGCAATGCATCCTCCCCGCATGCGCAATTAACGCCAGGCATCCATTAGGCTTCCACTGTGCATCCGCTGTGCATCCGCTTCATCCGTCCGGCGTCCGCTGTGCATCCGCTGTATCCGTTCCGTGTCCGCTTTGCTGAGGTCCCCCGGAAGCCTAGCAGACGCGCCATCTGCTGTCATCCACTTCCATCCACTGGGCTTCCGTTCCACATCCTCTTTGCATCCACCCTGCATCCTCCCTGCGTCCATGTTATCCGCTCCGGTTATGCAAATTTTTGCCCCTTTTGAGAGCGGATAACAACAGAGGGAACATTTGGCTCGTCCGCTGTGTCCTTTTTGCATCCGTTGGGCAGTGTGACATGGGCTTTAGGATCCACACTATAAACATGATGTGTAAGAATAGAACAGAATAGAATATCAGAGTTGGAAGGGACCTTGGAGGTCTTCTAGTCCAACCCCCTGCTTACGTAGGAAACCCTATACCATTTCAGGCAAATGGTTATCCAATCTTTTCTTAAAAACGTCCAGTGTTGGAGCATTCATAATTTCTGGAGGCAGGTTGATCCATTAATTAATTGTTCTGTCAGGAAATGTCTCCTTGGTTCTAGGTTGCTTTGTCTTTGATTAGTTTCCACCCATTGCTTCTTGTCCTGTCCTCTGATGCTTTGAAAAGTAAATTGACCCCCTTGTCTTTGTGGCAGGCCCTGAAATATTGGAATACTGCTATCATGTCACCCCTAAAATAAAGGTAAAGGTTTCTCTGTCAGTTATGTCTGACTCTAGGACATGGTGCTTATCTCCATTTCTTGGCTGAAGGAGCCCGTGTTGTCTGAAGACAATGGTTATAGGTATTCCATCTCAAAGTGTGAGAAGCAGCAACATTCATCAACTATGCCATCAAAAAGTGGCATACTCAAAAGGGTAATGTAAAACCCATTTGTTTTACATATGACAAATGTAAAAGGCTTTGGACCTTCCCCCACCCCCATTCTACTGCATGTGCAACTGTATATATTGTTGACAGTTAATCAGAATAATCTGAAATGTGCTTCCTTTAAATAACTTAGATTTTGAGAAGAACAGAAATGAACTATATTTTTAGTTAGACAAGATTAGACTTTTCCTGGCAGTAGTGAAATCTTGCTTATTTGTGGAGAAAATATGAACTCTACTTTGGGTTAATGACTTAATTTGATTAAGGCCTATAGTTCTGAATTTCCAGTAGAATCCCTGTGAGGTGCCGAGGTCTGCCACCAGAATATCCCTGATTAAAAAGGCCGAGGCTTCCAATTTTAGCCTACTGCTCTCTATCATTAATAGCATGTTATCTTTCTCTTCAGACTGATTTTTAATTTTTATATTTGTAATTATAAATGATTTACAGGGACATTCATTGCACAAACTGTCTGGAATCATTAAATTCTCCTAGGTTGAATAACCTAATAGTCACCTGGAATTAACCACCTTGGAAAAATTATCTAACTGAATTTTCTGCTGCCTTATGAGTCCGGACCTCTCATTTTCTCTCTCATGTCTACAGTCTCTAATGAGAAAGAAATTAATTGATTAGAGGTAATTAGCCACATCTAAAGGGTGCACACTAATTACAGGAAACTGTATGTCTTCTATAGTTAGTGTCAGTAAATGTTTCTGGAATGTTTTTTTCAAGCACTTTTCGCTGACTTTAAATGCTACCTTAAAAATTAACTTGCTCTTTCCCATACTCAATACATTTCATACAAGATGGGCTGTAGTTCCCATAATTCCTACCCAGCTTAGTGAACATTTATGTTGTCTAGGATGGGAACACTTCTAGTCCAGTATACCTTTAGACTTGATCTTTCCTTTGACAATGGCTAGTCAACTAGTTTTTCTTATCTCTCTACTTGAATTACACAAGTTTGCAAACTCATAAGTCTTGCATGTCTCTGCTTTACGCTCCATTGAAAGAACTGAAAGTCCAGGGAATTGGTCATCATAAATAAAATCTATTTTTGTGGCCACTAGGAGTTAACTGCTAGTTTGGTAGCTCATAATCAATCAATGCACATACCAATGAGGCAAGAAGAAAACAGTTCTCTGATGTGAAATCTTCTATTATAGGCACTGTACATTATTTTATCATGTCCTTCTGTTTATTGCTGCTTTGGTACCATCTACTATTTATCACCTGATTTCATACCTGAAATTCACATCTGCCATTATACATAGTGAAGCATGATGGAATTTATATATCTCAAAGATGCTCCTGGCTGCTCTTGGCTTACAAGGAAAACACTACTTTTAACAATAACACAACTACAGACAACTTATGGCTGTTTTGCTTATGGGTTAGGGAGCAAATAAAGAAAACATCTCTGAGCCATGATTACTGAAAGTGAGGAAAGACTATTTAGTTACATTTATTATAACTACCTTCTCCCATTGTCTCCCGCAGACCCCTGCTCTTCCTTTACTTCTTATCAGCATGCAGCAGTATCATGAGGAAATGATTTCAAGTTGAATTTGTGAGAAGAAAGTAGTGTCTTACCAGATTGTATTTAAATGGTAGCACATATGATGGACATTTTTTTGAATGCTGAGCATAGCAATTGTCTGGCTAAGGGTAAAGGTTCCTGAAATCAGCTTCCATTTTTCTCTCTACTCCTCACTTTAGGAAGACAATTATGTTTCACTGACATTTGCTATTTTCTTTCTCTTTTATCCATTTCTCTCTTCTCCCTAAAGGCCATTCCCATTACATATATCCAAGTAATTCCCAACAAAGTATTACTCACATCAAAATACTGTGTTTGGCTTCTTTTAAATTTTGTTTCTTTAGTACATTAAAAAAAAAAACACCCTGTTTGTGTTTTGTCCTGTGTGATTCCTTTGGCACTCATCAATGAGAGTGAATCAATATCTGGAGTGAAGCATCATCCTAATTTATATTCCAATTCGAATTATTGTGAATTACATTTCTCCCGCATTCCACTTGACATATTACAGGACCTTTATAAAACAAAGTTACATTATTAAGAAAAAAATTGGACAGAGATCATTTTGTTTTTTTAAATGAAAGTGTACTACAGTATATAAAATAGGAATTCAAGCTTACTTAGGATCACCCAGAGTGATTTGCAATAAATACAGAACAAATATTCCCAATATCCCTCCCCTCCCTCTAAAAATCACTTGTAGCACTAGAATTCATAATGGGCTTTGTTTTAGATGGCTTTTAAACATTTTATCTTATTATTTTCATCCAGAAATGTTTGTTAATGTTGGTATGATGGCTATGTGAAAAATTGTGTTCTGGCATTGACTACAATTGCTCGGGATTAATGGCATAGGAGTGCCACATTTTAAAGCAAACACATCTAGCTCTCATCTTCTGAGATACTGTGTAAATCACACATTGTTATCCCTCATTTTGTGTTATGCTTCTCAGGTTGCAATACGACACAACTGCATGGAAATATTAAATAGGATAAATATGTACAAAATGTGTATTATATGATAAAATATATACAGAGATATGTGATTTGGGAAAGGTTTGTTAAAAATAATGCTGAGAGTATGTTTATAATTTGTGGTGCTATACAGGTGCATTATGGGCTGTATATTTTCAGAATGCTTTGTACTGTTTTGGGTTATGTCCTGCCCAATGCTATATGCATACCCTGACACACTGGCCTGGAATTAAATTAGATTGAATGTGTTGTAATGAAGCATATAGTAAGCTAATGCAGACCAGAAATAGACTGAACCGGACAATGCAGCAGTATATCTTATCATCAAGGACTATTCTGGTTGAATTAGAGTTACCAGATATGTCCCATTGTCCAGCAGGCACAGTCCTAAAGTCAAATATTGCTTTATGTTTCTATTCTCACAGATACATCTAGTGATGCTAATTCTGTGTGCAATATATGAAGTGACAAAACATTCAGCCTTTTGTTTCTAAAAACAAAAGACCAGAACACATTCTCTCTGGCAGCCATACATGCATACATACTTACATACATACATACATACATACATACACATATATATGCTGTTCAGCTTCCTTCGGGTATTATCCCACGTCATGAGAGTTGTGCTTTTAAAGTTGTAGCAACGTTTCAGCAGAATCTCATCTGCCATCATCAGGCTTCTGTACTGAGTTTGTATGTGAGTCAGGCTATCACATCCGTTAGTTTTAAATTTGGGACTAGCCTATTGCTGTGCCAGGGTGGTTTTTTCTTTATCCTGATTGGTTGGGAGTCTTGGTCTGTGTTGATTGGACTTGGAGTTTGCTTGATTGGTGTTTCTGGTTTCTTCTGATGCCTTCAAAACAGACAAAAAAATAGCAGCCATCCTTAGAAACCCCAAAGATAAAATTTGATAAAAACCAAGATAAAAACCAAAGATAAAAACCAAGGCATATACGAAGTTCCCTGTGCATCATGCCCGGCCACATACTTTGGACAGACCAATAGAAGAATAAGTACCCACCTGGATGAACACAAAAATGCAGTAAAAAAGATGGAACACACCTCCTCACTAGTCCAACACATGAAAGCCACAGGTCATAACATCGACTTCAATGGCATCAAAACCCTAGCCACTATAGAAAACCCCAGCCACAGAATCATCAGAGAAGCTATAGAGATTGAAAAAAGACCTGAAAGCATGAATAAAAGAGATGATTCCACCAGACTGTCAATCATTTGGAAGCCTGCACTCTCAAATAGAAAGATCTCTACACCACAAGCCAGGCAAACACCTGGGCACAAACAGACTCCCTCTGATACCTCCAGCTCAAACACACCCCAACCAGACACCCAGATGAAACATAGCTTCCTAATAGATAACAGCCGTCCTTTTACGCAAAACCAAGCTGCACTGAAAGCCTCCAATACAGGAACACAGTGTTGCCAGCCAATCAAAGCCACAAAACACAAAACAAAGCCATAAAACAAATTCTGAAAACAGAAGAATTTGCCTGGCTTGTGGTTCATTCAGGTGGGTACTTATTCTTCTATTGGTCTGTCCAATGTATGTGGCCGGGCATGAAGTACAGGGGACTTCGTATATGCCTTGGTTTTCCAGGTCAATTTGTCTTTGGGGTTTCTAAGGATGGCTGCTATTTTTTTGTCTGTTTTGAAAGCAGTCTTGATGTGATGCCTGTGTAGTATCTTACTGATTTTGTCTGTAGTACCTCTTATGTAGGGCAGGACAGCTGTTCCATAGGTTTGTTCATCTTCTGGGTCTCTATTATGTCTTAGTGTGTTTTCATGGATCAAGCTGGTGATTTTGTTTTTGTGGAAGCCGTTAGCTGTCAATACTTTAGTCAGGGTGCATAGTTCAGTCTTTATGTGTGTCTTGTCTGCCAGGCATTTGATTCTGGTGATTAGTGTTTTGGCCACGGAGTTTATCTGTGCTGGGTGGTGGTGGGATGGGCGTTGAGATAGCGGTTGGTGTGTGTTTTCTCCTGGTATATGGTGTGTCCTAGTGTGCCATCTGTTCTTTTGTAGATTAGTACATCTAGGAGTGGTAGTTGTTTGTTTATTTCCGTTACCTTGATTTTGGGGTGTGTGCTGTTTAGGTGTGTTAGGAAATTGTTTAGGTTTTCTTTTCCATGGGGGCCAAATCTCAAATGTGTCATCGATGTATCTTAGCCATAGTTTGGGTTTGTGGGTGGCATTAGCCAGGGCTCTGGATTCAAATTCTTCCATGAACAGGTTTGCAATGACGGGTGACAGTGGTGATCCCATAGGGGCTCCTTCCATTTGCTTGTATCTTTGTCCTTTGTATATGAAATATGTGTTGGTTAAGCAGTGTTCTGTTAGTTCCATGAGGTCTTTAGCTGGTTGGTATTTATTTTTGAAGATTTTAAGAGTTTCTTTTATCACGACTTGAGTGAATAGTGAAACCACGCCGAAACTTACAAGCAGATCTTCTTGTTCCACGTGTAGAACTTTGATCATTTCTAAGAAGTGGTATGAGTTTTGTACATATGAAGCTGCGGTTTTAGCATGGGGCTGTAGTTGTTTTGCTAAGTGTTTAGCTAGGTTTTGTACTTGTGCTCCTTTGGAGCTGACTATGGGTCTGAGAGGTGTGCCTTCTTTGTGTATTTTTGGGAGGCTTTTTGTTTGGGGCATCTGGAAGATTTTTCTCTTGGGATGATCATCTGTTGGATTTCTTTGCTTATGTGGCTGGTTATAATTTTCTTCTTGGTTAATTTTTGGTTAATTTTTCTAGATATGTGGTTGGGTCTGTGTTTATAGGTTTGTATGTGGAGTCTTGGAGTAGGTCTGTCAATTTTGTTTCGTAGTCTTTTCTATCCATTACTACTGTGGCATTCCTTTTGTCTGCTGGGAGTATGATTATGCTGTTATCATTTTTTAGGGTTTGTTGCGCTTTGAATTCTTCTTTGGGCAAGTTGCTTTTGGGTGGTTTGCTTGTGCATAGGATGTTGGTAACCTGGTGTCTTATTCTGTCAGCTTCATTTGTATTTAATTTAGTTAGGCTGGATTCTCCTGCACATATGGATTCTGTGGGATTTTTTTGGGTGCTATGGCATAATTGAATCCTTTGGTTAGGACATCTGTTTCTGTTTTGGAGAGTTCTCTGTTGGAAACATTATATACTAATTGTTTCAGGTGTTGTTGTGAGTTGTTGGGGGCTTTCTTGTCATGTTCCAATTTCTTTAGTTTCTTCAAGTTTTTCATTTTTGTAAGTGGTTTCAGTTTCAGCTCTCCAAGTTGTAAGTTGTTTTACCTTATCCCAAAGTAGAGGGTGGATTTTGTTGCTCAATTCCAGGTGTAGTGCTAGCAAATCTTTGTTTAACTGATCCAACTGGAAACTCTTACTGTGAAGCTCATTCCTGAGTAGAGCCATTTCAGTTTTTTTCAGGATACATTTAGTAACTGCTGTGCTGTGATGAAATGTTAATTTGAAGCAGCTTGGTGTTGCATTGTTGTCTCTGCAGCTGCGTAGGAATTTCAGGTCACATAATATTCCTGCTCTTTTAACTTCCAGCTTCTCATAGGTTTTGGTCTGGCTATTTATTTCCTCCCTGTAGAGGTCTGACATTTGTTTCTTAAGTTTTCGCGGGTACTAACATGTATGCTGTTCAGCTTCCTTCGGGTATTATCTCATGTCATTGTAGTTGTGCTTTTAAAGTTGTAGCAACGCTTCAGCAGAATCTCATCTGCCATCATCAGGCTTCTGTATTGAGTTCGTCTGTGAGTCAGGCTATCACAGCCATTTCAGTTTTAAATTTGAGGCTAGCCTACTGTTGAGCCAGAATGGTTTTTTCTTCATCCTGATTGGTTGGGAGTCTTGGTCTGTGTTTATTGGTCTTGG